>JACRUU010000023.1:6329943-6689943 GCA_030449085.1 Kryptopterus vitreolus
AGCATTTTGTTTGATTAAATTCTTGACATTTGAATTATGTCTGTAAGTTAAAAAAAAATAATTATATTTTTAATTATATTTAATTATGTCTGTAAAAATAATCTGGCAGAAGTGTCTCTGGTTGAAACATTTGTTTCTTTGTCGATATCGTAAGCTGTGGTCAAAGGTTAGGCACTTCTCCTGCTCACTATCAGGACGTGTGTGATGATACGCATAAGTGCACATGTAGCAGAACCTCTTGTCAGCTTTGTAGACATGTTGTCAGTGAGGGTTATGGGAGGGTATGGAATGAGCTCATTCGTTTGCATCCAACCTTGACATGCGTTTTGTGGCCTCATTTTTCAAGCACTTTGTTAGTGTTGTTTGTACGAGCGATCACTTTCTTATTAAATATTTGAAAGGGGTTGGTAATGCTAGCAGGGCGTCTCGCACTGCATCTTTATTAAACAGCATCCAAGCTGGAGAGAGTGAGCAGTGATACATGAGATTGTGTTGCAGATTGTGTGTGTGTGCGTGTGTGTCTGTGTGTATGTGTGTGCGTGTGTGTGGGGGGTAGTCCAAGGCTCCTCAGTTTAATAAGTTATCTGAGCACTTTGACCAGCGTCTCAGCAGCCACAGTGACATTTATCACAGCTCATAAAGATCAGCAGTTAGTACATTGTCTTTTGCTGTAAACATCATCTAAAGGAGATAATGCCTGAAACATGAACTATTTTACAGGCATTTATTGTATATTGTATAAACTTTTCTCTAACCTACGTATATATGTGTTACAGTATCATATTTCACTCTTTGTCATAGATTAATATTAACTGGGTGTTGGTTGGTTAAAAAGGAAGCTGCTGACAGTGCAATGAATGTGTTTGTTTGGGTTTTACGTTTTGTCTTGTTTCGTCTGAGAATGTTTTCATTTGCTGTTTCGTCTGCTGTGTGTGTGTGTGTGTGTATGTGTATGTGTGTATATAATATATATATATATATATATATATATATATTATATCGGATATATATATATATATATATATATATATATATATATATATATATATATATATATATATATATAGGGGGGACATGGTAACTTAGTGGTTCGCCTCACACCGCCACGGTACATGTTCGATTCCCGTGTCGGCCATGTGTGTGTGAAGTTTGCATGTTCTCCTCGTGCCTCGGGGATTTTTTTCTCCGGGTGTGTGTGATTGTGTATGTGTGTGTGTGTGTGTGCCCTGCGATGGGTTGGCATTCCATACAGGGTGTATCCTGCCTCAATGCCCATAGACGCCTGAGATAAAACTTGTTAAAGAGTGCCTTCTCTCAGCACCACTGCTGCTTTATAAATGCCACCTAGCAGTAACACTATGAAAACCGAAGCATGTTCAGAGAATCACAGAATGTAGATTAACATGGCAGAGTTAGAACTGCTTTTTTCCAGAGACAGAACAGAACAGAGGGGGAAAAACATGGTTTCATTTAATCTAATAATCTAATATTTTTGCACTACAAAGTTTAGAAGGCACAAAAGTACATTTATAATTTGTTGTCTGTTTGAACCGAAAAAAGAAAATGAAATTATCTGTGCCATATTGAATTTCAGAGCATCATTCATTTGCATCCAATGTTGACTTGCGTATGTGGCCTCATTTTCTCGCTCAAACATGAAATTATCTGTACCATATTGAATTTCAGAGCATAATTCTTTTTTCCTTGTATTTCATTGTGTTGAATCGAATCAAATCGATATATGATCACAATGCATCATAATGGGGGTGAATTGTATCACATCGGTGGCTGCTTTGAGGTCGGTGACCTTTAGTTCACTGCTGTTTTATCATAGATGTGTATCATAAGCATTAGGATACAAAGGGCAATGAGGGAAAATGCAATTTATTGGTTCTTAGTTGCTTATGGAGCCTTAAGATTGTGGGGTCAGGGGGTCTTGTTGAA
Organism: Kryptopterus vitreolus; assembly: GCA_030449085.1. NCBI lineage: Eukaryota > Metazoa > Chordata > Actinopteri > Siluriformes > Siluridae > Kryptopterus > Kryptopterus vitreolus. Next base: position 6,331,888 of record JACRUU010000023.1, read on the forward strand.
TACATCTTTTTGTATAATGCAGTTGTTCTGATATTTTACTATTTGCACTGTGCATGTGGTATGTAAATAGAATTAAATAAATGTGATCAAAACTTTTTATGTGATGTTTTATGTAAATGCTTTGTGTACTTTGCAAGAGTATTGTTAACATATAGTAACAGGCAGTGGTAACTCTCTAACAGTTCTCGGACAATGGGCTTTCATGGTTTCTCTGTGACATTAGAAGCTTAAATTCTGGTCGTATTAAATCAACTGTATCTATAAGTGGGTAAAAAAAAATTCCATTGTTTAATAAAGAAATAAATGTAATTGTTTGCAAAATTACTTCAATGCAAGAGAGATGGAATATTTTTATTGTTCTGTATTTGTTGTTATTGGAAAATAAGTGTCACTTCAATACACCACGCACATGCCTTTAGCATCCATGGGATCTCGAGCTTTTAGCTACGCTGCTCCCTGTTTGTGCCACCTTATGTACATCAGCTACTCGTTCTCTACTTTCAAAACCTCTTCTGAAGACGCATGTTTTTCAGCATGTACAGCATTGGAAAATATACTTCTTATTGGTTGTATAGTGTTAGTATTGTATGTTGATTAATTGTTATATTTATTTAACTGTATGTATGGTATGTATGTATAATGCTTCTTCATATTATTTTTATTACATGGCAATTTTATTTACAGCAAAATGTGTGGATATTTCAGACGGACACTAGTTTGGTTTAAATGATGGTTCTTTGTGTTGCCATCTATTCACTTATTCATTCTTTGGAACAATAGACATGGAATTTGCATTGAATTTGTTAGTGTAAAAAAAAAAAAAAAATCGTACTCCGGGCCATGGCACGAATGTGATGGAATGGGAGTGACAGGATGAAAAAGGCTGAGGGACGTGTTGATCCGCCTGCTTTGTTTCTGAACTTCAGTGTCTCGAATTCTAAATCGGTCAACCTTGAGCTAATGTTTGCTTCCCTTTTTTTTTTACTGTATTAATAAAGGGTGCCCTTGAGTTTACCAAACACAAACATTTATTAAAAAAACGCAGGATGACCCGGAGTAACCTGCGGCATTTAGTGTGAAAGTCCAGTAAAGATCACGCAGCTGTGGGTTTGTATTGATCCGTTGTTGTAAGATAGTTCGACTGGAATCCTGATACACTGTGATGCGGTTTATTGATTATTTTTTGTTATGGATCGCCTTTTCCTAATAGACTAGATGTACTTTTGAACCTTTGCTGTTATTTGGAATCTATAATGAAAATGTTTTGGCAGTTTCCTTGTTTTATTTCTTTCTTTATTTAGCTAAATTGCAAAATTCCGTCCAGAAATGTAAAAAAAAAATGGTACATGAATGGGACATAGAGTACATGTTTGCATTTAACACGATTGTCCAACCAAGCCCTCATTGTTAGGTGTGTATCAGTTGTCACTATTAGGTTGTGGTTTAGTCTTACCTGTATTTCCTTTAGCCGGATGCAAAATTCTCACTGTTTATAAACCAGCACCTGTCCATTTGCATCTCTTTTCCATATTCAAGCACAAGTTGGAACATAGCAATTGTGTATGACGCTGAGGATGAGCACAAAAGATCTGATACTCATCACATTTATCAGGCCCAATGACTGATGGAAACTCTGGGTTGGTAGGAGATTTGACATTTTGTTTAACGTTTGGTATAACAGACTTTTTTTTTCTTTCTACTGTCGTTTTTCTGTCATAAAGCATCGTTGTATCAGTTTAGTTTGCCCCTGACACTTGTAGTCGGTTGTGTTTTTGTTGTCGCTTGAAGAATTTATATAGAACTTTGGCTTTGCTTTTTTTAGGCGTGAGGTTGTGAACTTCTTAAAGAGTATTGTTGGTTTCGGGTTTCATTGTGAAAAAAACATGGAAAGAATAGGTTTGTCTCTTTTGGTCTCTCAAGTAGTCCAGGTTTAAAGTATGAAAATGCCACATTATTATTGTTCATTGCCTACAAAGGAACAGGGCAAGTGTGGGCAGCTTGGAAAAACAATCATTGCTAAATTTCCGGAGATTTGTATCCTGATTCATCCTGCAGTTTATCCGTTATCCTTATTGGGTGGGAAATACTGGGAAATAGCTATAACACGATGAGAAGAAATTCGATAAAGTCCCAAAAAAAAAGCCGTGAAAAAGCTTCTGGTCAGTACACTGACCTTATTTTTGTCCCTGTGGTTATTGCAGTGGTCACAGACACTTTAGCCGAGCTCCGTGAAAACACACTTGAACAATCAGACTCATGGAGACCTGGTGAAATTTTGAAGATATTGTACTTATTCCAGTGGTGGACAGTAATAAATTTAAATGTAATTTGTTACTGTATATAAGTAATTTTTTTTGCTGTAGTACATTGTGTACTTCATCCACCACTTGTGCAGATGTATAATTAATAAAGTAATGATCCTTTTACCTGCGTGTAGAGAAATTCTCTCTTACACTTTTCGCTTAGTCAAAGAGAATGATCAACACATAATTATCCTTTTGGAATATCGAGTTTGATATTTGGAACAATACAATACACATTATATGGACACCAAGACTTTTCCAGTCATTCTTCACCCTTCAACTAGCAAACCTTCTGCCGTAGGAAAATTTTCCTTTGCACATATGAATCCATGAAGATATGCTTTACATGAGTTGTTGTAGATGATAATTGCCCTGTTATATAGAGCTCTTGAACTCGTTTGGGATTCCTTGGAACACTGATTGCACCCCAGGCCTCCTCACTTCACCCACATACCTGCCTTTGCAAGCAAACAAATTGGGGCTACCTATGGGATGTTCATAAAGCAGATACTAGTCTAGTCTGGTGCCTACAAACTTGTATTGGTGCCATGCGACCTCCTCATGATTGTGCTAAACTTGCAAATCCTTTACATTACTAATCAATGTCTATCTGTAACGACGTGTGCGAAGTCTGATGGTTTATCGTGCGATAAGCATGTGACTACGCTCATGCTTGGAGACACACCCAAGGTATGTAATATCCTCTTGTGTCTCAGTAATAATGCAAGGAAACCATTTTTTTCAATGAATACCCCCTGGTACCTACATAAGAGTGATTAATCATGGTTAGTGCTGGACAGATAAATGAAAGGTACACTTCCCTTCTCCGCAGTTAGTGCTGTCTTTAATTCAAATTACCCGTGGTATAAACCTGGAGCCTTTGTACTGCACGCTAAACCATCGGCTAACGTTGCACTAGCTGTGTATTATTAATGACAAACACTGAAACGAAGAAGCCTTTGCCAGATTGCCTCCAACTTGCGACGAGTTGTAATGATTGATTTAAATACATAATCCATGTGGTCAGTTGGTGGATATGTTTGAGCCCTTTCTTTGTGAAGATTGATTTTTTTCGAAATCCAATGCTATGGTTCGCTTGAAACATAACCGGTGCAATGATAATAACCAATGTCTCTAAGGATGTAAGATGAATTTGCGCCACCGTGTTTTCTGGAGAGGGTTCTTGTTTGCTGGAGAATGTTGATGTGACTATAATGACGAAGAGTGTGTTTGTATTATTTGGAGCGCAATGTAAGTTTTGTTCGAAAGGCCTTGGTGTTCAGTGGTGGACAGTAACAAAGTAGATGCGATCAGTACCATCCTTAAGTAGCATTTTTGCAATTATTAGTATTTCCATTTGAGGAGACTTTAACTTCACTACATTTCAAAGTCAAATATCTTACTTTTCACTCAGCTATATTTTGCAAAACCAGCCATTCCATTTTATGCTAGTAATTAGTCAAGCATGCAACAAGTCAGACATTATGGTAGCGCTCACACTCTCTTTTAAACTTAGTTTGTTTGCCGCTTTTTGCTGTTGACTTAGCACGAACGTACAGTTCAGCGCAAAGGTTTTTGTCTCATGACCCTTTAAATAGATATTAATCAGTGTTTGAATCATCATTCTGTTAATAGATTGGTGTGCAAAGAGTAACAAGAGTGTTTATTCACATAGTCTTGTGACAAGATAGATAATAGGAACATTACAGCCATTATAAATGATGCCACTTTGGATACTTAAGTACAAATGCTTTTGTATTTTACTTAAGTGAATGTTTAAACAGAGCACTTTACTGGAGCATTTTTTTTACAGAGTGTATCTCTATTTTAACTGAAGTACATGCTTTGTTTGCTTCGTCCACTGCTGTTGGTGTTTACTGGAAAGCATGTTTAAAAAACAACAGTGCTGGTTGGCGCGTGTCAGTATTTGTTAGAGGTAATTGGTGTTTGATAAAGAATGTTGCTGTTGGATTAGGAGTGTCAGCATTTGGGAAGCAGTGTCTTTTGCTTGAGGTGACTCTTATTGTAAAGCATTGATGTTTAATGGATGATGTTTTTCTTTTGAAGAACAATGAGTCTGATGTTGCTATTTACAATGCATACTGTTGATGTAAATGATGTAAAAGTCAGACAGTTCAGGTAATGTCATGTAAATATGTGCGTTTCATTTTGCCGTGTTATGTCGAGCCTTAAAGCTGGACTGGCAAATGTTAGATCTTTATCAGTTCTTGTTTATATTTCTCTTTCCTGTTGCTTGAACTAATTATCCCTCTAATCATCTTAGGCTCATTACTCACAGAACCCAACAGTTTGATGTTGACATTTTGCAGTGTTTGTGTGGTTTGACTGAGATGACTTGAATCACAATAAGCCGCATTATACAACGGTTTTAGCGTGCTGTTCTGTTAATGTCTGCTCTGAAGATCTTACAAAGGCTAAGAGAAATGTCAAGTTGAGCCTGCCTTGGTTGCTGTGGAAACTGTGTTCCTCAGAGGATATGTCACTCTCAAAGGAAGGAAGTAGATTAACTACTATTCTGGTTCTGTACACCAGCAGTCATGTTTTCGCAATTCGGCATATTTACAGCGTTGATTCGTCTGTGAGAGTTGCTGCGAGATGAGACCACAATTTTGCGGTTCAGTTTTGGCCAGCGACTTTTTGGAGCTTAAAATTTCATGACAGTCTCCGAGACTACAGGAAAAGGAAAAGGATAAAACCTGCAACGACGACTATGCAAGAGTTGTATTTGAACAAAAGAACCTATTTCTTGTGACGCATAATACCATTAAATAAATTGACAATTGAGGATATAGCATGTAAAAGAAAACCGTGTCGTTCGTGCTGTAGAAGTAAACATCTGCACAGTGTCCATGCTCTGTAATTACATCAAATTGTTCATGAAAGCCCGCAGAATATTGTTTCATCATGAAGTAGGCCTAAGACTTGATGTGCTTCTACCAAATATGGTGGCAATATATCCTGCTGTAAAAAGAGATTTTGTTCAGCTTTTTATAACCTGCTGAACTTGGCACAGAATACAGATTGCATAGACTGATCCACGGTTATATTCCGGTCATCACAGTGTGGATGTTGCAAAATTGTTCTTGATATCTCAGAAAATAATACAATAAACAAGACATGTACAAGACTGTGCTTTTTTTTTTGCTTTTTTTTGCTTTCACTCTATACTGAGAAACGCCATATGAGACTTACTATATATATATATATATATAGTTAGTATATAACTTGCTTATTAACCGTGATTAATTGTGATTTATAAGATGGATTTGGAGTGTAAGTTGAAGAGGTGGCCTATGGGGACTTACTGATGACAGCCGGTGTCTATAAATATCCCCAGCTTGATAGGATACATGTGGTTCTCCTGAGGTTGAGTATTTAGCTCTGTCTCCCAATCGCACAACAACAGCCGGACACCAGAGCCAATGGGAGACAATAGCACATCAAAGTAGACTGTCTTCACTTCTTAATCACAAGAGTGGTGTTCCATTTGTTGCCCCTGACTCATGCACAGCACTAACTGTACAATGGAAACCAGAGATGGGGTAAATATGCATAGAGAAGGCTTCATCCTTGTATAAATAGCTATCATTCATGTCTCTAATTACAATACCCCAACGTCTGTATTTGGCATTAAACAGAACAGATAGGCTTTCACAGATAGGAAATAGTGGAAGCCTGCATTACTTCGAGTGACCAAGAACACACACTCCAGTGAAACAAACTGTACGCATAGAAAGCTTCTACCAGCTAAAACATCCATGACTTGTTCTAACCTTACATTCCCATATAGCACTATTACAAACACTTGAATATAGCACTTATACAAGTTCTTACATTGTAAACGAAGCTTACACACAACATGTTAACATATGACTAATGTAACTGCTTATAACTTACAAGATAAAGTGCTATTCACCCCTCTTTGTTAAAACACAATCCTAAAAAGGCCACATAGGATCATAAGAAAAAGGAATGCATTATATAAATGTTTGATCCAGTTACATTGTAACTGCACTTTTAAAGCGCTTTTAATAATGGACTATCTATATATATATATTTATATATAATTTGAACTTAACATTTCTTTAACAAATTAGGAATTTCAGGGACACAGTAACACAAAACCAGTCTTCTACCTTCCTGTTGTTTTTTTTCCTCCTCCCCCAGTTCTGTACAAAGCAAAAGCACATGAAGAGCATCCCAACTCCTCTCTGTAATGTGCTGTTAGTAAGAAAATAGTGTCCATTTCCTGGAACAGGAAGCCAGTTTGTGGTGTCTAAGAGCACTTTAGTCTGTACAATATATTAATCAGAACAAAATCAATTCTTTTGGTCTGTTTGCTACTTGATTACGAGTACTTGAGATATATACAAAAAAAGAGGATGCTTGTCTGTGGTTCATATTATGCTCATAAACCTTTTTTCCTTTATGGGTTAGGAATATGGAAACTGAAAAGGAGAAAATAAAAATCACAAAAGTCACAGACAAATCGTAGTTGTTGCTTGACGAACGATAAGATAAGCTATGCAAATAAATCGTTTCGAACATTTTATGCTACATAAAACATTTATTAACTGTGTTGTACTATGTGGCATTTTGTGGCACCTATACACAACGATCCACGAAAGACACAGCATGTCAGATTAACTTTAACACAGAACAACACCATCTCACTTGCACTCTCCGAGTGAGTACTGTCTTTCCGTTCTCATTTGCCTAAAGCACCACAGCGACAGGGAGAACACAGCCGGCTTCCAGACTAAACGCTATATGAAAACGTTCTAATATATCCATTGCATTTGGCTCAAACATTGTCACAGTTTAGAAAGTACATTAATCATGCTTTTAGATTCTTGCTCAGCTATCATACTATAGTACTGAACGTGAAGTATAACCATCTTTCCACATCATTGCCTCAGTTTTTTGAGGTAGAAGTCAATTTCGAAATCCATATTAAGCTAACTTGGTTAATATATACGGCAGCTGTAATTTAAAACTTCAAAAAGTAATTTGAAGCAACAGAAAGGCACATAATAATCTGCAGTTCCTCGAATAAGAGTAAAATTGCCACAAAACTAGTGTTCACAGTTCTATATGAATTAGACAAAACATTTAGCAAGTTAGCCAAGCTAAGCTAACCATACTCACTAGTATTGTGATTTGATTTATAAGTGTGCGTTAAACATTATATACAAATGTTCTGTCTTTTTAATGGGGGGAAGGGTGGGTGGGTCTGGATTACCCTCATGTCGCTAAGCTTATAGAACAATGCTTCTTTAAGTTGGCTACATTAGCTACATGTTAGCTAGTACTTGTGAGTTTCAGGGTTGAAAGAACACATACATTTAAAAAAAAAAAAGATTGCTCACTTGTAATTTATTGCACTAAATGATTAATTATCTTTTATTTATTTCAGTTTTATTTGGTTTAAAATATCATTATCCTTATTTCATTATTGGAGCATATTTTCATCTGGTTGTATTGCTTCCTTAATTCTCCACAGAATTTACCCAATACTGATCATTCATACTTTTAAAAAATGCTAAGAAATGCTGTCGTCTTTCACAGCCGTTCGCCCAGTGGTGTCGCCTCCATTCCAATGATGTGGCAAAGATGCCAGAAAGTGCTTGGAAGCTGGTCTTCTACACAATGTCCGGGTCCTACAGCACCTACCTGCTATTCTTCTGTGACTATGGCTTCTTTCACAACCCGCCCTCTGTCTTTTACAGTAAGTTGATCGATCGTGTAAAAGAGCCATGGTGGCAAAACTGCAGGTTTCAAAACTACATAGTGTATGTTCTTGCTGTAATATATTATTGTTGCAGCAGGGACTGTTTATTCACAAACGCTTCACTGTGAGAGGAAAAGGGAAAGTCATCGAGGTTATCATGATATAATGAGTTATAATGAGCTCCACCATGCTTGGGCCCTTGGGAAAGGCCCTTAAATCTCTACTGCTCACATGGTATAAATTAGATCATTGTAAGAGGTCCTGTGCCCTGTGCTTTAAATGTAAATGCTTTACTTCCTTGATGTATAGCTTGTGTCCATGCACCTGAACATACGTGATTGCAAAATAGATTATATAACCACAGTGTTTTGGTTCGTCTGCAGTCTACAGTTACATTCGTAAGCATTTCCGTGAGCATGGTGTATTGTGGTGGAGGGAAAAGTGATTTTGTGGTGTTTTTGAAAGCACTCTAGTGCAACTGTGGGCTGAAGAGCCAGACGAGGCTCTGATCGATAAACATTAGCAGATGTGTAACCTGTGTAATTACACTAATAGCTTTTTGGACATCCTCTTTGGTCATTCTCATTTGTGGCACTCTTGTCATCCTCTCGCAGTCATTAACGGTGGCGCTCCATGGAGACTTTTCCTTTGAACGCTGCAGCGATTTTACATCACTTTTCCATCTTTAGTCTCATTTTCCGCTGTAGGGCTGAAAAGGTCTGAATAAAGTGCAACTGTGGACAACGTAAGGTTTTCACTGTTGTTCACTGATTTTTTTAAATAAAAAAATATATAAAAAATATATGCAAAATAATAAATGTTATTCAAAAAGTATAAAATACAATGATAAATGATAATTGAAAATACACAAATTCTGAATTACTTCAAAGACATTTACTTTAATAATATGTTTCACAAACTTAATATTGAGAAAAATGTTGCAATTTTAGCTAAATAAATGTTTTTAATAAAAAAATGTAATGCATTTTATTTGGGCTCTTTTTTTATACTGATACAAATATAAAAAAAACCTGTGATACTCAATCGGAGATGTCATAAAATGTTATGCAACATTATATTGGTTCCTGCTAAGGATAAGCTGCTTATTTGACATATTTATGCTGCTTAAACAGTGCGTTTAATAAAGAGCAGATTGTGCAGAGCAAGGTCATTAAAAAACAACAAACTGTGAGGGAGTTGCCATGAAGAGCGAGGAGGAGAAAGGACGTGCGCATGACTCGGTGCCCACTAGATTGAAACGATCTTTCTCTCTCATGTGCAGTAAAACAAAAGGTCTCTGCATGCTTGGTACTCTGAGCCACTCCCGCAGATATCTTTATGGCACCTTTGCTCATTTTGAATAACCACTCGCTCTGATACTGCTCAGAACTCCCTGACCTTCCTCAAGCTCACTTAATGTGGTTTGAGAGGCTTATCAGTAAATAATCTTGTCAATAAGCGATCCTCCTTCTTTCCTACCCTGCCTGATGTACCATAATAGTCTAATAATGGAATTCATTCAATCGGAAAACACTTCCTGTTGCTGTTGAAGGCACCACGAAACCTGCCAGCAGATACAGATACAGCAGATACAAGTTACTGTGAATGGTTCCTATCAAGAAACATAAAGATGTATTTGGACTGTAATTAATATAAGCAGTATGGCTTAAGACTACAGTTTGCAATGAACAAATTCCATCAGGTGATAACCTCAGCTATGAGCGAACGATAATAAATGCATATTTAGGGTCACCCTGGTTCCTCTCAAGGTTTCTTCCTTACTCCATCTCAGAGAGCTTTCTCATTAGGTATAAACATATGAGGATTTTTTTTTATGATGCTAAAATGTACATATTCACTATTATTCATTTCTGTAATGTCTATTGTTAAAAGCACTATACAAATACATTTCAATTAAATTGATTCATTATTTATAAATGTTTTTATTTTTTGTCACATGCCCAGATTTTTTTTATGATGTCATTTCATCCCTTTTGGTACTTAATGACGTATGTTAGAATGAATCCGTATTATGCCATATAGATTTGAGACGCTTGAATGAGAGCCTTTTTTTTAATTAGCAAAAGTATCAGAGTGACACCTGATCCAGGTCCCTGACTGTAACCATTATATATGTGATCTTTTTGCCAGCTTGACCAGCTGATCTTTTTATCAACTTCAGCCGCTGTAAGAGGGCATTAATTGTAACTAGAGCCGTCACAGTGCCTTCACGGCACTGTCTTCAGCTATTTTAAACCATCTCTCTATACACATTATGCCATTTTATGCCTTTATTTAATTCACACTGATACATGTACTGCACATTCCACATTGCAACTCACTGGTTCTCTTGCACTTGCTGTTTTGTTGTTCTGGTTAAAACGATTACTTCATTTATTTGGTCAGATAGTGGAGCATTATGGAAATGGAGCTTTTGGAAAATGTAGGGAAGTAATCAGCATCTGCATGGTAACCATGACACATCACAACAGCCATTGATAAGTTTGCCTAAAACAAAAATGTTTCTTGTTTAATGTAATGGCTTGCGTTATTATGGATGCAATTTTTCAGAAATGATGTTTGTATACCCACTTATTTCCTCTTGACACGTATGTGCTATTTACATATTTCATCGGGTTGATTGAACTATTTTATTTAATACACTGGAAGAAAATGAAATCTTATTTCTAGAAAATGTGTCTTTTTTTTGCCATGAAAGATAAATAGTCTTAAAAATCATATTGCACATTAGACTATACATTTTAAAGTGCAAGTATAAAGTGAATGTTGTGCTAATTTGAATACTGACTAATACTGTCCCGACAAAATTTTATTCTTAAAGGTTCCAACTTGTGTTTATAAAACCTAGAAGGGAGGTTATAGCTCAGATAGAGCTGATAGCACAGCTTGATTTTAGGCAATTTTATCTGGATATAAGTGAATCTTGCTTGTGTCAAGTAGAACATTTTTTGCAGTGTTACTGATCTTTCATTATTTTCATACACACACATATATATATATATATATAATATATATATATATATATATATATATATGTGTGTGTGTGTGTGTGTGTGTGTGTGGTGTGTGTGTGTATATAGATATATATATATATATATATATATATATATATATATATATATATATCTATATGTGTATGTGTATATATATATATATATATTATATATATACACACCACACACATATATATATATATGTATATATGTATGTGTGTGTGTGTGTATGTGTATGTATATATATATATATATATATATATATATATATATATATATATATATATATTATATATATTATATGATGCATTAATTTATCAATAGACTGGAAGAGCGGAATGCCGGTGCCTACGAATATCGCCATCGCCTACTTGATCCAGGGAAGCTTTTATGGCCACTCAATCTACGCCACGATGTACATGGACGCTTGGAGGAAGGACTCCGGCGTCATGCTGCTGCACCACTTCATCACTCTGGCGCTGATTGCCTTTTCCTACGCCTTCAGGTCAGAAGAGATATTTAATGTATAGGACTTAAATGGTCCATGTCATGTTTTCTTTTATTGACTCTTATCAAACATTAAAAGCAATCAGGTACAGTGGCAAGAAAAAGTATGTGAAACCTTTTGGAATTTCATGGTTTTCTGAATAAATTTGTCATAAAATGTTATCTGATCTTCATCTAATTCATTGGTATTGACAAACACAATGTGTCTAAAAATAATAACACAAAAAAATCCGATCTTTCTTGTCTTTATTGAACACAATCATTCAACATTCAAAATGGCAGTGGAAAAAGTAAGTGAAACCTTGAAGTTAATGACCTCAAAAAAGCTAATTGGAGCTAATTGGTTTTAGCACACCTGGAGTCTTGTTAAGATAATAAGTTTGGAGGTGTGGACTACAGATACTTTGACTGATAAAAACCCCTCAAACCTTTGGAGTTTGCTCTGCACAAGAAGAACATTGATTATGTGAGCCATGCCTCGCCAAAAAGAGCTTTCAGAGGACCTACCATCAAGAATTGTTGATTTACATGAAGCTGGCGAGGGTTACAAAGTTATTTCAAAGACTTTAGAAATTCACCAGTCTACAGTTCGGCAAACAATCTACAAATGGAGACAATTTGGGACTGTTGCTACTCTACCTAGAAGTGGGCGCCCCGTCAAAATGACACCAAGAGCACAACGAACACTCATCAATGAGGTAAAGAAACAACCCCGAATGACAGCCAAAGATTTGAAGGCATCATTGGAACTTGCTAACATATCTGTTCATGAGTCTACAATACGTAAAACACTGAACAAGCAGGGTATCCACGGCAGGACACCGCGAAGGAAGCCGCTGCTTACTAAAAAGAACATTGCTGCACGCCTTAAGTTTGCAAAAGAGCACATTGACACTCCACAGCGGTATTGGCAAAATGTTTTGTGGACTGATGAAACTAAGATTGAACTATTTGGAAAAAAACACACAGCACTACATCTGGCGTAGAAAGGGCACGGCATATCGTCATGAAAACATCATCCCAACTGTAAAGTATGGTGGAGGAAGCATCATGATTTGGGCCTGCTTTGCTGCATCAGGGCCTGGCCAGCTTGCAATCATTGAGGGGAAGATGAATTCCCAAGTATATCAGACAATTCTTCAGGATAATGTGAGAATGTCTGTACATCAGCTGAAACTGTGTAGAAAGTGGGTGATGCAACAGGACAACGACCCAAAACACCGGAGCAAGTCCACAACAGAATGGCTTCAGAAAAACAAAATCCGCCTTTTGGAGTGGCCGAGTCAGAGCCCAGACCTCAACCCAATAGAGATGCTATGGATTGACTTGAAGAGGGCCATACACATGAGACGTCCAAAGAATAAGACAGAGCTAAAGCAGTTCTGCCAGGAAGAATGGGCTAAAATTCCTCCTCAGCGATGTGCAGGTCTGATCCACAGCTACAGGAAGCGCCTGGTTGAGGTTATTGCTGCCAGGATGGGGGTCAACCAGTTATTCATTCTAAGGTTTCACTTACTTTTTCCACTGCCATTTTGAATGTTGAATGATTGTGTTCAATAAAGACAAGAAAGATTGGATTTTTTTTGTGTTATTATTTTTAGACACATTGTGTTTGTCAATACCAATGAATTAGATGAAGATCAGATAACATTTTATGACAAATTTATTCAGAAAACCATGAAATTCCAAAAGGTTCACATACCTTTTTCTTGCCACTGTATATAGAAAAATTGTTTCATGATATCTTTTTTACATGAAAAATCCAACTGTACTTTTGATTGTGGGTATGAATTTTGAGCCACAAGCTTTTTTTATTTCTGAGTTCTGAGTTCTTTCTATAGCACTTTTCACAATGAACAAAAGCAGCTTTACAGAATGTAAGAATTATAGAACAAAAATTATATAGTAATGTAAATTATAGATTCTATAAAATGTATAGAATCTAAATTTATCTCTGGTGCGACACTGGCAAGGAAATAATTCTTTAGATGGCATGAGGAAGAACCCTTGAGAGAACTCAATGGGTGATATCAAGAGTGTAATCGTAAATAATACTAAACACCAGAGAGTGAGAAATACCATGAACACTGGCGTGTGTGATCTTTCTGCACTTATATACAGTCAGTTGTCGTTGTGTATGAGTCGGGATATTTACATACATTTGGTACATCTCTAGACATTTTGGGATGTTTGCTGGGTCTTGTTTTTTCATCGTCTGTTCATGGGACAGGACAAAACAGGAACTGGTGGAACATCAGGAAGCGTGTAGCAGTGTAGCTGCTGTTCATAATATTTACAAGATCAGATGTACTGTTGAATGTTATGTAATGTTTCTAAAAAGATATGCCTTCAATCTACACTGAAACCTGGAGAATTGTTGTGGGTCTGACCCTCAAACACACATAGTTTAGGAGCTAAATTTGAATCCAGAGCAACAATCCAGAGCAACTTACAATTGAGCAGTTGAGGGTTAAGGGCCTTGCTCAAGGGCCCTCTAGTGGCAGCTTGGTTGTGCTGGGATTTGAACCTGCAAACTTCTGGGCTTGTCCTTAACCAATGAGCTCCCACCTCACTATAGTAACCTTATAGTATAGCATGGATGCTTGAGAGAAATTGATTCAGAAATGTGCAATAATTAATATGGTAAAAATTTTCTGTATATCAAATGGAAGGAGTCTCCAGTCTCAGAACTTTGTAACAATCCACAGTAGATTTTTTTTACATGTAGATTTTTTTTCCTGATGTCTTTTGTACAGAAGGGTTACAGTTCATGGTTTCTCGGTAGCATAGGAGCTTCAATTGAAATAAGAAAGAAATATATAAAAATCAATATAATACATATATTCTTCAAAGATATTCCAAGCTATTCACTGTAACTTTTAACAGATACAAGATCAGAAAGTTTTCATGTGTTGTCATTTCGTAACGGACATCAAGTTTGAACGAAGAGAAAACATGTAATTGTGCATGATTCTGGCCAAATTTGCACACAGAAGGTTGTCATTTTGACACCACTGTGGAGATCCAGCACGAATAAAAAGACTTCCGGAAGTGGCAGGAATGCTGGGAGCGCTGTCTTGCTGTGCACTGGGACTATTTTGAAGATGATGGTGTCTGGAAAGTACACTGTACGTTAATAAACAGAAATTGTCAGGAATTTGCTGTGGTATGACAGAAAACCTTGTGTGTCTTATAGTAGCTCCACCTTGCTAGATAATTTTGTAGAATTTTGTTATTTTCTGTTGTCAAATAGATGATAAACTGATAGTTGTACAATATAGCGATACTCTTTTTAGGTTTACTCACAGCATTGCGTTTGGTATCTTCCTTTTAAAGGTATCACAATGTCGGGCTGCTCGTCCTTTTCCTCCACGACATCAATGACATTCTTCTGGAGTTTACAAAACTCAACGTCTACTTCAAAATCCGCGGAGGAAAAATCTTCATGATCAACGACCACCTGTCCAGCTTGGGCTTTGTGGCCTTTGGGATCACATGGTGAGGCCTGCGCGTTAAACATACACAAGTCGGATCTCCTCGAAAAAGTATTTTTGAGTCGCGGAATCTAAAATCAGCACAGATTTACAGCTTCCCAATGTCACCACAGCAGGGGTGTGGTGAGGGTGAGGCTGGCTAAATTATAGCTATTTGCAGATCGAAAAAGCTTTAAAAATGGGCCACTGGTTATTAAGTGAATTAAAAAAAACTGGCTCATTATTTACTGACACATACATGGTGGAAAAGAGAGCCACTAACGTGATCTGTGTAACATATGAACACATTGAAATCAATATGAAAGACTCTTTCACACTGTTGACGAATAAATGGTTGTACGAAATGTGTTCTGGTGTAACAATTCAAAATCACTGATGTGGTACTCCTAAAGAGAAAAACACTTAACGATGTGGTTGTGTAATGGAGCGGCATTATAAGTCCGACCCAGACTGTTTTCCAATTACAGAATAATTAATGATACCCTCAAAGAACAAAATGCGTTTTTTGTTGTTGTTGTTTTCCCAACTTGACAGCAATAAAGGTGTCCAAAAAACAAGATTATTCTTGTTATGATTAAGATATGAGGTCACAAATTGTCCATCTGACTGGCACTGTGGAGTCCCTTTGGAAAAGTTTAATAGTGAAAGAAATGACACCATATCAGCAAGCACATTAATGACACTGGTGCTGCTGCAAATCACAGGTTTATATTAATCAACCAAACTTTCTGACCTCCACAATGGTGTGGTGTAAATATGTGTAAATTACTCGATTGGCTAATTGTAATTTCCGACTGTAGACAAATGAGCACGTTTGTGTAGACCAGAGGGACCCAAACTTTTGATGATGGGCCATAAATCTAACTTGAATGAGGGCTGTGGATTAAAAGTAAACTGTAGTATATTCAACTTAAAGTGGCAATGAATCCTCTTATTTATTTTAGTTAATTGTCAAATTAGGAATGATAATCTGTGATAATGCCATTTTCCTCCCCTCTTTTCATCCAGTATGTGGCGTGGCAGGCCAAATTGAAGGTATCTGGCACGGGAGCCCTAGTTTGGGCGTCGGTACTTTATTAAACAGACCCCAATTATCGTTGCTATTAAGCAACGCTTTGGTTCTTCCGAATTTTCCGTCTTTAATTTTTAATCTTTGTTGATTCTACACATAACCCTATTCTTGTCTCCCCTACAGGTTCTTCTTCCGTCTATACTGGTTCCCCCTGAAAGTGTTGTACGCCACCTACGTCACCAGCCTTCAGTCTGTCCCCAACATCCCTTTCTACTTTTTCTTCAACACACTGTTGTTTGCACTTTTGCTGATGAACATTTATTGGTTCCTGGTAAGCCATCTAAAGAACTGCTTTTAATATGTGTCCAAAAAAAAGGTCATCTGAGAGCACTGGATCATTAATGCAAAATACAAACACATATTTACAATGCAAAATGATGAAAAACACTTTCTATACACACACACACACACACACACACACACACACACACACACACACACACACACACTAATGCATGCTTATATTGAATCTCATGTTCATAAGTTCAGATAATACATTTTCTTACTGATCAAAATATTTGTTTGGGGTGAGGCATTATACAAGAAATGATTAAGCAACGTCGATACTCGCACAAAATACTTGAGTAACAAAAAAATCATGAGGTTTTGATCCACCCTTTGCGACCCAGTAAAGCTACAGTATATTAGATCATTTGCCGAATAAGGCGATGAAAAGTGATACAGTAGTTTAATACAAGTTGAAATAAGATGCTGTGCTGGTATTGGCTGAGCCATTCGTCAATGGTTCCTGATTGGTCAGAAAATTCAGTTACAGCAGCAGGTACTGTAAATGTAGAATATATATAGTAAACTCAACAAAAATTGTGAATTACTTGTTTTATTTAATACTTTAAATTCTTTTTTTTTCTTGACAGTAACACCACACATGGCTGACACATTAGGGATAAACATTTACCAATATGTATACAAAAGCTGTTTATTTTTTGTGAATCTGAATTATGACAATATTCATTGTTGAAAGTTCTATACAAAACTGATACTTTAACATGTGGGGGGGGGGGGGGGGGTGGGGGGTGTGACATGAGGGAAATATATATGCATTATAGTATGCATATATTAGTCCCCCCACCTTCTAGAAAGAGGGTCACATGACACTCATTGCGATTTAAATGTATGTACAATGAGGAGTTTGTGAGCACAGTTCGCTAACCTGCCGAGAAAAGTGATGCTGTTTTTAAAGTTAAAAACAATCCCAGGTGTTGTAACCCAGCACTCGGAGCCAATTTACTGACCTGAATGAGTATAAACCTATAACAAAAAGTAGAAATCTCAAATTATAAACTCGTTCATTCCCGATACAGGATTCAGGATGAAACTATCCTTCGACTTGTTTTCTTTAATGCATTGGTTCAGTTCTGAGCAGAGAGATGAGACATCACTCACCAAACAGGACGCTCTTCTGTGTGCTTTACAGTTTATTGTACAAATGGTGGTGAAGGTTCTGACCGGGCAGATGACTGGGATTAATGACGTACGCGAATATGAAGAAAACGAGGTTCAGGGATCAGTGAAGGCTGAGAAGCATGAATCAGTAAATCAACGCTCTGGAGAAGGGTGAGTGGGCGGTTGGCTGGTGGGGGGGGGGGGGGGGGGGGGGGGGGGGGGTTTCTCTTGTTGAAGATTATGTGTAGGTGTTTCAGGGTCACTGGTTAGTTTGTGTATGTTTTTGCTCTGTTCTCAGAATGTCTAAGCATTAGATTAAGTACATGATCTGTACATCCTACCTATCTACCAACTTCAAAAGTAGAGCATTTACATGCTTGTTTGTTGGTGGGGGTGGGGGTTGGTGGCAGTTGCTTTTAAGGCCACACCTCCAACAGTGGAACTGTCAACGTTTAGAAGGCACAGCGACCTACATCATTGTGATTTACAATCTCCGAGGCCATACCTCTAACTGGAACTGAAGCATACCAAGGTCTAATATAAAATAATTTCAAAAAAACACGCAGAGGTCTAATAATTTCCAAGAGTTTGATTCAGAGTCAGAAAACTGCTCGCGGGCCTGATAGACAGACTTAATTGCACTCTAACACCCAGAGTCCAACAGGGTCTCATAAATGGAGCCTAATGGAATCAGACCGTGTTTGACCTGCAGAACATATAGATTTGCTGGTTTGCTGGTTTGCACATAGCTGGCGTGAGGCCTGGCCTTATCTCTTACTTTCAATGAAATTATACACCAAGGACATTCACCTCATCTCTCTCACACACACACACACACACACACACACACACACACACACACACACACACACACACACACACACACACACACACACACACACACACACACACACACACACACACACACACACACACACACACACACACACACACACACACACACACACACACACACACACACACACAAACTCACCGTCTCTTAAACCCGGTCTCCGTTTCTCACTGTAGGAACCACATGCAGAATGGAGTCAGCAAAAAGCACCAATAACAGCGTCAATACTGTCACCTGCTGGCCTTCTACAGCAACTGCAAGGAACAAAAAGTTTGGCACTCCCTCCGTTATACAGGAACAACATTTTTTTTGATCGTTTTAGACTGTATTTTTTTTCCTTCTGTCCTTATTTTAATAAAACTGTGAACATTATTTTCGGTGGTTTGTGTTTAAATGTTAAAACGGGTAGACCTGAAGGGAAAAAATCGTATACGTGGACAATTTTGACAATATGCGGTTGTGAAGCCGAGTTATTCAGCCTTTGATTACGTTTAGCTGTGTTACTCTTCTGAGGGTAGATCCGTAAGATTTACACAGTATTTACGTTTTAGAAGACGTTGCTAACTTCATGGACTCAACCAAATAGTTTATCTTACCACTTTTTAATGCGCAACTTTGTTTTTGTTTTTTGTTTGTTTGTTTGTTTTCTGATTGTTTGTTACCCAGATTCATGCTTTGGCACACCAGGATGGATTTATACCGATTTTCACAGATTAATACCTCATATGCTTTCATTAAAGGCATGTTTATATTCTGAAAATCATTAAACACTGTCTATAAAGGACAATGAGCGTTCATTAGATACACCATATGGGCCTTGTGGCATTTTCTTCTTTTCTTTGTTTTTTTTTTATATTAAACCTTATTGAAAAATAAGTGTTTTCAAACAACTGAATCCTTGCACATGCATGTTGACCCGAGCACAGTAAACCAGACAAGGGACATTATCCTGGAAGTTGTTTGAAAGAAAGAGACCCTGGTACACTGTAATAAACATTAGACCCTCATAAACAGAGCTTTTATTTGTCCGCTGATCTTGATATAAAATTAAACCTGTGATTTTTGACTTTAGATATAAGTAGGTGCACAGTGTCTACCTCAGGTTTGCAGACTGAATGCAGTTCATCACTGATTTAGACATTATTTTAACTTAGATTGGATTAGATTGCAAGCTTATATTTACATCAAGACCTCCTAAAACCTCCACAAAAAGTAACGTATTTCTGCACAGGGCTGCTGATTTCCAGTGTTTAGGGTATTAAATGTGCCAAAAGGGGTACCAGACATAGTAAAAAAATTTATCAGAATACTTTACCCAACATCACTGTTGAATTCTGGATCCCAGTTGGTTAATATATGGTATTGGGTTTTGTTCTATAGCAGCAGTACAGGTTTATATTAATGCACTCTGATTGATTGTACTAATTAGTACTAGTAGTTCCAGTTCATTTACAGGGTCTTGTATGGCAGATTATATATTAGAATTGTCTTGGGGAGGGGTCTCTGTGGTAATGAGTGGGAGAGGAATAAATTTCAGGATATGCTGCTATAGGAAAACAATCTTTCTTAAAACTTTTGGGTGGCAACTCCAGTTCACATATATAGTGTGAATCATCTTATATACCCTGATCAGTGTCAGTTTATGAACACAGCGATGTTCTTGGGTGGGGATTTATTTTCTTTGGGGGATTGTGTCCTATTTAAATGTAAACCAATAGAAATGTCACACTGCTTTATTATTAATTTCTTATAATATGTTCATCATCGGGGTGTACCCAATAACAAAACTGCACTGTTTTTAATTGTGAAAATTCCCAATGGAGAATAGAGGGCTTTGTTTAATTTCTTAAATCTGTACAAATCCTTTTCTTGAACTACATATTTTGGGAAATAAATTTGAAAATTTTCAGTCAAATGTTTTCAGATTTTTTTTTAATACCACTTAAATAACTTTCAATAGAAGAACCTCATCACATACAAGTTTTAACAAAACACTTTATTCTTCGAACCGGTCTTCAACCTTTATTTATTCTCATTTTGCTGTAAGAGTCAAAAGTTCTAACACACAGCTGACAAAACCTCAGTGAAACAAAGTCTGTAAAATCAGTGCAAGGTGAAGCTTCATCCGCTTCCATAAATAACAGCAGAAAGACCTGAAGCAGGGGGTAAAAAAACAGGACAAAATAAACAAAGTCTCACTCTCGCTGAATGCTGTGAATGTGACTCTGGCTCTGGTACGGAGCAGATTGAAGGAAAGGAAGGACGAGGTTCTGCCAGGAGACTGTTATGGCTATCCAAAGTGATTAATATGGGGAAAAAAAAGATGGAAATCTAAAAATATGAAATTATTGATAGGATTCTCTAATAGAACAATATTCCATTATAGAGGACGAATGGATGAATTTGCTGAGTGACAGGTTTCCCCGAGTTACCAAGGGCAAAGTCGGGGTTAAATCCAATCAGCCATTTGTAAAAGCTAAGTCACATGACAATTTTCTCCTGCTCAGGATCTCCTCACTGAAGTCTCTCGGTTGGTGTATAAATTTATTGCGCTACAGTGATCAATAGTTGGCTTGAAACTTGTCTACTGACAGCTGCCATGGTTCCGCATTAGCTAGCTCGAGTTCTACTCAAGCTAGCTAAACAACAAATAAAACCACCATTTGAAAACATTTGTTTTTCTGACAAAAAAAGGGGAAATGCTCATATATATTAGTATATTAGTGTTTATGGACGACTGTCTACATAATAAACCTAGACAAAATAAACCTAGAATGTCCTTTAAATAACTCAGACAGCTACTTTAGTTTTTTCCTAACATTAAAATATGAAGATGTAGCAGCAGAGCGAGGCACAGGAGATGGAACAAACATGGAAACAAAAACGACACAGAAATGTTTCACAGTTGTGGTGATGAGAGAGGCCCCCTCCCACTCTTCCATCCAAAATGGAATAAAAAAAAATGTCCTGCCCACTTTTTTGGGGGTGAGTTTAAGTGAAAACCAGCCATTCTCGTAGGAAAAGGACGAGTTCCTTTCCCTAAAGTATCTCTCATTGCTGCCAATGCGAGCTCAGGGTAAGTGGAACTTCTGACGAATGAAAAAAAATACATGTTCACATATCCCTAAGCGAATTTAACCCCTGGTTAATCCTTTGATAAATAAAGGTGTGTCCGGTCACGCAGCAAAATCAGGATGAATACGTTTATCAATCAGGATTGAAAATGTTAAATGAAATTCTGGACTGATATGACGCGTCACATCTGAACAGTTTCTAAACTGACCAGATTTGTCCAACTTGCTAACACTAAGCTGGCTTTTGGCCCATGTTGACTTTAGCTGCCCAAGAAGACGACTCACTTTTACTTGGCAGAGATCTCACAAGCTTCAGACCGAGGCAGAGAGGGAGTGAGGCAGTGTTGGACAGAAAGGAAGACCGTAAAAAAAAAAGCCATCCCTGGACTGAGAAGGACAAGCAGGCAAGGAAAATGGAATTCCATTTTCCTGAAAAAAAGAAAAGAGAAACAAGTTAAAGAGGAAAAAACAAAACACACTCTTGGCTCCATGGTGGGACTGCAGGAATCGCTCATATTGCAGGGATGAAGAGAGCTCCAACGGTGTTAATGCTGCTTGATTCGTGGTGCCGTGACCCGGCGAAGAATACTGTACAAAATGCCAAAATGCTGCAAGGACAAACCAAAAGAAGATTCATTCTGCACTCTTGATTTTAATCTTTTTAATAAACACTAAATAATTTGAATTGTCAATTTCTGTGGTATTTTTAAAAAAATGACAACATTTTTTACATAAAAATAATCAACTTTGAATCAGGTCACATCACATAATTCATTCAATTATATTTTCTGAGCCTCACCTGTACGGCCAAGTACACTACACCGAGGTATGCAGCAATACAAAGCGCCAGGATCAGGTCGAAAACGGCTGGTTTTACTCTGTAAGTGTTGCAGAAAGAAGGTGGCTGTAAAAAGCATGCTTATTTCTATTGTAAAAATATTTTGATGGCAGAAGCGCATATGAAACAGCGAGGGCATGGTTTTACAATCATAAACACATCTGTATGTGTGGACTATGTTAAGTGTTAAATATTAAAGGACAGCAAGGCAAATTAACAAGCTAGCAGGAACAAAGCAGCATATGAGATGTAACAGTGAAAACAATATATTAATTAGGCATGACACTGTAATGAGACAAATCTAGACAACTGTACAAACAACTCCTAATCAATGGACTTATGTACCCCCAGTTCACCACAACTATTGTTGAGAAAAAGCTGTATGAACTAAGTGAAGAGATTTAAACTTGGACTAAGCCAGTGCTTCTCAATTATTTTCTATCATGCCCCCCCCCCAGGAAGAAGAAAACAAATATTTTTACCAACACTGAAATTCTTAAACATGTTCTACTGTGTTTTTGGTGCTTGATATTCACCTGTAGGCGTTCATTGTCTGTTTTAGCTGATCATAGAAGACAAACTCAGGATCCCTAGGAGAGAATAGAAAAAGGTTGTGTATGAACCAGTGGGAGTTAAACGGCGAAACGTGTGCCGTCGTGTCGAGCTGTCGGTGTTAAACGGTACCTTTTGTCGGCTTTGACGAAATGCCTCTTGACATCTTTGAGGTATCGGCCGAGGTAATACTCCAGGGTGCTGACCACGCTGCTGTCTTTGTCCACCAGTTGTGCGGCTCGAGGCTGAGCACTCAACCAGTCGACCAACGAGAGCAGCTGATCGTCCTGCACCTGCTAATTACAGAACGCATGATGTGACGTGGTCAAATAAATTGCATGCTTTCCAGCTGAATCACAGGCAAACGAATCATCTTCTACCTGCTTGTGTTAGTGTGGTGGCTGCTGGGAAATTCAAACTAGCTATCTGATTTGCCATGGGCAGAACTAACCGCAGCCATTAAATACAACATGGAAAGGAGGAGAAGAAAAAAGTCACCACCAAACCTAGATTTTCTGGTTAATTTAATATCAATTAATCAAGTATTATTATTAGTTTTACTGTTGAGTACATTTATAACCATTTTATCCACAGACCATTAAGTTTTTCTTGATTTGAATCCTCTGTGGCGAAACAGCTATATCAAGTTGAAAGACAGAATCTTGATGCCAGAGGCGACAAGAGACGAGATGCGAGTCATGCACTTACCATCTGTTTTGTGAAGATCTCCAGATCTCCATTAGTGCCCTAGGGGATTCATAAGATGGTGTTATACAAGTGTTCTTTTTAACTTTACCTTCATTCACAATCATCCACAATCCACAATTTAACACAATCTGTTAAATAAAGACACGACACCACATCACTATATTAATGCTGATTTCTGATTGGACAGATTTGGTGAAGCTCGGACAACCAAACTACATCAGATCCAAAGTCCAATGATTTAATCATTTATATGAGATATCGGATCTGTATACCCAATATACAGAATGTCAGCCTTCATAAAATATATTTTCAAGCATCATATAACCAGTCTTTGGCATTTCCAATGGCAAGTAAATTTCCCAGTGGTGTTTGCATTTGGTTATGTAATTTACGAATCGTAGTCAAGAAATCTCTCAACATCTTCCTCACCTTCTCAGTCAAGTTGTAAACGACTCGCGCTAGAGCCTCTGCGATCAGTTTAGTGTTCCTGCTGAGCTTTTTCAGGTCCACATGTGTCCTAAACACACAGCATTACTTGGTTACAGAGGGACCCGGATTGAGTGGCAGGAAAGACAAAAAGGCTGCAATTTACCTCATGTCCATGATGGAGTTACGCATGGAGCTGCGGTGGCTCTCCAGGTGAGAGAGCGTGAAGGCGGGAAGCCGGCGGATCCCGAAACGCTCGTGTTCCCACGCCAAAGTGTCGTCGGCCAAGTTGATCTTCTTATGCACCATGGAAAACTTCAGCTCTGGGTACTGCTCAGATATAATCTGATGGGAAGATGAAAATAAATAAGTACAGTACATCCCCAGATATTGCAATATATTGACGTAAGTATCTGTCACTTTATCAACGTAGTATAGTCCTCTACAACTTGACTCAATTCACACACACAATTTAGATTTACAGCATTTGGCAGACGCCCTTATCCAGAGCGAATTACAACTGAGCAGTTTTGGCTTAAGGGCCTTGCTCAAGGGAACCACTAGTAGTGTTAGTTTGATATGGATAGGATTTGACCTGGAGACCTTCCGGTCCAGAGCCCAATGCCTTTACCACCAAGCTACCACTGGCACATAATTAACAAATAATGAATGAAAACACATTTAAAGAACATTAATAAAATTACAGTACGTGTAAAATGTTTAAGCGATAAACAGTCATTAGAGTAAACCACATGTAAACTCAGCGAAGACGCAAGATGCTGTTTTCCTATCCCCTACGTACTGAACTGTCGCTTGCTGATTTGCTGAGGTTACTTTGAGAAATCTCGGTGTGGGATGGTTCTTTCATTATGTTTACAAAGATTGTACTTAAACACTTTCATTCATTCATTCATCTTCTACCGCTTTATCCGATCTTCCTCGGGTCACGGGGAGCCTGTGCCTATCTCAGGCGTCTATGGGCATTAAGGCAGGATACACCCTGGATGGAATGCCAACCCATCGCAGGACACACACACACATTCACACACACATTCATACACTAGGGACAATTTTCCAAGTGCCAATCAACCTACCGTGCATGTTTTTGGGACCGGGGGGAAACCGGAGAACCCGGAGAAAAACCCCCTGAGGGACGGGGAGAACATGCAAACTCCACACACACATTCCCGAGACGGGAATCGAACACGGATCCTGGCGGTGTGAGGCGAACGTGCTAACCACTATGCCACCGTGCCCCACTTAAACACTTTATTAGTTCATTTTAAAAGTTTTATATAATTTGTTAGTGAAAACATGTAATGTATGAATGTAATTCCTAACATTCGAGAATATTCGATTTCTAGTGTGTGTGTGTGTGTTACCATCTGTAACTCTCGAAGGAGAGCATGCTGAGGAGTGCCTTCTTTGGGAGGTTTGGACACATGCAGATAAAGACTGTCACTGTTCCCCAGTGTATCCAAACACAAGACAAACGCCACATTATCTTGCAGGAGACTGGATTCTAACAGATATATAAGAAAAAGACAAATATTTCAAAAAATATTTTGGACAAACTACTGTGGTATAAAAAGAATAAAACAGGAGTGCCTTCTTTGGTAGTAGTACATGACTCCCAAAGTATGTAACAGTAGCAACATGATGCACTCACCTGTGTGGTCCAAATTATCCTCTAGCCACCTTTTAGTTCCCTGATAGTTAAACTTTCCTCCTCCAGACAAGAAAAACAGCAGATTATATCTACAAATACAAGAGATCTTGTTTACATAAGAGAATAAAGGGGGAGTTTTTGGATTGCATTTTATTTTCTATACACATGGCAGCGATGGAGTGGATTTTTGTACCCGGCGTGAGTCCGTTTGTGAGAGTAGAGTCTGGAAAAGAGTCGAGCCAGCTCCAGGAGAACAGCCACGCCGCTGCCGTTCGAGTCGGCACCATACGACAACCACTAATATTAAACACACAGACACAAAATTGCTTAAATAAAGCAGTTTGTTTATTACATTTAGTAAGCAACATCTGGTACATGTTTAATGAACGAACGTCTATTGAATGTACCATTCTGCTGGTTGGTGGGTAAAAATAAATTAATTCGGCTACATTAATAACTAAGGATATTTTTTATCAAATACATGCAAGTTAAAAGTTAAACATATTTAAAGTAAAATATTTTTTTAAATTGAGAGCATTGTGGATGTGGAAGCAGGCTGTAGTCTGGGGCCGTCTCTATATTTTTCTTCTCTATAAGAAGTCCTGAACAGCACTGTATTATTATATACAATGACTGATATGCAGCTCGCTTTCAGCAGGATGAATTTGGCCTTTATTTATTTATCAAAGGCCATCATATAAATCCATCAGTGAAATCAAAGCTTTTTAAATAGAAAGCTGATAATTGGAATCTTTCGATTAGCCGATTAAAATTTCCAAGGTTAAAATCCACTCAAAATTGTATTCAAGTATTACATTTCAAAGAAAAGTAATTATCGCGTCACAAAGAATGTAGCATGAGAGACCAGAGCTTCTCACCGGAGCCACTCCAAAAGAATCATAGTGAGCCACAAGGACGATGGTGGGCAGATCTTCTCCTCCTGCTCCTGCTAATTTTCCCTGAAAACCATGAACAGTAGCAAGGGAAGCATTTTAATTTTAATGATGACATATGATCAACTGATTACTGAACATAAAGCCAGAACCAGTTGTTAAACCCCAAAACAATAATATTGGATCGACATAGGGCTCTAGAGTTAATTAAGGCTTAATTACACCAATGGAATTAAAGATGAACTTTCTGGTCCCATATACCTCGGAAGACAAGAGCTCACCTCAAGGCTGGTGATGGCCCAATCGTTCACAGCTTTACTCTGCGCTCCGCTTGTCACCATCTGAAACCCGTTTGCAGTGGCAGAGTGTAGCAGCACTGGAGAAATAAACAGAAATAAATGAGAGCAAAACCAAATTGTAGAACTTCCAGCTTAATGTGTGTTTAAAACTGGGAGTTCAAGACAAAGAAAAAATCATTGAGGGGGAAAAAATGCTTGGATGTATAAGGTAACAAAGAAAAGAAAGACTCATAGATGGAACAAAAAAAAGAGGAAGACAAAGAAGAGAATGAGCAATAATACAAAGAGAAAGATATAGAGGAAGAAACGGCCTGCCATTATACGAAAATAGATAATGAATTTCGGGATCTAAAATTCAACATCCAACGTCATACCCTCAGCTGCAGAGGAGGAGCCCTGTGAGGCAGATGAGACCTGCGTCTGTGCGTAAATAGACAGCAGCTCATCGTCCTCCAGAGCAAAGTAAACGGGAACGATGGTCTCGGTGGCCATCAGCTCTGGCTCCAGCTCCATGAACTGCTACAAAACAAACACACATACATGATAAGTGTTTGTGCTTAACGCAACCCATCGCGCAACACAGACGATACGGAGCCTCCACGGAGCTCTTACTTGCATGATGTCCTGCGGCATCATGGACATGTTCTTGGGGAGGATGATGACGACGGCCCCCGCTGACTGCCGGAGAGCCTTCTGATATTTCTCGTAGGAGAAATCAGCCAGTCGCATCATCACGCAGCGACGGCTTAGCACCTCCGCCTCCACCGTACGGGCTTCGGTGTTCAAAATCGCATTTCTTGATCCTGCAAAAAGAAACAAAATGTAAAAGCAGACCACAACTGCAAAAGCATAGGCCCTTATAAGCCTTTTTATTGAACATGCGCAAAAAATGAAGTGTTGCATCACTTCCTGCAAAGACATTTTTTAAAGAGGATCTTTGAATCATTCCAAACATTTTTAGACGACATTTAAACATCTAAACATTTTTTAAACTGATTTTCACTGGATTTTAACACACTTCCAATTCTGAGACTGACAAAACCAATGCACTGATTGGAGTCTTTATCAAATCATCCATTTACGACCAAATGTTAACGCCCCGCACACACAACCAAGTTAATATTCTCGGACTTTGCTCACTCATAAGGCCATTAATATTAAAGCCCTCCAAACCGTGTTTTTACACACACAAATAAAATCAAATATGCAACAATTTTATTTGTTGTCTTGATTTTGACAATATTAGAAAATAATTTGCATTACACAGAAAGAAAAAAAAAAACCCAAACGATGTAGTTATAAAAAAAGAAAACATTGTGAATGTAGATTAATCACTTAAAAAATTAATAAAAATCCAATGTTGGGTGCCGAAACTTATGTATCCAAGCATACTTGTAGATTTTTACGATTTTATGACAGTGCATATATTATAACGTTAAAATAGCAGCTGTAAAGGAATGAATTTAACGTTTTTAAGCTTTATTTATTCATCTTTGGAAGTGCTACAACAATGCTAGTCATGTCACAGGAGCTTGCTAGCATAACTAGCATTTCAATGCAGTGTATTTGCAGGTGGACGAACACCCACCAACATGCGCACACATACAAATATATTTATGATGACCAAGCTCATGACACCCGCGGTCCTAATCACTTATACTTGACATAAATAAAAACGAACGCAGTGATACGAGGAGGTGTGTACCGTAGTTCTGTCCCTGTAGGTCATACTGCTGCATGCGGTACACCGTGAACTCATGCGCCGCTTCAGCCGGGAGCGGGGACACCAGGATCAACACCGCGGGCAGGAAAACGATGATCGTCAACGGAAAGGACGATTTCAGCATGTTCTCGAACACCTCGCTCGCCTCCTCGAACATGATGGGAAGCAATTCGTGCAATCCGCTTCAACAAGAACCCCAGAAACAATGAATGAAATCCCGGACCAAGTGACAGCTCTCGGCTCCAGCGCTCTACGGGGCTGCCTGAAGGACCCAGGATTTACATTCCGGCGATTCTTCCGGACTCCTAAACTCCTGGGCACAACCTCGTGATTTTCTATCCAGGAGAAGGGACATAACGATGAAATTCTTTTCGATACTAATGTTTTACCGGTATCGTCCATAACCCCAAGAATATAATAGTATTCCATTCATGTTTTGGTGGGATCTCTTTATAGCAAATGTTTATCCTGATAATGCCAGGATTATATATATATATATATATATATATATATATATATATATATATATATATGTGTGTGTGTGTGTGTGTGTGTGTGTGTGTGTGTGTGTGTGTTGTGTGTATCTTAAGATTCAGTACGTTGCACGAACTACATAAAAATGTTTGCGGTTATTACCCTTGATGCTGCAGTGATGCTGTCTCTAGAACATGCTTTATAATAAAAACCACAGAAAAAAGTACTTATCACAAGAAATGTTCTACATGCAGCATAATGCATAACCATGTTCCCACACCAGTCATGATTGTGAGAAAACAACTTTTGTTATTATTCAAGATCACAAGTTTTATATTGTGTAGATGAATAACTTGTGGAAATAAATGATTACACCAATTGGCTTGAGTGTTTCGTGACCTTATCCCAGAAAGAAGGTGAAGCCAAAATGCTTGTGGATTTGTATATGCAATCTATGTTGTGTAAATATCTATTTCAGAGGGAAGCGAGTCCCTGACGATTGTACTCACTGTTCACTAAAGGGACTTGCAGCCCAAGATATCACAATTCCCAGACCAGACAGTGATGCAGGAGCTCATAATGCTCTTGTTAGTCCCTCTGTAATATCATGCAAACAACACAATTATATTAAAACACTGGCCCCACACAAGCCTAAATATTTTGGTACCAATAGTTTGAATGCATTTGTTCCAGTATTATTTATCCAACAAACTTTTAGAAAAACTTCCACATAATGTTTCTATATTCTTCACCTTTACATATTTTTTTGTACGGAATGTAGATTTATTTATTTATTTATTTATCCACACAAGTGACAGAAGGTTGATTTGTTTCTACAATACATGAAGAATAGAGACAAAAGAAATAGTCTCTACTCACATTTTTATTTATCATTGTAAGTTTATGATGTAAAAAAAATGCTGGTAGGATCACGTTAATGTAAGAGATCCTTTAAACTTACCAAGAAGTATTGGTACATTAGGATTTATCTAATACATTTATCTATCTATGATCTATGTTGGTCCTTTTTTCTAATAGTAATCATGCAGTGGAGTGATACAGTGTCATTTAATTTACATGCCATGCTACCACAGAAAGCTCTATAACTCCACAACACAGTATTTTTGTCTTCTTAAAAAAGTAAGAAAATTTCACAGAAAATGACAAAAGATATAATTACGTTTAATATAGCGCAAACTCCTGGGGCACGGTGGCTTAGTGGTTAGCACGTTCGCCTCACACCGCCAGGGTCCGGGTTCGATTCCCGTCTTGGCCATGTGTGTGTGGAGTTTGCATGTTCTCCCCGTGCCTCAGGGGGTTTTTCTCCGGGTTCTCCGGTTTCTCCCCCGGGTCCAAAAACATGCACGGTAGGTTGATTGGCACCTTGGAAAATTGTCCCTAGTGTATGAATGTGTGTGTGTGAATGTGTGTGTGTGTGTCCTGCGATGGGTTGGCATTCCATCCAGGGTGTATCCTGCCTTAATGCCCATAGATGCCTGAGATAGGCACAGGCTCCCCGTGACCCGAGAAGATTGGATAAAGCGGTAGAAGATGAATGAATGAATGAATAGCGCAAACTCCAAAAAGGTTTTCTTCTGTTCATAGCAGCTATTTTTCTTCCATTCTGATGGGATATAAACTTCTCTTCCGCATGCTCGGTTCACTCTGCTCTCTGTGCATATCTTGTTTCCCAGCATGAGGTTAAGTTGACCTGATGTGTGTGTGTGTGTGTGTGTGTGTGTTACATTATTGAGTCAAACACAGATTGATTTCTATTTTTTTAACTATTAAAAAAAATGTAAATAAGCCCACATGTGTTGTGGCACGTTAGAGCCGTGAGTTTCTTCCATAATTTACTATTAAACTTATTTTTTGCTATTGAACTGATGTTGAACTGTATACTGGTGCCAAGTATAGTAGATCGTATATAGTATAGATAGATATAGTATAGACCAAGTGGCAGTCAAAGCAAGTTCAAAACAGATTGTGAGCCCTGATTGGCAAGTTCCATTTTAATCCACTCATAAATAAAAAGAAATTACTAATTTTGAAAAGTGTAGTTGAACAAAAAAAAAGAGATATCTGACTTCCCCAAATAGAAATACGTCAGTAAATTACATATATGAATAAAAGCTACTTAAGTACAGCAACAAATTAGATTTACTTCTTAAAAGGATATACACTCCTGTATTCCAAACAATAAATGGAGCACTTTCATCTGTACCCTAGTGTCTGAGCGAAATCTATCCAAACTTCTAATCAGAGGCAGGGACGTATTTTCCGACACTAATCTAACACATTCCCTCTGTCTAAGACAAACAGACAACAACAAAAACCATGTCGTGTATCTTTTACAAAGCTCTAATGATGGAGACTCCTTGTAGAAATTCAACACATACTTGTTTTTAAATGTGCTTATATGAAGCCTTTGACATACAACATACTGGGTAGATTTATTATAAATCTGTGATTTGCCTAATAGCAAAAACGGCTGTATCTCTTATTATAGACATTTAATTATGATACATCTTCTTCTGATATGGAGTATCAGCCCTCTCTTCATCGTCATCCTGACTTAACTAGTGCAATGTCATTAGTATGATTGTTTTCTAAAGCTTGATGGCATTAACATATACGCCATTTCTGTTCGGACATATATTATGAATGCCGTAGAATGCGTCTGGGAAAGCGTGAGGGTGGGAAAAAAGGTCTGTGGTGATTTTTTTCTTTTTTTTGTAGCACTCCTTTAGAGCAAAATGTTTGAGTACATATGGAATTTCTCACACATCAAACTATTGTTACTGTGCTAATGCAAACAGCCCCACCATGTACAAAAAGCTTGTACTAAAATTATTGCATTTTGTGCAATAATCATCCCATGAGCAATTTTTTTATTTGTTTATTTCTTTTGGCCTTCTCTTCTCTGACCTTTATATTCTATTTTGTAACAGATTGATATATTATTTTTATATAATTTTTTGTATTTTGTTATTGTGTGTACATATATGTTATTTCTTACATTCTTTTATTCCTCTTGGCTGCTGTAACATTGAAATTTCCCCACTGTGGGACGAATAATGGTTTATCTGATCTTATCTCTTATGTGACAGAGAAACATAACAAACTCTCACTGCTTACATGAATAATGAAAATACAGTATCATCTCTATCATGACAAATGTTTTGATGTAATGAATTATTTTTCAGAATAAAATAGAACCAGCGATCCAGTCAAATGCTGTGGGAATGTGTTTGATGGTTGTACCTATTTTCACCACCAGAGGGAAATAAATGATTTGAAATAGATAATTGTGTCTTTCCTTCTTCACTAATGAAACATCAGTGAGATGAGAAATATTTATGGTTGTGTACTAGTGTGACACAAGGTATGACAGATCTACATTTGTAATAAGTTTTACCTTCTACACTCTGACATATAACATCCTTTTAGTGAATAAATGGTATGTCCTTAGCATTGCATTTTCTCAGGGAGTCAAGGAATCACCTGATCAATAGATGAATTGATCTATAAATATATTGATGAGAAGGAAATAAGTAGTACACATCAATAAAGCAAGAAGCATTTCAAAAGATATCTCATTGTGCATGCATTGGGTGTTGTCATGTGTACACTGCTAATGGAATAAAGTCCCATCACATATTTTGTGACATTCTGTGAATTCAGGAAGCCAATACAATTATTGTGTAAGATTTTTGTGTAAGAAGGTGGGGTGAAGACACAGAGTCAGTGTTACCACGCTGACATGTATTGTTTTTCTGATACCACATCAATTCCCATATGCTTTCATGTAGTGTGAATCATAGTCATGTTTAACTGTATGTATTTCGTTTTCACATTTATTTTTTTTACTTCCTGGTTTCCTTCCGGTTTGTTGCTGATGCCAGATTCCGGTGTTCCTAAATCTTCTTAGTTTCAGTGATGTAACTTTATTGTGTGTATACAGGCATTTCAGATAACATGTGGTCTCGTGTCTTTCACATGATTTTCTTGTTTTTCTAGTTTGAAAATGACTTTAACCAAGATGACCTTGCATTGAACGTGACCTTTCTTTTGCATTATGACATCTGCATTGGTTTTCATTTCGTCATACTTCCAGCATTCATCCATTAGCATTTTACAGACGGTACTATCCGGTGATCTACAAAGCAATATCCAAGTATGATTTAAATAGCTGCTTAAAAAACAAACAAAAACAAAACCCTCCACTTTTTACGCACTCTATTCACGCTCCATTTCCTGTCCTGATCGTTGTTTCAGATGACATCAAGCCTGCGCTGGTTGACGAAAGGCGTGTGCATAGAGTGTGTCCTGCTTCCTGATTACTCTTTCACATCTATTTCCTCTGAGCACTGAACAACACGCTGTCCATTAGTGCAGGAGATCAGTTTCATCACATCAGGTTTAGAAATCTCCAGTATGTCAGCGTAAGAGTGCTCGCTGATGGCCTCCTGACTTCCCAGTCTTACAGAGATGAAAAGGATTGAAAGGACATTACCTAATTGAGGGTTTTTTTTAGCTACTACTTTCGAGAAAGTGTTTCAAAATCAACAACAGAATGAAGGAAATGCTTTGAGATGAAATACAGCAGGACTTCATTATTCAAAATCGAAATGTATTATTTAATATACTGATATTGAAAGTAAATTGGTCAACTATACACTATATGGATAAATGGTTTTTTGACATATGACCATAAGATTTAAACATCCCCATTCCACATTTTATCCCCATGAGCTGCTTTAATAACTTTATAATAAACTTCTGGGAAGATGTTACCCTAGATGTTGAATTGAACTTGTGGAGATTTGTGTTCATTCAGCCACAAGGGTGTTGTAATGTAAATGTACATTAAGTCTGCTACTGGTGAAGAGGCTTTGTGTGCAGACCGCATTTCATCCAGATCATCCTTAAAGTGTTGAGATCAGAACTCAGTGCCATAGCGGAACAGCTTTTGGTGTCAAGTAAAGGGAAAAAGACATTCTATACAATTGTGCACTTCCAAAAACCATATTTACATTTACATTTGTGGCATTTGGCAGACGCCCTTATCCAGAGCGACTTACAACCGAGCGATTGAGGGTTATTGGCCTTGCTCAAGGGCCCACTAGTGGTAGCTGGGTGGTTGTGGGGTTTGAACCTGCAATCTTCTGGTCCAGAGGCCAACACCTTACCACCAAGCCACCACCTCCCAACCATATAAAACTGCAAAGGTCAAGTGTCCCAATACTATTGTCCATATAATATACAGTGGTACCTCGGTGTACGTCATTAATTCGTTCGTCAGATCGCGACTTAGACTGAATCCGACATGAACCGAACTGAATTATCCCATTTGTCTCAGGTAATGATCAGGGATGCAATTAGTGCGTTCCTATAGATGGCGCGCCAGGCGAACACGACGCAAACCTTAAGGAAACGACGTTAATCAATGCCAAATTCCCGATGAAAAATCCGACGTTAGCTGGAAGCGAGGCACACCGAGGTAACAATGTAAAAAATACCTAAAAATAATCCAAGTTTATCAGAAACATTACCCGTCCTCTTAGACAACAATAACTTGCCAGTGAGAATTTTTATTAATTAAAGACCAATATCATACCAATGTTTTAATCATTTACAATTATATTTAATGTTTTGCAAGGTCCCTGAAACAAAGTTATAGCTGTATCTATTTTATAACAGCTATAAAGTCAATCCTTTTTTCTCGCGTGAAATTAATAAGATGCAGATTGTAATGTTACAACGAAAAAACGCAAGGCATAAAGTCTGCTTTCCCGAAGATTTCTGAAAACCCGAATATTACGGCTTTGACTGTACACAAAACTGATGTTAGAGACTCCTTACGTGTCTGCTTACAGAAAACTGTGCTACATAAAAAAGAGTTTTAATCTATGTATGAGGCTCATCCACCATATCTGTTACTACAGAAACTAATATATTATATGAACTTGTTTATTATAAAATACTTGACTTTAGTAAACTAAGAAGTAGTTGTTTCCCTTTTAATGACAATTTCTCAAAAATGTAATTTAAGTATAAGTACTTTATGTATACGTAGGAGATGCATGTAATATGCATATATGCATATATATATATATATATATATATATATATATATATATATATATATATATATATATATATATAATATATATTCATTCATTCATTCATCTTCTACCGCTATAATCCGATCTTCCCTCTGGTCACGGGGAGCCTGTGCCTATCTCAGGCGTCCAATGGGCATCAATGGGCATTAAGGCCATCACAGCACAGACACACACACACACACACACACACACACACACACACACACACATCCTCACACCCATTCATACACTAGGGACAATTTTCCAATATGCCAATCAACCTACCGTGCACATACATCTCAGTTAGGCGTCTATGGGCATTAAGGCAGGATACACCCTGGATGGAATGCCAACCCATCACAGCTCACACACACTCAAATTCACACACACATTCATACACTAGGGAGAATTTTCCAAGATGCCAATGAACAAACCTACTGTGCACACACACATGGGCGAGACGGGAATCGATCCCGGACCCTGGAGGTGAGGCGAACGTGCTAACATTGAGATGTGGTGTCTATACATATATATATATACTATATATATATATATATATATATATATATATATATATATATATATATATATATATATATATATATATATATATATATATATATATATATATATATATATATATATATATACACGTGTGTGTGTGTGTGTGTGTGGTGTGTGTGTGTGTGTGTGCGCACATCGGTGAAATGTATTTTGATGAATTGGCTGTCCACCAAAAATATTCTCCAGCAGTAGCCCTGTTTCCCGTATAGGTTCTGGATTTAACACGGCTCTGGACTGGAAAGGCATTTACAGAAAGCAAATGAATGATTCATCTGCTTCTGGGCAAACAACTGCTGTTGACGTATCACATGTTCAGACACACAGCTCCCCTTTTATCTATAAACATTATTGTTGGGGTTATTGTCTATTATTCTAGGATGTATTTATATGTTTTTATTTAAACAGACATGGGCATTGAGATGCATGTGGGATGGTTCACAAAGTCAGTCTCAGTTATTAATTATTTAAGGTAATTGATATTATATTTCAACGGATTACTCAGTGCAATATGGAATGCATACAATACAACACAATACAATAAAATATAAATTGAGAATATTTTGTGAGCAACCGGATAATCTATTAACATTTCACTTTCACTATTGTGTATATATTTTAATGTCTTTTTTTTTCATTTTATTCCATATTATTGTTTCTTCACAGAAAACTCCTCTCTGTGTAATTGAAATCCCTGATAACTTGCTAATGTAACATGAGTTAATGCTTCTTTTTTTTCATTGAATTTTTGAGGTGTTGATTTTTTTCCTAGAAAAGCAGCTCTGCCAGTCATCCAACTGCAAATCACATATTCATCACCTCGTGTTTTTCTCTAAGGTGATTAATATGATCACAAAGCAGTCACATGTTACACTCTCAAAAGTCTCAGTGCTAGCGAGGTAAACGAGTCGACATTAAAGTGTCCAAATAAACATGCACACCAATGTTTACACTGATGGCTTCCACATTTAAATATTTGTATTTACTTTCTGGATAATTTGTGTACTTCCAGGCTTTGTGTGTCGTAGGAATGCCAGAACATCGGCACCAATCGAAACCCAAACTTGTTCTCACGCACAGAGAGCACAGGGCGTGCAATTGAGTCAGATGACGATAAACACAAACAAATTGCAGCCGGTCAGAAATATGCAGCGTGGGCCTGGCAGACAGCGGGCTTGGTGAAAAGGCAAAAGAGTGAAAGTAATTAAACACCCACAGGGAAGTGTGTGACTGACTGCTGAAAAGAAAGAGCCTATTCACACCAGCAGGCCAAGAGTAGGAAGTATGCTCTGGGTGACTGACTTGCTAACATGAATCTCGGACTCATCATGGACCGCTTAAGGTCAGCGTTAGACTCCTGCTCTTTAGATTCGTCGCGTACGTAGCTAAGACTCTATATTTCACATCAGCACAAATTTGTCAAATTAGAGTTCTCGAGAAATAAAAGGTTGAATCATTACACAAAGCACATTCTCTGTTTGAAACCGGGTTAGTGGTTGATGCTAAGTGTAATAACAGTGTAATTTTAGTCATCCAAAGTCATCCTTTTTTCTTAGACATTTCTGAGGTAAAAGTTGTCGTTTCTGACTACTGTGTCATGGTTTTCCTATTATAGTGCCTGTTTTTCTGACTTCACAAAAACATGCTAAACATGCTAAATCTTTTGCTCGCTTTTGCTGTTGTTAGCACCCATATTTGTCACAGCTTGTGGTTCTACATGCCTAAAACAAGTTTGTTTTACAGTAATATTAAAACCATTAGACATGTAGTGTGGCATTAGACATTATGAGATAACGACTAAATTTGATCACATAACGGCACTATAAAATTCTGGACCCTAATTGGATCGGATGTTGATTAAACCTCTAGAACAGGGGTCACCAACGTGGTGCGTGTGGGCACCAGGTTGCCCCCCAGGACCACATGAGTAGCTCTCAGGCCTGTTCTAAAAACTCATCAGTGAGTTGCATCTAAAATGTTAGTTAACTCATTGTGAACTCACAATAGTTAACTCACAATACTTATTGTGTGAAATCATCAGTGTCATTAATTATAATATATAACTAAAGGCAAATGTGTTATTTCAGAAGAGTGCGTCAAACTGGTAGCCCTTTGTATGACTCAGTATCCATAAAGTAGCTCTCAGGTTTAAAAAGGTTGGTGACCTCTGCTCTAGAAACTTCCATAGTAATAATTCATTGACAGTACAGCAGGTGATGGATTTTATGGATTTATTCTTGAAGAAAGAAACAAGAGAGACTGATGAGGGAATAATATAATATTAAATGTATAATTTTACTATATACTACTATATACTTTTATTAAAGCTAATACTTAAGGTTATAAAATACGTATTGTATAAATATCACTTATTGTACATATAAGTACTATAAAAGGATAACCTTTTTGTATCAAGCTGTAATCAGTGTTAATATGCTAATAGAAGTGTGACTGAATGAGAGCAAAAAAAGTGCAATGCGAGTGAATGCTCCTTAATGAAAAACAACTCTCTAATTTCCACCATTGTCTGTTTTTGCTCTGCCGTGTTGTTAAATCTCAAGTGAACAGCGAAGAAAATAATCTGCTGCAGCCTTCCATGCTCTGGAGATTCGCCGGAGTCTTGGAAGGAGTTTAAATCAGGTCAGAGTGTTTGACGGTGGCCGCTTAACTTCTGCCTAACGGCCTTGATTTGTCCCCTCAAAAAATGAAATTGCCTGATTTTACTCTTAGGCTTGTGCTGGCTGCGTTACTGTATCACATAATTAGCCACAGATGTAAAATAATCTTAGAATGATGGCAATAAACTAGTTTTAAAGTCCTGAAGACTGGGTTAGGATAGGATTGGAATATTATCTGGAGGACCAAGAGGGAGCTTCTCCATGAGAAGGCATGCTTTTCTCATGGAGGTTGCATTTATCAAGAATGTAGGAGCGGAATAAATGCTGGAATGGCCTTGTGTACTACTGAAACATTCATAAACCCATCTGCACTTTTTTAACATCCAGAACCACCAGTACAGTTATAAATTTATAGATTCTATTTCTTAAAAAATTGTAGCTCAGTTTCCAAATTTCTGATGTTTGACATGAAGCCATGCCTTTATCCACAGCACCTCAACTACAGCAATATAATACAAATAAATAAACAAAAACAGAGACAGTTTCTTGCTTTCCCTGCATTTCACATAAGGTTATGAATCCAAGGCAGATAATATGCGAGCAAGTATCTGATTTAAATTGTAATTACTTCCAAGGAAACGTTGTGCCAGAACTTTTTTTTTCTTACTGAAAGACCACTGAAACCCTAAACTTGCCTCATTGCCTGAGGAACATCCACTCTGAGCTACTATAAGTCAGTGAATCCAGAGATTTATTTAGTACACCACTGAGACACTCTCTCCTCATTAGCCCTGCAGCAACATCTGGTTTATTCCTCCCATGTAGATCCAAAGCACTACCCGCTATTCTGGGCCTGCTGTAGGTCTGACAAAGGAAGTATTTATGCAGGAATGATGCCAGCATACAACATCCAGAGTTAAACCTGTTATACTGAAGTCTGTGTGAACAGGGAAGGAAGTAACCATACTGCCGTAGACAAAGAAGCAAACCACATTGGCTCGCCATTTCCATCCGTGTTTACATCTAATACCGATGTGTGTTTCTATTTATGTCAGCGTTGATTTCTGGATTCCCATAAGAAAACAGGAACAGACTTGTTCCATAGACATCTTTAATAATTTAGAATAATAATCCTCAAATTTGTGTGGTATAAGAGGAATAAGGGTTGTGCTAACACAAGCTTCCTCACACTACTCTGTCATTGATTCTTTTGCTGAAAACAGAACAACACTTAATCTCTTGATACTTTAAGATGTAAGTGATTTTTTTTTGCCCACAGAGAATCTTCCATACATTTTTCTGTAGACTGTATGATGTATTTGTTCCCATAATTCCCCCCTGTTTCTGCCTATGATGAATGATTTGAGTCTATAATATAGTGTCTCAGAAAGTGGTGATGGATAGCATCGTGACAAGCCCCAGCAACATGCTGGCAGGCTGTTGGTGAGCTCAAACTCAGAGACAGCAATCAGAGATAAACCAACAGTTCCAGAGCATATTATTGGGCTTTATTATTGGGTGTTGTGTTACTAATCGGAAGGTTATGGGTACAAGCCAACGGTATCGCAAAGCAAGTGCTTTTTGTGCTTCAGGGGTGTTTTATCAAGGATCATCAGAATATTGTGAAGAAAGACAGTACAAGTAAAAAGCACCTTTCTAGTTAGGTTGATCCTGAAGTGATCAGGGCATGATTTGTGCTGATCTGTTTCATCTGGTTTGATTTGGGGCGATCTGGAGATTCGAACCCTCGGGTGATCCTGCCTGATTAGGTCTTGGACTTTGTTCATTTAGTATGCGTGGTGTTAGGAAGCCGCCTGTGTGCTTTGTGTCTATCTGTCTTTAATGTGGTGAGGAAGAGTGGCGGCCAGATGTGGAACTCCATCTGAGGTCTAAAGCTAAGATGTTAAAATACAGACAGTTGTATATCCTCTTTATTCCATTCCATTCCTCTACACTGCTGTCAAATTGGCGATTTAGATCCACCCATGTTCTTTGACACAAGCTCTGACAAATGATCATTTATTAAATATTGTTTATTAAATATAATTTATTAAATATTTATGAAAGGAGTCTCCAGTGTCAAATTTCCAAAAAGTTTCTTTAAGTGACTAAAGTGATTTTATTACAGCCAGCTTCCAGCAACTGCATGAGGGTTCAATCGTCAGGCATGACGGCACGATTTGAATAGAATAAGACACTTTTCTTTTTTTGCTGTTTTCTGCCAGTTATTCCTTCTGTGCAAAAAGGCAGGGCCAAACCATAACTCATCCAAAAATATTTACACTTACATCAGATCCTGCCTCTGAATCATAACACACTGACTGTTATTCTGTTAAAGTTGTTGATTAGAGGACAAACAGCTCTTTTTGGGAGCAATTCTGACTGATAATGGGTGTGGGCAGTAAGCCTGGGTCTCCACCACATAGCACACAGGCCTCCAGTGGGCATGGTATGATGTGTGTGTGTGTGTGTGTGTGTGTGTTTGTGTGTGTTTGTGTGTGTGTGTTTGTGCATGCACACTTGTGTTTTGGAGAGTCTGATTGGATAGTAGGCATTTTTCATTTTTGCAGTGCATCAGCCATGGCATCCGGACAACCACAGACCACAGTGAAAGAGACTGGCACCTGGGATGGAAAAATGATCAGCGATTGGTATTCAGGAAATAAACGCACTATGGGGATTCAAAAAGACATCTTATTTCGGCTAAGGAGTACACAAGATCTCATATATTTTAAAAAAATAAATCCCTGTTCAGCCGGGATTTTTTTAAAACAATACACAAATAGCAAGAGCAGAGACATGAAATTATTCCGAACATTCTGCAAAAGATGGTCAAATTAGCGTTAATAAAAATATACTGTGTATATATATATATATATATATATATATATATATATATATATATATATATATATATATATATATATATATATATTTAAGCATGACAATGCTCCTGAAAACCCAGGGTTGGAGTGGAAGCCCTTGAGTGGCCTGCTATTCAACTTTTGGGATGAAATGGAAATCTGACAGCACCTCAGATCTCCTCATCTCACCTATTTTAGTGAGCACAAGTCTCCTCAAGCACACTTCGACATCTAGTGGAATATTCTCCAAGAATCATGGAGGGTATTATAACACCAAATGGGGACTAAAGATTGAAAAACGCACATACACATTTTATAAAGACATATGAGCACTATATATGAGATTATATATGAGATCTCAGTCATCAGTTGATAACTAATGGGCAGAAAGGACATCTCCAAAATATGAACTTTGAGCTAAAAATTTTTAACCAAGTTTTTATATTATTACATGTACAAATGATAAGTCAATTCTTTCATCTTGTATAATAAAAGTGTATTTATTTTTATTTGAAACATAATACCAAATTAACTAGGAGTTGTAGGAGGCATCTGGATGCTAAAGAAACGCATGTATGATATTTTACATATTGTGTCTTTAATTCATTTATGTCATATTCCTTTTGCCACAATACCTCGTGAAGGAAAACACCACACCCATATTATATATCTATATATATATATATATATATATATATATATCTATATATATATATATATATTATAGAGAGAGAGAGAGAGAGAGAGAGAGAGAGAGAGAGAGAGAGAGAGAGAGAGAGAGAGAGAGAGAGAAAGAGCGCTCTGTCTGATGCACAAATGGATTCCAGGTCTATTAGGACTGCCAGGTCTGCCCGTCTCTCTCTCTCTCTCTCTCTCTCTCTCTCTCTCTCTCTCTCTCTCTCTCTCACTCCACTCCTCCAGCCCATTTCTTTAATCCCCCAGTCTCTCTTTTCTTACTCTTTCACCCACCCTCTCTCTATTTTCACTCTCAGTCTCTTTCTCTCTCTCTCATACTTCACTTCACCCCTCTCTCTCTCTTCATTTCTCTCCTCCAGTCTCTTTCTTTTACCTTTCTTTTTTTTATACCACCCCCCCCCCCCCCCCCACCACTCAGTCTCTCTATCCCTCTCATCTCTCGCAGTAGCATTGCCGGAGTGGACACGCGTCTTTTACTGTGCTCATCATGAACTTCAAACTTTTGCTCCGTTTAGACTTCACACTGCTGCTTTATTCATTTATTCTCGGTAACGTGACTAAAAATAAAATAAAACGACTATAAACAAGCGGAATCAGCGCAAGGAGCTCCGGGATCGTGTATCAGGAAACACACGGACGGAGGAGAGTCGGAGCGCCGCTGTCCTTTCATCTGTTCGGTAAGCACCGTGTGTGTGCGTGCGTGCGAGCGTATGTGTGTGCGTGTTTGATATATTTTGTGCTTCAAATATCACTAACGCGTAAAATAGTTGTGTTTGATTTTCAACATGTAAAAGTCTACAATCCATCAAGTATGATAAGAGCTTACATAAGACAAATGTACATGAAGATGTGAAGTTCTCACACTCCAGAGGCTGGAGACAGAGTTCATTTAATCCTAGATACATTCCACACAGACATAGTGTTAGGGTGAAAATAACAATTTGCCCCATTTCCCATATTTCCAAACAAAGCCAGTGCAAGCCAAGCCATGTCTGGTACCTGATGTTTACCTTTTTTCCATTTACAACTATAAAGCTATAAGATGCAGAAAGCTGTAACCGCTATTTATACACCACTAACTATTATTTGATGACACGGAAGCACAACAGGTCACAACAGCATTGCTGCTTCACAGCTTCAAGTACAATCCTGTCCCTATACTTCTTCCCTTGTTTATGTGGGTTTCCTCTGGGTTTGCTGGTTTCTTCCATGTGCTATAAATTGTAGGACTGTAGGACTGCCCCAAGGTGTGAACATGTGTGTGCATGGTGCTCGACAAACAGGCGTCTTGAACTGAAAATCTAATCTGAAAATTTCAGCAGACAGCTGAAGATAATATTTAATGTTTTATATACATATACAGTATATATATATATATATATATA
Source organism: Kryptopterus vitreolus (assembly GCA_030449085.1). Taxonomy (NCBI): domain Eukaryota; kingdom Metazoa; phylum Chordata; class Actinopteri; order Siluriformes; family Siluridae; genus Kryptopterus; species Kryptopterus vitreolus. The sequence goes on from JACRUU010000023.1 coordinate 6,375,174, forward strand.
TATATATATATATATATATATATATATATATATATATATATGTATATGTATGTATGTGTGTGTGTGTGTGTGTGTGTGTGTGTGTGTGTGTGTGTGTGTGTGTGTTTGTGTGTGTTTGTTTCAGTATGCTGAAGCACAGAATTATGTACATTATGTACATTTATGTGTGTGTGTGTGTGTGTGTGTGTGTGTGTGTGTGTGTGTGTGTGTGTGTGTGTGTGTATTAGGTCAGTTAAATTTGCTTAGAAATGATGATTTCAAACTTCTCACTTAAATATTGGATTTTGGATTGGATTTTACAAACTTTGAATAAAGATTTTATGAATGTAATAGTTTGTATTTGTTGGATATATTAACTAGAATTCCATTGCATGAAGGCAGAATGAGTCAGGAAACTCCAGCTATATACCTGGACAGAATTGTTATCTAGCTCGCTTTGTCTGGGAATAAACATATACCTGTTAATTTAACAGAAAAATAAATAGAAGCTCTAGATTTTCCCCCAAATAAGCAGGATACTCTACCCGGATGATCTGAGAGTAAGCTGCACAGAATGAATATACAAGAAGCACAATTAATGTGTTTTATTTAATAATTACACAATATTACCTTAAGTTTGGAATCTAGTGAACCAGTGTTGATTTATTTGTTGATAGAGACTCAAAGCACTTTTTGCACCTCACTTTGGATAAGGGTTTCTACGAAAATGCCGTGAATGGAATGCTTCAGTGACCGTGTTAGATAAGTAGCAAGATTTATGCTAGCTGTGTTTGAATATTTAGCTCAGAATTACACATCTCAGATTGACAGATTTACCATAACAGGAGTTATTTTTCAGAGTGAACAAGACTAACGTGGTTGAGCCACTCAGGAGTTGTTTGCTTAGCTAATGTTGAATTGAAATAGCTCTCGCGTGTAAAACTCCAGCAGCACACCGAAAGAAGCGTTATTTAACGGGCCAGACGGCAACATTTTTACTTTTACGACTAGGCAGTAAACAAGTTGACACCAAAGCTTTTGCTGCATGCGATTAATTCAAGCTCACACATGCACAGAAAGAATACACGCCGACACCGAGCAATCCGTTTACAGAGCTTAAACTCACAGACAAGGAGCCAAGACTTCTTTACATTCTTTTAACCAATTTCATTCATGCAGTATATTGTTTAGTATGATAATGTCTTCTGAAATATGTGTCAGACCCACATTTTTGACAAATGTGGGCATGTTGGTATCAAACATCTTCGTGACTACTAGGTCATGGTGTATTATGATTAGAACATGCCCACTAATTATATATTCACTTGTGGTTTGCAGTGTTTTTTCCCCCCATCTAGCTTGAAAAAAGAAACATGGGTGCCTTGTTTTATAATTGTTGTAACAAGCGATTTTGAACCTACCTCTAAGATAAATCGAAATCCTATTTAACTGAGAACAGGATTGGACTTGTTTTACAGTATTATATGAAAAACTACAACATGTTCTTTAATTAATAAAAGATGGAAGTCCTGGTGTGCAAGTGGAATACCACACTGCAGGATGTGGTGTTAGAGTGGCAGAGCAAAAATCTTGCCGTACGGAATTGTCTGCTCGAATTGTATCGTTCATGCATCACTCAGAGCTTGTGCATTAGCAGCGCATCATCTCAGCAGGGGGAATCCACACCCCTTCCAGCTCACTCTGACCACCACTCAGGACAGAGGCTGTAACGTTTTAACTCGGCTATGTAGGGACGCGTGTAGGAGTGAGAGCTGACATTTCAAACATGGATCACTTTGCCTACGCCGATCTCACATATAAAGCCATGAGCCTAGAGTATTAGCTCATCCATCTCCTGCTCGTCTCTCATGACCTTTTACTGTGTGATGGTCCAGTGGAGCTCAGCTCCTTAGAGCATTTTGCTGTTCATACGCCTAATGTTCTGCTCCTTCCCTAAAACACTTACTCGCTCTTATTTTTATTTGTTTATTTAACCAGAACATATTGTCTTTAACAGTAAGAGATAAGGGCTGCATCGTGACTACCCTCGATGCCTTGTTCCACTGGAATTTGTGAGCAGAGTATATACACATTCGATCCTTGTTAGATGTTGTTCATCTTTGTTTAGACTTTGTGTTTATTTATTTGATGTATTAGGTCAGAATTTATTTAGCTTGGGTTTTTTTTTTTACATGTTTTTTCTATGGGAACTATTTCAAATGTTTCCCCTAAAAATGAAATGTCTGAAATTAAAATAATAATAATAATAATAATAATAATAATAATAATAATAATTATTATTATTATTATTATTAATTATTATTATTATTATTATTATTATCATTATTAAAAAAATTTTTTTTTTTTTTTTTTAAAGCTGAAATTAAAGTAAAGAGTAGAATCTGCAATTGGTAATAAGAATAAAGGAAAACAAAACTATAAAGACTCATATTATTTGTAAAAATATAATAATAATAATAATAATAAGAAGAAGAAGAAGAAGAAGAAGAAGAAGAAGAAGAAATAATTCACGTTAATTTAAAGTTCTCTATTATATTCTAGAATTTTGACTAATTTTCTTTTTTTATATTAATTTGAAGTACTTGAATTTTGAATTGGAAAATTGAATTTCTCCAAATCTAAAATAAAGCTTTAATGGACAGTGACAGAAATTCAGGAAAGGTTTAACATTTTGGTTTAAAAAGTCCCAGCAAAAATAGAAAAACCAATGTCTAAAGTGTACTGTATTTTTTTTAACAAAAACATTTTGAAACAACATTTACATGACAAAATACAAACAGCATATAGTGTGTATGGAAAACATGAGAGATGGAAATGTGCTGTAAGTAAAAAAAAAGCATAGTTATCAGAGAAAATCAAACAGTTCAGTAGACGGCACGTCATAATCGAGCCATTATGGAGACCGGTGCGAGGGTGGTGCAGGAATGTTCCAGTGGAGGATGTTAATAATAACACAGGACATTATTCACACGTCACTGGTTTGAAATTTGGCGTATTCCTGTTCCCTTTTTATTTATTTTCTAATCGTTCAGACCTGTATGTAATGCATAGTGGCGTAGTGACTGAGGAACACAGAATACAGAATTACTGTATTGAATTGTACTTCAGAGGAGTAAGATGAGGGAAACAATTTTAGTGTCAACACGATTTGAAATAAAACTCTACATACATAAATGTTTGGTACACTTTGGAGTTTTTTCAAATAGTACCTCAGTGTAGAGAACATAGTATGATCGGTTTCTGACATTGTACACTTTTTGAGATATTTTATTACATTTGTTTCATGCTTCATTTTTACATTGTACAAAAATGTGTTTTTTAATAAATAAATAATAATTTTTAATGCATTAGTTAAACTTAAGCTCATAAAATAGTAATAACGCTGTATATTTTTGAGAATCATGGCATAATATTTTCATCACATTGCCCAACCCTTGTGTCTACATAAAGTTTAATACCCACAATGTATATTTTGTATATTATGTCTGAAATGTAACACACATTTTAGACATAATATGCAGGTGCATTTTGTATATTTTTTCCCTTCTCTGAAGAACTAAAGCTTTCAGTGGAAAGAGTATTGTGTGAGATTTTGAATTTTATATTCTGTTACACTAAACATTTGCACACAGCAACAAAACTTTTTTTTTTTTTTTTAGATTATTTTTATTACATACAAATGAGTAGAAGAGCCTTTATTTGTCACATATACATTAAAGGACAGTGAAATTGTTTTTTTTTTTGCATATTCCAGTTTGTTTTAAAGCTGGGCTCAGAGTGCATTGGTCAGCCATGATACAGCACCCCCTGGAGCCCAGAGGGCCTTGGTTAAGGACTCAAGAGTGTCACTCTTGGCGATACTAGGTTGGCAAACCCAACCTTCCAATCAGTAGCCCAAAGCCTTAACCCCTGAGCTGTTTTTAACATACATATTAACATACGTAAAAATAGCTTCACTGCACCTCTGATTTATCAGTCTTATTAACCTAAAGGAGAGGCAGGAAAGGGGCAGTCCACAGGTGAAGTTGTGGCTCACTGTTTAAAATGTAGGCCTTTGGATCCAAAGGACATGAGTTCAAAGCCCAGAAGCAACAGTTTCTCACCTCTGGACCCTTGATCAACGCCTTGATCTGCAGTTCTCTATAAGGGCTCTGTAAAAATGCAGTAAGCAATGCTGTTACAATGCAGTTACAATGCAAAGATCAAGAGTCCTATTTTGTGGACAAGTGTATACCACAACATTAGATTATAATTATTAAATATAAAATGTATGATGCAATTTAAGGAAAGTAATTACTGGGAAATATCTTTGGTATAAGAGGAATAAACCACTTCAGGACATGATGTTATAAGTAGCAAATCAACTGACACTGATTCCACGTCATCACACCACTCGGATTATTGTTAATTATCCTATAACACGTCCTATAATTATCCTATTCGGTTTTCCTGTGTAGTTAATGCTTTTCAATTGTTAGTAATAATAAACCCATAATCTCACGAATCCGCCCATGTTGCTCAACCAAGAGCAGCTTTGGGTGAACATTTCTTGGACATAGCAGATATATACTCTTCTTTCTCTCCCCACAGGGAGAAAGTGCGGCTGTGAGGAGCGTGTGGTGTGCAGCTGGTGGAGGATCTGTGATGGGGGCCATGCTGTGGTGGAGAGGGTTCCTGGCACCGTGATTTGGTGGACAAACAGAAGTGAAAAATCACATTGCCAGGGATTTCCACTCCTGCACAGCTCTGCGTGGCGCACAACATCTGCCCTAACGCTACACTTGTGAACTTTCCGGCCGAGATCACATCCCCTTGTGTCAAAAAAAGAAAAAAAAATAGTGGAAAAGAGTCAGCGGGTTAATGTTGCTATAAATACAACTCCAACATAACTTGGACAAATTTCTGACATTAGCTAATCGTCTTTGATGCTGTGCATGTTTTTGCATGTTATGGCAGGGCTTCAAAATCAAAGGGACACCGCCACTGGAAATATCACATGGTGTCAGGGATACAGGGAAACTCCTTTTTTCTCGCATGTGTTAGCATGCTAGTCTAGCGCTAAAATAGTTGAGGTACTAGAATTCTACAGTGATCTTCGTCCGCCTCGTCGCTTGCTCTAGGCGCAGAGCTTAGCTGATTGGTGAGCACTGATCCATGACAAAAAAAACTGTTCACAGTGGCTAAGTTCAGCGTCTGCAGTGAGAAAGCTAACAGGATGTTGCAAAGCTTTCCTGGATTTTCTACCAGTCACTGTGGTGATGCCTAACAAAGCCTAACAGATGGGATAATGAAAGAAAGGACTGGTTTGGTCTGCCAGGTAGGCATAGATGTGTTTGTTTTAAATGTCAAACCGGTTACGACTCGTCGGGTTTTCGGTTAACGCTCCCTCAAAAGCCATTTTGGCTCTAAATAATAGCATTGATTTACATCTTTATACTAGCTAAAGTAGGACTCCCATCAAACTAGTATTAAAGTGCAGGTTAATGTCAAATTTGGAAGCTCGCATGTCAGTTCGGCTCCTCCAATCACACCGGATTGTTCGTTTGAGACCTCTCTCAGACCTCTCCTATTGATGAGATTAATGAAACCAAAATTATATTTACACATTTGTCTTTGGAAATTTCATCATAATTTCCGTTCTATGCTATATATATATATATACTCAGTACTATGCAAAAGTTTTAGGCATTTGTGAAAACAAAGAATGCTTTTAAAAATGGAAGTGTTAATTATTTATTTTTATCAATGAACAAAATACAGAATGAAGAAAAGCTAAATGGAAATCAAATCAATATTTGGTGTGAACACACTTTACCTTCAAAACAGCAGCAATTCTTCTAGGTACACTTGCACACAATTTTGGAAGGAACTCGGCTGGTATGCTGTAGACGTTCTCACATCCTTCTGTCTCTTCATGGAATCTCACACACACTCCATGATGTTGCGATCAGGGCTCTGTGGGGGTCGTGTCATCACTTCCACTACATATAGTTTTTCAAAAGGTACTCACACCAAATATTGATTTGATGTCAATTTTTATTTTGTTCACAAACCTTGCATTTTGTAAACTGCCAAAAATAAAAAAAAATCATTATTTATATTTCTGAATGCATTCTCTTCTTTACATAATTTTTAATTCCTGCCTTTTGCACAGTACTCTGTATATAATGTAGAAAAAGTGGTATGTGGTCACTACAGGAGCTGACTTGCATTACTGTAGCACACTGCATGATTTTGTCATCCTAATGTCATATTTAGCTCAATGTGAGCCTCACCTTTTATAGAGAAGTTACTGCCGGTAACTTGATGCTTTGAATGCAATTACAATTGAGATCTGTTCTATAAAAGTACCCTCCACTTGATATCGAGTAATCCGCATTTTGGAGGCCATATGGCCGAATAGTTCATTTCTATTGCTCTGTTATTGTTATTGTTTCAGTGAATCAGACTTAGTCCAAAGTTGTGATGTTATGTAATGATTTTATGGTGCTTTTTTATATACACCTCAGGAATGACCGAATAGTGGACCAGAACTAATTCTCTTATATTTTTTTTTTTAGAAATATGACTTTATTAAAATACAATACGGCTATGAGTGCAATTTGAACTTTACGCTTGATTTAATTTGATCAATGTGCACACGAGTACAAAGATCGTTGGCGAGAATTTTGTAAATGTAGCAGTTTTTAAATTGGATTGCCCTATGAAAACTTTCACCATGTGCTAGATTACCTAGTGAAATCCCAGTCCGGATGTAGGGGGCTGTAAATTATTTCGCCAGACCAATTGAGGTTCTGTGTGTGTGTGTGTATGTGTGGTTTATACAATTACATTGATTTTGGCTAATTATTTAGCCAAAGTCAGCTCATCAGGCCAGAGTACATTTAAAGCTATAGAAAGTGTGGGGTATGTTATTTTGGAAATGTAATAGATTACAGATTAGAAATGACCATATTCCAAATGTAATAAGTAGTGTAACTTTTTAGTAAAGTAACTGATTAAATTTGATTACTTTCTAATTACTTTCATTTGTCCACTAGGTGGCACCTTAAGTTAACATTCTAAGAAAGAATGTTTCAAACCCTCTGGAAAAAAATCGGTTCTATTTTTCTAAATGAAGCTGCAGCAGATTGTCATCATTCAAATCAAAATCACGTTTCAGTTGAAAATCATGCTGTTGTCTAAAGCACTGATTTTACATGAAATTGTTCAGATGTAACCCTATTTATTCATAACTGTAACGAATTACTGTTACATTTATTTTGTAATTAAATTACGTAACTAGTCACTCCCCAACACTATAGAGCTAGAGACATTAGATATAACAGTGAAGCATTTGGAGTATTTGAAAACATGTCTATATATGCTTCATTTCATTGCAGCCACCTTTCAGGCGAATGATAAAATGTAGTAGAGTGTAAAGAGGGCAGAGGCCTCCAGTGCCTGCTGAGCTGGTATCAGTGTGTGAACAGAGAGCTGGCTCAGCTCAGCAGGAACAGGAGTCCTGCCGCATCCACTCCTCTGACTCCTCCCATGCTGTCTGGGAATCTAAAATTTATATGCCTTTGATGAAATATGAACTCTATCGGACATGCAAGGCTGGGAATAAGTTCTGCTGCATTTCTAATAAGCGCTCTATCTGTTTATATTCATCACTCCACCGCATCCGAGGTCACAGAGTCTGTCACGTCATCAGTCAGATCTGACTCTTGAAATATGTGACATTTTGCCTTTTAACCTAATTCTGCCTGTGTTTTCTTGTACTTGCAGGGAAAAAAAACAGCCTGTGGTGTTCTCAGGCGTTGGAGTCGGTCACGGTGAATTATGGCCAGCTCCTTATTTTAGGGCCTCTTTGTCACCTCCATTTACGTGTGACTAATGGTCATCATATATCTCAGGTACGCCATAGATCTTGACTCGTTACGCAATTTTTGGCACGCATGAGTCTAACTTTAGCTTTCATCCTTTCGTGTCTGGAAGGTTTCTGTAAGAGCAGGGCGAAATTTACGGCTCAATGGGAAACAGGAGCCTCGAGGTCTCAATCGGCTATCGGCTTTCACGACAATAGACTCCGTCACTCGTGTTTCTGGGAGATAAACCAGGTCATTCAGGTCTCTTGATCACTACATTGCTTCTGATATTGGAGCTTCGCCATGACATGACAGGTGGAGGCTAATGCGCAATGCTAAAAAGGCAGCAAAATAAATCCGCCTTTGACTTCCTGATTCCGATCAGCCATAAATCAACTGGTTTATAGTGATTTACTAATTGTCATGTGCTATAATTTCAATAGGGGCAGCCCCTGTCATATGGATTTGTATGGGGATTTTCTGTAAAGAGGCATTTTCAACAGCATGCGTTATTACCGTATCTACAGGACTTTGAACATACATGACTGACATATCACAGTGTACACTTTTATACCAATCATAATAATATTATGATGTTAAATGATTATGAACTATGAGTTAACAACACTGATTATCTCTTCATCATGGTACCTGTTAATTGTTGGGAATTATTAGGCAAATATTTTTTACTTGGTGCCTACTCCAAAACTGGAGCTCTTGTGGAGTGTTCTCTGTCTTGAATGGTCAGTATCTATCAAAAGTGGTGAACCGGTGACAGAGTCATGGGCAGCCAAGCATCATTGTTGCATGTGGAAGGCTGGCCTATGTGGTCCGATCCAACAGAAGAGCTCTTGTACCACAGGTCACTGAAGAAGATGCTGATAATACTCAACAGGACTGTTTAAGCAGCAAAAGCGAGACCAACAAAATATTAGGCAGATGGCCATTATGTTATTCCTGGTCGGTGTATGTCTTGAGTTTTTCCACATATGATCAGAATTTATGTTATAAGCTGCTAGAACGATCCACAGCATAAGAAATTTCATTGTGAGAGGTAAAATGCTGTACATACAACAATAAACTCTTGAACTTAAACAAGTCTCCAGAGTCAGTGCTTTGTAACAGTCAATGACATCCGTAGGACAAAGACATTTCTTCTCTGCATTTGCTTGGTTACATGTTTTCTGTTTAATAAACATCAGGAGAAACCGCTATGCTGCTATATAATGTATATGAGAACAGGAAATGACTTGACTAACATGAAAACGCGACAAACGTCTCATTTTCTAGCAAAAAAAATGCTTGATAACCGCAACTGCATTAACTGCATTAGTATAAGGGGAATAAAACGCTCTGGAAAGTGCTGTTTAGGAAAATAAGTACCTGGACTACATTACACCATAATTTTTGTCAATTATTTGCAAAAATCGTGGTTATATTTCCCACCAAATTCTGTTACTATGCTTGTTCAGGCATGATGGTCACTGAAGCACAGTAAACTATCCTACACAAGGGAGTCTGTGTGATATAACTGAAGGTCAGGGTGTGGTTCCTGAGAGATATTAGCAATACAAGACTAACATTACTTAGTCTTAGCATTAGATTAAGTTTCATTAGCCCTGTGGCTCTCATGCGAAACTCCGAACCAATCTTAAAAGGAGAAGTAGGAAAAAGGGAAGTCTATGTTTTGTTTTTAACACATCAGATTACATGCAGATTTCCCAGTAATCTTAAAGACGGTGCAAATGGCGGATGATTATGGCTAATCTCCTTGTAAGTGTTATAAATAATAGAACATCTGCCGTCCACGGCGAGCACAAGGACGAGAGCATCGTTTTATCCGAGTCGTATTACCAGATGTGGTAAGAATCAGTTACAAAAATTAGCCTTGCTCATTATTGAATAACGTTTCATGGACTAACCTGCCACACACAGTGATCCAGAGTGTGTACTGAGAGTGTTGAGGTTTCACAGTGTGTGTGGCGACACAGTGTTTCTCAAGATAAAAGCTGACAGCCTCTTATTTCAATTTCATAGCCGTGCCTTAGCCCTTTCATCCTCGCCTCAGATGCTGACAGCTGGGTTTTTTTTTTTTTTTTTTTTACGTTGTTTGATATTCGTTAAGTTGTTTCCGCTCTGTGGGCGTGGGTGGGTGTGGTGGGGTTTATAATTGGATTAAGTTGTGCAGGACCAGCTGTGCAGAAAGCAGCAAAGCAACATGGGGGTAAAAAAAAAGCCATTGCATCGAGAATGCACAAAGTATCACAACGCTCACATGACGCTTTATTAGCAACACCTGTTCACATTCTTATTTGTGGGACAATGCAGTCAGCCAATCAGGTAGCAGCAGCAGGTTTCGATTATTTTACACACCAGAGTGGGCAAAAAAAATCGCACTGACTTGGACTCTGATATGGTAATTGATCCCATCTTGATTCTTAATGAAATCCTTTGGATTATACATGCAACAGAATTTTGCAAAGACAGAAATGCATCTCTGATTTGATAGATAAAAGGAGAATGGATAAACAGGAAGGTTCAATGTACTCTTTACAACCACAGAGAACTGAAAGGTACAACAACATTAAGCCTTGAGATGACACGGCCACAAAAAGACACTGTAAGGTTCCACTAACGTAAGCGTACAGCATACAGGGTGTGTGTACAAATGTCTGTATTGTGTTTCTTTAATATGGATGGAACATGTGAGTCCACTTCTATGACTGTGATGCCTTCAAAGTAAAAATAATAAGAAAAAACAAATCATGCAATTTCCTATTACAAATTCATCCAAATAAAGAAAAAAATGGAAATTAAACTAGGTCAGATATATGGGATTATTAACACAATCTGTGTAAAAGGACTGTGAGACAATGGCTATTATTATTATAAGAACTATTCAAATAATTAATTGGATTAAATTGAAAAAAGTGTATATAGCTATATATATATATATATATATATATATATATATATATATATATATATATATATATACACACACATGAAAATACATATTGAAAAGGAAAAACTGGTATAACATTTTGTGTAATTCTACTCAATATAACTGTATCCACTTGGAGCTTTATCATGTTATTGGATCTGAGAAACTATTTTACACCATGGTTGTATTTGAATTCCTCCTGGGTTTTTTTTATGATCTCAAACTGGTTGTACCCACCACCTAAACTGTGTCTAAAACTAAAGCAGCTATTTACAGTAATCTTGAAACTCTCTTGAATTTGATTTGTATAGAATGAAAATATCCCAAAGCAACTTTAAAGGATTAAATAGATTAAGAGTATACATTCTGAATCCATAAATTAGCCCTAATGAACGTTCCAGTGGTGCTAGTGGCTTCCTAAGATATGAATATGAGGAAGAAACCTTGAGGGGAACCAAAGTCAAATGGGATCCATAGCGTAGTGAAACCGAATGTCCTTTTATTATAGATTCATTCATTCATTGCTGAGGTTATAAACTGTTCACTGAAGAACACAAGTGCAAAATTGTAGGCCTAAACCCTTGCAGCAAACAGTTTAAATGAATTCCAGTCCAAATCCATCTTCTTGAGTTTAACTCTCCACAGTAACCTCATGTTCATGTGCAGCCGTCCAGCAAGAAAGAGGTTTCGAATTTATGAGAAATCCGTCCAGAAGTAGGGCATTGTGATGGATCGGGCAAGTCCGGAGAGCAGAAGGGACCGAATCACTGGTATCACAGGAGCATGTGTAAGTCAACAAAGCAACCAAGAGAAATAGAAAGAGTAATCGTTCAGGACACTGTACAATGCGCTCTGGCAATCCAAGAATCCCAGTATTACTAAAAATCCAGAGCAAGAAAGTTTACACAGGTCCTGTTGGAGCTCCGGGACATATTGTAAAACAGCCACCTACTCCATCAACAAACCTGAGTAAAGTTTTAGGGTCAACGGTGTCCAAATATCCAAAACTACATCAACGTTTCTATGGTGACATCCCTTGTATAGGGATTTGTATGGAGGACGCTGTACTGAAATGTATTTTAAATTCCTGTTCTTTTCGAAGATGTTTGCTAAACTTTTCCTGCGATAATGTAATTGAGAACAAAATACAACAGGAAGAAAAAAACAAATCGAATGTATAATGTGAGAAACTTGTATTGTTAAAATGCTGAGGTATAAAATACTTCAGTGTGGTTCATGTAACGCCACACAGAACTTCATATCTCTAAAAATATGCTTAATTATAATTAAATTATCTGTCTCACCTCCTTAATCTTTATTCTTCTCACTACTTTGCCCTTTAATTTTATCATATGTAGATCAAGAGTATATGAATAAATAGAAGATCCTTTATTTGTCACATATACATTAGTGAAATTCTATTCTTCGCATATCCCAGCTGGTTTTTGGAAGCTGGGGTCAGAGCACAGGGTCAGCCATGATACGCCTCCCCCTGGAGCGCAGAGGTGTAACGGCTTTGCTCAAGGCCCTGAGGGCGGCAACTTGGCGATACCCGACTTTCCGATCAGTAGCCCAGCGCCTTAACCGCTGAGCCACACAATCCCATATGTAGCGACTACATCGCTGTTATAGTTTTGATGTCACTATTTGGCAAGTCAACACACCGTGGCATCGTGCAGGAAAGCCAAGCTTCAGGCCAGGAACTGAATGTTCAGTATAAAACACATTATGTAACACAACTCACTGGCCAGTATGTTAGAAGGCATGCTGTGGGAATGGGATGGATTTTTAAAAAAATCATCAGGGTTTGGTCTCAAGGAAATAAATAATAAATAAAAATAAGGTGCAAAATCTGTCAATGAAATATACATGCCGTAATTGTATTAAACGAAATATAATTCACAGCTCCACCCTGCAATTGACAGAAAGAAACACACCCAGCAGGTGGAGACAGAGCAGCGACGTGGCTTACTCAGGTGCTGGAATGTGTTCAGAGGTTTTTACACACATACACACACACACACACACACACACACACACACACACACACACACACACACACACACACACACCTACCTGTCTGCTGAACGCCCGGCGGCCAGGCGCTTTTCCATAATTATGAGAGAAGCACAAGTAACCTTTGCACGCAACAAATATTAACTTTTCACATCTTTGCTGGGGGAGAGAAAAGATGAAGGGTATCTATTTTTTTATAAACAATTCCCTTGTACATTAGATCCAAATACACTTTTGTATACTAGATCCTCCGTAATCATCTTTATTTCCAAGTACCATAGGTTGTCATAGTATCAAAGTATGTACAAGGAATTTGTCATGTCGTGCTGGTGCTACAAAAACTAAGAAACATTTTTTTTGCCTCACTTTGTCTCTAGATTTGTTAAACTGTAAAACTAGATTTTACTTCTGATTCACACTTTGCATCATATTTCATTACTAATCTGGGAAGAAATGTATACTTATGTATACTTAAATCTGTTTTATTCCAGCAGATATGGGCCACTTTGTGGGATTTACTTGAACGAGTAAGTGCCCTAGCACTGAAACTTGTGTTCATTTTATTTTACTTGCCCTTTGAATTTCTATAGTCACTCCCTCATATTATCAGTACATTGTTGTTATATTGTTATTAATGTGTTACTACATGCTGTAGTAACCGATTAGCTCTTTGAAATAATTTAAAGATATTTAAAAAATATATATATATAGACATCATCTATAAATTTGTACAGAGTATGTAAAGTGAGGCAGTGCAAATAATGATACTATTAATAATGCTAATAATAATAATAATAATAATAAGTTTATTTATAAAACGTGTTTCTAGTGACAGTCTTATGCTTTGGTCCTCAAAGTTTGCACTCGCTCAGTGAGTTGTGTATTTCTTTGGCTTGAGAGAAAAAGTCACACTGGTAAGTCAACAATGTTTATTGAGGTATAATATATAGGTTTATATAATGTGTAGTTTGACAACAGGAAATATAAATGGATAAAAACAAATCACATCCTTCTTAAATAAAAAAGATTTAAATATCGGTAAATAGTTACCATATGAGAGTAAAAGCCTTTCAACAATTTACCTAGTCCCTAGTACCTAGTTTAAATTCATAAATTAGTCTCTAACCCAAAAGGTTCAAGCCAGTGGTGACTGTGGCAAAACTCCCTTGAGGAAGAAACCTTGAGAGGAACCAGACTCAAAAGGGGAACCCATTTTTATTTGGGTGAAACCACCAAATTCAACACTGGGGAAGTGGCGGTTCAGCGGGTACGTCTATGAGTTACTGAAGGTCAGGCGTTCAAGCACTGGTTGCAACCTTTAGGCCCTGGCGCAAGACCCATAACCCTCTGTACTCCTCTGCTCTGACCCCAGCCTCCGAACATTGTTGGACATGTGAAGAAAGTAGTTCACTCTACTGTAAGGTACAAGTGACGAATCTAAAAGAATTTCTACAGAACCTGAAACTGTTCATTGATTGTAGTCCTAAGCAGTTGCAGAATCGTCAGTGAATTTGACCATCACAAAGTTACCTCATAGATCTTTACGCTGTCCAGGTGGATCAAGGGGTTTCTAATGGAAAAGAACACCATTCAGAGGTAGGGATGAATCAGGGAGGTCCAGAAGGGAAAAAGGGATCACTGGGACTTCGAGAGCAGGACTGAAATGGCAAAAACAGACAATGATAAAGAGAGTGAAGCCCACAGGGAAGGTCAAAAACATGTATTATTAAGTATCATAATTCTAATTGTTGCATAATAGTTAAGGACATGTGCAATGTGATTGTGGTGTTTTAGGAATTAATCAATTTTGCAGTGTTACTGGGTGATAACACCACAATTTACCATATAACGATGTATCACTTGCTAATAGTAATGTACTATAGGGGAGCTATGTACACTATTAACATGCAAATGTGTGGTAATGATAGTGATATGCAATAATATGTGAACCTTAAAATGAGCATCATGGAGACAGACATAAACTCTCTCTCTGAGCGCCCACTTTTTTCTTTCTTTTTTTTTTTACATTCATCACTCATCGCTGATGTGCTGAGCATCAAAATAAAAGTGTTATTTCAGGTTATGGTGCATTTCCACAGATTGACGGCAGCTTACGCTGAGCTGAAACACCTGCCCCTCTTGCCGTTCTGTTCACTAATGATACTTCAAACTGCTCGTGACGTTTGATACATAATCTGGAAACTTGGCAGGCAGGCGATGGCGAATCTTGCACGCTGTTCTCTCTTTTGTAAATGTTATGTCTGCTTCTGACTGCAGGTCAAAAATGAGCCTCGTGTGGAAACACACGCTTCTGAATTCAGAACCGTCTCGTGATTTGTGAAGAAATATGACAGGGTATTAAAAGCAGGGCTTCCCAAACCTGGGGATTTTGTGACCTCCATGTGGATTTCACAGGCTACTGTTTTGTGTTCACACAAAAGCAATGTTTAAAGAGCATGTTACTTCCCTGAACGGCAGCCCATATTTCTCAGTAAAAATGGAACTACGGATAATTTACATCCTGTGCCAGTGAATGAGGATCGTTTCCTTGATGAGTCTGGTTCCTCTCAAAGTTCCAAAGTTCCTCTCATACTGTCTCAAGGAGTTTTCTCTTGCCACTGTCATCACTGACTCACTCATTAGGGATAACCTTAAAACTGTGTATATATATATATATATATATATATATATATATATATATATATATATATATATATATATATATATGGTGGTGGATAATAAAAATATATATATTATACATAAAATCAAATAAATATATATATGGCTTAGTGTATATATATATATATATATATATATATATATATATATATATATATATATATATATATATATATATATATATATATCTATATATGGTGGCTTAGTGTTTAGGCACGTTCGTCTCACGCCTCCAGAGGTTTGATTCCCACCTCTACCATGTTACTTGCCAGTGTGTGTCCTGTCACCTGTCATAGTGATGCAAAGATTTGATTTCTAAAACATTATTATTAGATATGTTTTTTTTTTGTTATGAAGGCAAAAATGTAATTAATATAAACTTCATTCTAATGCCATACGATTTTGACATTCTAACAGTAAACACGAGTTGAGTTACTACTGTAAGGTTCACTGTAAAGTTATATACATGTTTGTATAACTTTGTATAAATTATTTAGTTGGAAATATCCATTAGAAACTGGAAAGTAATCAAAAAGTCATCAAATGTAATCAGTTACTTTACTTTTATATAGTCAATGAAAAGTTTCACTACTTATTACATTTTGAATAGGGTCATCTGTAATATGTAACCTATTACATTTCCAAAGTAGCCATCCCAACACAGCTTATATCTAAACTTATACAGATCATAGGGAGAAATATATATATATATATATATATATATATATATATATCTATATATATATATATATATATATATATATATATATAAGATATATATATATATATATATATATATATATATATATATATATAGCCTATGAAGCAAAAAAATGGACTAACTTCCAGCTGTGATCTCATTAACACACACCAGCACACAATCTTCAGCCACTGCTCAACTGGTTATAAGGAAGATCTGATTCCAGATTCACCAAGGCAGTGGAACAAACTTCCACTTGATTTCTACTCGATCTCTAACTGTACTCAAATGATGGACATTTAAATTAACAAACTGTTTCGAACTATTTTCTTTCCCAAAAGAGATTTAGACTGTTATATTTAAAAAGTCTCCCCCTTGTGGCCAATTGGTGTAAATGACATTAAAAGATTTCCCAACACCTTACGGTATTCTCTTTATTTCAGATATAAAGCTCTTATTTAACATTTCAGCAAAAGTGTAAACATTCAACCGTAATAACTAAAATGTACAAATATCCATTGTTCAGTTTTTTATACGCGTACAAACTTTTCCATTTCCATTCAAAGCCTTTTGGTGAGCATTAAATATTGCATTTATTTGAAGGGTTGTTTTTTGATGGTTTCCTTCATTTCCTACAATGGAGGCCATCCAAATGATTTTTAAATGCAAAAATCCTATATTCTTTCAACAATTTTGATGTCTTCATTATTGAAACAATATCAACATTAAAATAATGTAGAATTTTTGTTTTTTTTACATTTTTTATGTTTTAATATAAAAAATATGTTTCATGTTACATTCATCATTCAAAAAAATAACAAAAGAAAAAAAGTTGTCTTCTAATACACAAATATCGATGTGTTGGTATTTACCCGCTTTTTAATGTGACTGCATAAGTGTAAAATGATGATTAATTATTAAAAAAAAAAAAACATTCCGGTTGCCTGGCCGTGTGTGCATAAGCGTGCTTCTTGTGGGCATGTGGGTGTGTGATTCCCGTGTGGTTGCTTGTGTAAGATGTGGTTTAAGTGCTTGATGCAGACAGACAGGAGGTGGTGGAGCTCAGCCTAGTCTTCTTGCCGCTCCTCTCTTGGCTCTGTGGGCTCGTGCTCAGGTTGCGCACCTTGTTGAAGCTGTTGCGCAGGCTGCTGTGGCGGCTCACTGATGTGCTGGAGGTCTCCTTAGACGAGAAGCTCTCTGGACGGCAGATGCAGCACAGGAGGTCACAGATGGCCTTGCGCAGATCTTGGCTGCCCATTGAGTAGATGAGCGGGTTGATGGCGGAGTTGAGGACGGCAAGGGCGATAACCCACTGCGGGCTGAAGAGAGAGTCGCAGAGACGTGAGGAACAGTAGTAATCGATCAAGAGCAGGACAAACAGCGGGCCCCAGCAAAGCACAAACGCCGCCACGATCGAGATCACGGCCTTGAGGAGACGGATGGACCGCTTCCGGCTTTTCACCAAGGTGGCCACCGTGTTTTTCCGGACGCGCCAGTATATGGAGGAGTACAGGCCACAGATGGACAGGAGGATGATGAAGAATATGACCAGAGCAAACAGGATGTAGCTCTTAGAGTACAGGGGCAGCAGAGTTGAGCAACCCTTTAGATCGCACACGCAGTTCCAGCCGAACAGAGGCAGGAAGCCCATGATGAAGGCCAGGATCCAGCACAGCACCACCAGGATGTAGATGCGATAGGTTTTCCTATCCCTGTTCTCAGACTCTGACTTCATGGTAGCGTAGCGCTCCAACGCGATCAGCAGCAAACTGAACACGGAGGCCGACAAGGCCACAAACAGGAGTCCTTCGCGCACAAGCCAGAGCAGAGGGCTGAGCTGCATAGTGCGCCCACCTGACATGCAGATGTTCACCACATAGGCCGCGCCTGTGAGCAGATCACTCAGAGCGATGTTGGCGATGCAGATGTACAGCCAGCGGTGGCGCATGCGTACGCGGAACAGCACGGCAAGTAGCACCAGCAGGTTTTCCAGGATGATCAGGATGCTGATGCAGAGGAGGATGGCTGAACCCATACCGATGCTGCGTTTGTCCATTGTTCTGTGCTGCAGTCTCCCGGTGTAGTTATAATGCTGCAGGATGATGCTGCCTTCACTCTGGTTGTACACTTCCGGGCAGGATGCAGACGAGCTGAGAGCGTTCATGATTGAATAATGGGTTCGATTTTAGGAGGTTTGGGGGTTGAATCTCTCTGAGAAGACTCTTGTGTCTTTCGTCAGGCAATCAGACTCCTTCTCCTGATAAATCTGCAGCTCTTATAGCATCCTGATGAAGGAAAGCAATTCATTACGTACAAACGTAAAAATTCCTGGTGAAAATCTGGGGTTATATTGAAAAAAGTGCACAAATAGCGTGATGAAGTGCAAATTGGTCCTAAATATATTTGAATAAGTTACAATACCATGTAGATTAAGTCGAACCCCAGCACTTTATTTATTCTTACATAGTTAAAAAGAGTTTCAAATAGATACTTTTTGGAATAGATCAAAGACATGTCCATGTTTCTTTTCTAATAGTGCAGTGATACAACATTGGCATGCTTTCAAAGAGCATTTAAATATCTGTACTTTCACTACTACTCTTGTGGTTATAGGTGGAGTTTCCTTTACTGGCCGTTTAAACAGCCTTGCATGTGTTTTGCAAAGACTGGCACTGTCAGGAATTTAAATGCCCTTGATAAAATAAAAAAAATCTAAAACTTACAGGCAAAAAATAGGTATTAATTATATACAGAACATTCAATTGAATTAAATGAAAGTTTCAGGTGGGCCAATAAAAGTTAGAACAAAAAGTTTTGTTCTAAAAATTACAATATATGGAGTTCATTTGTCAGATTAGTGTTTGAAATTTGATCAAAATTAATTTTTAAAAATTAGAACTACTTTATATCATGTATTAAAACAAAAACCGTCATATGCAGATTAGCTGAAATGAGGTTAATAAAAAAGGGGCAATAAAGTAAACTATATTTTTTATGTAACATAATAAACATTAATATTGCTGTCTTATTTAATGTCTTTTTTCAATTCCTAAACTATGATTGTCATTATTAATGAAGAATGCCTTACCTCATGCATGTGATACTGAAGTATGTGCAGCCATCCATCCTCTGAGCACTCCGCCTGTGCATCTCATCCTCTATACGTGAATATAACGAGGAAGGAAGCTTACTGTTGTGTATTTGACACACCCAATGGAGAAAGGGTCCATGAGCTAAAGTGTGTTTTTCACACATTCTTTTTTACAAAAGGCCTTCTAGAATATAATTGTGAAATCTTCCAGGAAAAAAAACACACATTTCGTGTTATACACATGTTGTGCGGACATCATGTGTGCATTGTGTGTGTGTTGGCATGCCATCCAGTTCAATGGAAATGCATTTAGATAGATAGAGATTTATCCCAAGCCAATACCAATAAAAATCCCAAATTGGTCTAAATTTTCTGTTTTTCTTCTTTTTTTTTTAGCACTTTTCCAGCAGCTGTTTGTGCAATCACAGTTCACAAGTGTTCCTGTAATACAGAACAAATAAACTGTTAAATAGTGCCCTACATTATGCCACTGAACTTACAACAGCTGAAAAAAAGGATTACCCAACATAATGCATAAGCAACTCGGCAACAGGAACTCCCTGATGTTCAGGCCTCCTCCCTTATTCTCTCACTTTACATCATCCAGCTGCGAGCGAAAAAAAAAAATACTACAACTTCTTAGATCTCTGCGAGTGTCTTATTTTACACGTTTCTTTTACTGCCGACTTAGCACTTTTGCCATTGACAAAAAAGACAAGAAAAGGGCAACACTGTAAATTAGACAGATGTACTATACTGTAGTTTAGGGAGCTACATTTCTTATTAAAGGATTCCTAAAAATCTAAATTGCGTTAATGATGCTCTGTCTAGTACCTCATTCTTGGCTTTTTTTTTTTAAGTATGATATTTTTTTGATTGTTCACGAGCCCCTTCAAATAGTGGAATCATCTGAAAAACAGGACGATTTCTGTGTGTACCACATCCTTGTGAGTTACACCCTTAACTGTCGGCACCTCTCTAGTTGACAATCAAACCAAAGAAGAGGAAAACATACAGGGTGTGAAACGCCCTGTTACTTCAGCATGGTAAACGTGTCAAAGTAAACCGATCTCATGTTTACATGTGTCTAAACAGGAAATGTCCCTTTAAACCCTTTCCATTTCTTTGACATCTTTCAGCATTTCTTTTCATGCCTTTCTGAATATTATTAATCAAATTTAAGGACACGAAAAAAAACGTAAAACTTTATCGACTTGATTGCATAGATTTGAACATTCTGGTCAACAACAAGAAACACACAAAAAAAATCGACACTTTATCTCAGAGTCTGTCCTGGTATGTTTTGCCACATCTAAGCACCACCTACTTCCACACGCATTTCACATTTTCCTGCCACACATCAACAAGTGTGTAAGATGATTTCGTAATCATCTGCGTCACACAAAACAGGTTAAAAACATATTTGTAGCGTTGCGGGTTGCAAAGGGGGACTTTTGCTTCTAAACCACATGCAATCAAGCAACAAATTCTGCCTCACTGTTTACATTTTTATGACAATATTCTTGTTTTTTTATGTTTATTTTTTCCTAACTTTTTTAAAATTCGCAATCTAACTTTTATTTATTGATTTTTACATTTAGTTTTTTTTTTTATGACAGAACTGTATGTCAACATTATCTAAATTACAAGTATTTCATTTGTAACCGAGAAGGGTTAAGGGCCTTGCTTAAGGGCCCCGAAGATGCAACCCGGTGGTGGTGGTGGTGGTAGTGATGTTGAATCTCACAATCTTCCAAGCAGAACATCCTAGCTGGAACCGTTTATCTCTGTCTCAGTGGATAAAGTTCAAAATCTAATATAAAAGCAAAAAAAAAACCTCAACTGAGTCTATGGTTGTTTGTATCTTAAGTTTGTAATCAATCAAAATCGATTACAAAATGTATTCTTAGTTGGAGACATAAAGCACTATTTGCACGTCGCTCTGGATAAGGGTGTCTGCTAAATGCTGTAAAACAATAATATGAGGAAATGTTCAGCCCTAAATAATACATCTTAATGACCTGTGAATTCTCCTGGATTTTTTTGTTCACAGCATTATTCAAACCATGTCATTCATTCATTCATTTATTCATCTTCTACCGCTTTATCCGATCTTCTTTTGGGCCACGGGGAGCCTGTGCCTATCTCAGACGTCTATGGGCATTAAGGCAGGATACAACCTGTATGGAATGCCAACCCATCGTAGGGCACACACACACACACACACACTCACAATCACACACACATTCATATACTAGGGACAATTTTCCAAGGTGTCAATCAACCTACCATACCGGGGAAACCAGAGAACCTGGAGAAAAAAACCCTGAGGCACGGGGAGAACTCCACATACCCATGGCAGAGGCAGGAATCGAACCACCAACCCTGGAGGTGTGAGGTGAATGTGATAACCACTAAGCCACCATTCCACTTAAAACCATCAGTTTAATTGTTACTTTTGCTTTCGTGCACATTCACCACATTTAAAGCGCCAGATCACATGGCTCAACTCAACAATAAGAGCTGACTCAATAAGCTCCCAGATGACTTTCTTTAGTGACATTATTTCCTTCAAATTGTTGAGACATCCACTGCACAATCCACTACAGCTGAAACTGTTCCATCAATCACTTATCTTTGCATTTATTAAATATACTTTGGATTGATATGCAATCAATTCATTGTCAGCTGTACATTTAGTACATTTAGAGGAAAAGTGATTAAGTTGCTACTTTTTATTTGAAGTACAAGTCAGAGCTCATTCTTCTTTACATTACATTGAGGAAAAATGTGTTTTGCCAGTGTTGGAAATGTAATTGTTGATAAGATCTAGACGACACGGCTCTCACATAGTGCAGACAACTTGATGTGGCAGAGGTGATCTTGTGAGACCCACCAGGTTTGGAGATTGGAATGAAACACACTAGTATTTACAAACATCTATACTTCTACTTGAATGAATGATTTGTTTACTTTTGCCACCTCTGTAGAATACCCACTGCACCACTATGACTTTTTTTCAGACACCAACCCTGAAAGGTAGAAAAGCAGAAACATGATCATTGCAGATAAATATGTTGTTTTGTTGAAGAACATGCCCCCTCCCTTTCATTTCCTCTTCTATTAGCATACAAGCTCTTTATGCAAGGTTTTCATGGAAGTACTGTATTTATTAGGGAGCAGGATGCTTATCTAAGTTATCTTATAGTTACGCTAATCTAATCACAAGAATTTGTTCATATGTTTGTTTGTTAGTCTGGCCTAACTGATTTGGCATGAATTCTCTGTGGCATTATTGATAAAACTATAGTTACATTCTTGACATTTGCCCTTATCCAGAGTCACTGACCTCAACAGTCAGATATGCTGTTTGAAACCCCTGTCGGCTCTTGAATCGAGTCACACAGATGACTCTGAACCAACTCACACAGACGACTATGTAGAACATGCTATATGAAAATGATGAGTTGATGAGAATTTTCAGAGTGTGAGAACATCTGCAAAAATAAAAAAAATGAAAAAAACCATCTATTAAACAATATGGTTAGCTAAATAAGTTAGAGCTAAATAAAGCTAAATAAGACATACCTCTCACAAGCTTTTTAGGAACCAAAACTAACCAAGATAGCACAGTTATATTTAGTTACCACCCTCTCATGAATATCAAGGGGTTTTCAAACTACACTACAGGTGGAACTAAAACTAATCACTCGTTGAGAAAAGCTTATAAGCTTCAAATCTGATGAATCTAAACCACTGAGTCATGTAGGGATTTCACCATAACTTCATGCTCCACACACTCACACACTATTTCTGATGTCATAAGAGTTTAGTGTGTGTGAGATTCAAGTCGCATTTTTTCTCTTTTTGTCCATTTACATTTTTATTTTTTATTCCATTCAGCCCTGGGCATGGCACACACTGGATATAGCGCCCCCTGGGCAGTTCAAATAAGTTGTCCAGCTGCAAGCAGCGATGACAGGCCCAATAATAAACAATAAAGATGCAAACAAACAAACAAATACATTAGTTACACAGAAAGCAATCGAGCAAGAAAGAAATAAAGAAGGACAAACCGTTATGGCCATAGTGATGTACACAGCTACCACATCAAACACTCAGACACATTGGTTTAAAAGGTAATAAAGAGGAGCAGACCACATGTCATCTTCATAACACACACACATAAAAACTCATAAAACTCTGTAGACATTTAGATCTCATTGAAACTGCAGCATGCTTGTTTTCCTGCCTCTGTCTCTGCCTTGGTGCCAAGATCTCCCAAACGGCACAGGCACCTGGCCTGTCTGTCATTGGCGCGGTTGGGAGATCTGCTACGTCCTCACGGAAGCTGACGGCTCCACTTTGAGGCGGGGCTTCGAGGATTTAAGCCTCAACGCGAAGGAAGAACAAGGAGGAGGACAGCAGAAGCGGGAGCCCGATGGTTTGAGCCTTAATTTAAATATCGCCACCATGTTCGTTGTTTAGAGTAACGGTGACCGCTCTAAGAACGTTGGTTATATGTATTACTCGTGCTTCCGACTTCCCAGTGTTTACCTGCTACTACCGGTCCGAACACGCCGTGTGAACAGGTGGTTTGGGTCTCTACATTCCCGCACGTAGGAAGAGTTCTGTTTATACACACTAGTGTTAGAGGCGCCTCCGTCTGTGTTTTTCGGCAGGTCAACTTGTATATAGGTAGGGAAGTTGTTTCGTTTTAGCTCCGTCATTGATCATTTTGATCATTTGTTTGTTGATTTTCCTTTTTCTTTTATATCTCATGTATTCTTCTGCATATTTTTGAGGAGCCTAGATGATAATCATGCATACATAGAATGCACGTGAGACACCAACAATAAATATTCTATTTACAGTATGTCTGGAAAATTAAGGTTTCTTTTCTTCAGCCTCTCTTTGAAGTTGCATATATGTATGCAGATGTATTTAAAATGCTCGAGTTAATGAATGTGTTACTTGCAAGAAGTACTAATTTTATTTAATTTTTTTTCTGATGAGTGATTCTCAAGGGTGGAATGACATACAGGCCATGGTGATAGATTTTAACTGTGTTCTGGCTTGTAGGGTGTAGGCTTAAACACTTATTGCTTATTGTTGTTATAAATATTTTTATTACAGTTGTTGCAAATATTTTATGATGTTTAATCCTTTTAGTAAAACTCTCATGTCATTTCAAAGGCCTCTGATGTACATATTATACACATGACTGTCTTAATTTTTGTGTTCTGTATGTTTTTAGAAACAAAAGATTAAATCACAATAAGTCTGTCCCAACTTATGCAAATACAGATATAGGTGTGTGACCATAAAACTTAGAAAAAAGGAAATTACACATGACAAAGTCTGGTTTAGAGGCGTAATCTCTAATGGAATGTAGCCGTTTCTGGGATTTCTTTTTTGATGCATCTCAATCTGTGGTAGGATTTGCTTGAGTGCAACAGTGAGAACAGATTGTCCTATTTGTCTTCTCTCTGCATTGCTGGATGTGGGTACCCAGCAGGTCAGATAAATGTTCAAGGATAAGCTCACCCGACCGTACCACCCTTTCTGTCCAGATCAGTGATGTTTCTGTACCACATAGCGATGTTGCCTGTCAGCATGCTTTCAACTGAGCACTTGCAAAAGATGAGGAGGCAAGATGGCCAGAGCCCAAGACCTACTGTACTGACATTATGCCCATTGACACTGTAAGTGGTTCTGAGAAAGCCCAGTATGTGTGGGTCTCGGGCATGGTATAGGGCCTCCACAACAGCCCCTAGAAAGTTGGCATAAAATCTCACTGTATAATTCATATTCACTTTCACCTAACCTCATGAAGCTCGGTAGACATTTAGATCTCATTGAGCTAAATGACTTTCCAAATTTCATTAGCCACTCTCAACAAGAAGTCCTTTATTTTGATTTGCTTGAAAAACACACACATTGGAATTTGCTATCTTCTTCTTAGGCCATTTACATCAAACAGGGTCCAATATGATCTGAAGACATTGAGGATCTTGACATCTCATACAGTTCTATGAGGAGCCCTTAAACTTATGGCGGAATTAAAAGAATCATGAAGTAACTATTAACTTCTTTGTATATTGAGGGAGGTACATCAAACTGCAGCATTATGTTATGAGAAGAAAGATAATTACATGGACATGACTGCTTTGAGTCCGAGTTATAGCGTCACCAATTGGAAGCTAGAAGTGTTTGCTTTTAGAAATCAAATTTAAAAAAAAAAAGAACGAAACATAAGGAAGTTTGCTTATTTCATGATTCTGTGATGCTGGAACGGCTCACAACGACAGTTAAAATTGATCATTGAATACTAAGTCATTAATTGAAAGTCGTTAAAGTCATTACGTTGAAAATTCACTTGCAGTACCAAAAATGTCCACCGGATGTAGCTGTTGCAGATATGGCTTACACTTTTTCTCTGTTCATTTGGAGCGTTTACCAAATCAGAATTATCAAAATGTCTTATTCACCCTCCACTTCATTTAGTCACTTGTGCAAATCATTAAAACAATTTCATGGTGCTTTTAACAAATTGTTCATGCTTTTGTACATTCATATAATTAATTGTCTACAACTATCTGCTGTTTCCTATATTATCACTTATTTGCCATGTAGATCAAAATATGAGACTAGTTTCATCTAATTAATTTTAACCCCAAAAACATTTAGGGTTATATAAGTGTCGAATGCAAACTGATTCAACCAGATTTCACCCTGTAAAGCATCTCTTATTCATGTTTCTATTAAAATTTTTTCCTCAATCTGTCTAGAACTGATAAATTGTACAGATTAATCTTGAATGTTAGTAAATGATGGATCAATGGATGGAAATTGTAATTTTGTATTTTGCTCTGTTATTGATTGTTCAAAACTTTTGATCCATTTTAGATAAATAGTTTTTATTTGTTTGATGCCATACACATCGTATGGCATCAAACAAATGAAAACTATTTCTCTAAAATACCACACACTAACACAATGCTATATAAGAATATAAGAACCCATGTGCACCCTTGTTGATGTGCAAAAAATAAATGTGATATCTTATTCATCTTAATTCCACAACAATAATTATAATTACTATTTGTTTACTTTAATAATTGGGCTATGATGTTTTTATTAAATTGAGTTCTTTATTTGTCCACAGTCCTCATGGGGTTCACACCCATTTGTCTATTTGGAATTTCACACCAAACCCTCTCTTAGAGGCTTCATCAAAAGCCATGTCATTGTGTAGGAACTACTGGTTCAACTGGCCCATTCAGTCCTTCCAAATCAGTGGTGTGGAATATCAGAATGATATCTCTCTGAAGCCGAATGTATTGTCCATAGTGTGTGTACAAGTTCATTCCAGGTAGAGGTCGTTATTCTGATGTTACAGTAAAACTGCAACCCAATAGAGTCTTATATCGTAGCCCTGTTGAACTCTAATCTATTCTAATGTACTTAAGCCACAAGGTATTTGAAAAGCCAAAATAACTAACTAATTAATAAAAATTTTAAAAAGTATTTTAAATAGGTCTATAACATTTGCTAAATAAAAATATCAAGATTGTATTTGGGGAGAGAATTTGAATAACAGGCTATCAGCTTGCATAGATACGGTTTCTGTTAGGCTCCTGTTTTCCCCTGTACCCTCTAAATCTTTTCTTCGTTCTTTAATCATGTATTGTTCTATTGTTTTCACCATGTGAGTTAGCTGTGTTGCATTCATTGTTGCTTGGCAACTGATAGAAATTGATTACAAAAGACTTCTCACTGTCTCATCTCACTGACTCACTGCACTTATATATATGTCTACACACTGGGAAAACCAAGATACAGTCACAAAACAACAGAAAAGTTGGCAGAATTTTAAAATTGTAATTAAATTGTAAAGTATTTAAATTAAATTATATAAAATTGGAATTAAATTGTAAAGTATATAAATTGCAATTTATTTACTAATTTATTTGCTAGACATATCCATCAATGTTCCTTTTTTGTGAGAAAGTAGCCAGGTTTCAGCCATGTGTATTGCTGAAATGTAGCTTTTGTATACAAATGTACCTTGATGCCTTTACCAAAATTTTCTAAGCACACGATTAAATATAATTAGGCTCAATTTTTGTGGGTACACTTTACTGTCTACTTGTTTTACATGTTTGTTTTGGATTAAAAAATTATTTAATATAATATCATCAAATAATAAAGTCACTTTCATCATTTTGACCAGAAATGTATGTTTTAAACCAGAAATGTCAGTTTTGTTTTTTTTTAGCTAGATTTGTGGATAATTTATGAATGGCAAAAAGTATTTCATTATACCCAGTTAACTATAAACTATGATCGAATTTTACGAACATGCAATATTGTCTTCTCTACCAAAATCGATTAAAAAAATATTTCAATATAATATGTTTCAATATGTTTCAATATAACAAATTTTACTGAATAAAATGTTTTATTTAAATACAGTTATGAAGTTACAGAAGCATATCACAGTTTATGGAAATCTAAAATGAGATACATTAAACAGAGTTTTATCAAACTCTGAAACCATTCTCCCCTTCAGAGGAGATGAGGGAGGAGTTTAAAGTCATAGCTCTAAAGCAGCCAAGCAACTGCCCATCCTTGGTTACTACTTCAGATTTTTTTCAAGTATACAGCAGCATAAAAACAAACTATACATTTTTGAAGCAGAGGTTTGGTTTTATATGAACGGCAAGATGTTTCACTTTATGTTACTTGTAGGATGCGTTATTATGATTAAAGGACAAACTACTGCCATAGGTAAGATATTATATCTTATATCTTATTAGGAACATGCATGTAAGTGATAACAAATAGTTAATCTGATTATTTCTGTCTGCATACTACATACAAAATGTGACTGTACAGTATTTAGATTTAACTTTTGTGTATATTATATGTGAAGACAATATGGATATAATAATTCAAGTATTCATTTTTGTAGCAAAATTAGTGCATAGAATTTGCTTCTGATCAAATATTTATACTGTATTTGCATGTTAAACACCTAAGTAAACATTTGATTTTCTAGTGATTTCAAGACAAGGCACAATTAAATGCATCACAGGAGTTCAATCTGGCAACTAATTATCAAAATTGCTATGTGTATGCACACCGAAGGTTACATGCTACCTAGATGATAAGATTTGTCATTTAAAGAAACTTTTACTACACAATTTAGACGATTTCAGCCTAAGGAGCTTTCCATATTAATTTTCAATATATTCCATATTCCAATAGTTAGCTATAAGCTAATCACTTTATAATTAGTAGTAGTTTGACAAAAACAAATTCTTTACAGATTCAACATCTCCACCCTCAGCATCCACCATTCTAACGGATCCACCAAAAGCACAGTCTCCAGAATTGCCATCAATATCATCAGGCCAAAAATTAACAGCTCAAACCACAATATTTACAAAGTCCAACTCTGCTTCCACAATATCGCCAACAGTATCACCAAATTCTTCCGAAGAATCTACAGAAGAAACTACAGATCAGTCATCAATGGAAATATCAACACAAAAAGATTCAACTTCAGCTTCTTCCGAATCGCCTATTCATTCATCAACATCTGAATTATTAGAACCATCAAGAAAATCAGTTATAGACTCTTTCCCTTCCTCAGAATCATTTAACAATAACTCACCAACAACTGAATCCCCCGAAAATCTAACACCAACAGGTACAATGCCACCATCTGCTTACAAAGAATTATCAAGACATAATTCTACAACTGAATCTCATTCAAAGAGTTCTGTTACATCACCACTTACATTTCCACAGTCTTCGACGTATCACTTAACATCTGAATCATCAGAAATGGTCACAACAAAATCACTTGCCACATCATCACCTGATTCTAGAGATTTAACTACAGATCACCTATTGGCATCAAAATCCGAGGGGATGTTAACAAATCCAGCTTCAACATCGTTTCCCACTGTGTCAATATCATCTTCAAATCCGTCATCTGAACTTCTAGGAATTGTACTAATGCAAACAATTACAGTGCCAACCTCTGATTTGCCAGAATCATCTACAGATTTGCCATTAACATCTAAAGTTGTGTTTTTAGCAACACAAAGTGTTACAGCATCTGCTTCTGCAGAATCACCTGCTGTTTACTCATTAACATCTGAATCGGTAAAAATGTTATCAACAGATTCAGTTGAAATATCACTATATAAGTCCCAGGAATCGCCTATAGAACACACAACATTTACATTTGCAGAGATTTTACCATATACAGCATCAATTCCCACTTTTTCAGAAAGAGCTACACATCCATTGACTGAACTGTTAAAAATCTTAGCAACACAAACTATTACAGGCTCTTTATCTTCCATCCCAGAGACATCCACAGATCAGAAATCAGCTCAGACGTTACCCTTTGCATCTGCAGAATCGCATACAAATGACGCTCCAGAAACATTACTAACACAGTTGTATACTGCATCACTATCTACTTTCCAAGAATCACAAGAAACTCCAGAAAAACAAAAACAAACAGTCCAAGCTTTATTATTTACTCAACCAGAATCGTATACAGATGACCCGTCAACATATAAAACTGAAGATATTTCAACAAATTCAGTTACAGGTTTACTTCCCACTTGGTCAGAATCATCCAAATTGGATTCTCAAGAAACATCAACAGAATTGTTTAGCGAATCAGAATTTATCTCCCCAGAATCACCTGCAGATCTTTTAACAATTGAATCTTCAGCATCACCTACAAAATATGTCACATCACCACCTACTTCTCTACAATCTTCTACGAATCAGATGCTAATGGATGAACCATCAGAAATGTCAACACAATCAATTATAGTATCATCACCTGCTTCTGCAGAATCAATTCCAGAACATGCATTAACAACTGAGGCACCTCAAATGTCATCAACTCCTCCAGTTGCAACAGTACTGTTTACTTCACCAACATCTGTATCTTTAGAAACTTTATCAACAGAGTCAGTTACAGCATCACCATCTACTTCCCCAGAATCATCTCCAGGTAATTCAACAAATGAATCACCAGAAATATCTGCTTATGCTTTATCAGAATCACCTAACAATCACTTATTAACACTAGAAAATATTGCAACACAAGAATCATATACAGACCAATTAGTAACATCTAAAGCTGCAGTACCTTCATCGAACAGTATTAGTTCCAGCATCACCGTCTTCATCTGCCGAATCAACTACTGGTGACTCTTCAAAATCTTTAACACGATTGACGAAGGCATCACCATATACCTTGCCATCAGATTCTGAAAGGAACACCAGCACTATTGTTTAGAACAGCATCTACCTTAACAAAATCAACAAGTCATTTAACAATAAACTCTCTAGAATCATCTACAAAATCTGTCAAATCACCATCTGATCCTACAGATCATTTAATAAGTTCACAATCATCATCAACAAAATCGATTACAGCATCACCACTTGCTTCTGCAGAATCAACTACTAATTACTTATCAGCAGCTGAAGCTTTGGAATCAACACAATCAGCTTCAATACCACCAACTACTAATTTCAGAGATTACACATCGACATCAGAAATGTCAAGACAAACAATTACATCTTTGCTATTTACTTACCAAGAATCCTCGTTAACAACTGAATCTCCAGAAACTTTATCAACACAATCAGTTATGGCATCTCCATCTACCTTCCAAGAATTGCCTACAGATTCTTTAACAAGTGAAGCTCCAAATATATCAGTCCTTTCTAACCCAGAACCACCTAGAAATCACCTTTCAACATCTGAAACTCGAGAAAAATTATCCACGGCATCAACACCTGCATCCCCAAAATCATCTACAGATCAGTCATTTACATCTATTGCTGCAGACTTTTTAGCAACACAAATAGCTACAGAGATGCCATTTACTTCCCAAGAATCATCTACAGACCAGTCAGTAACATCTAAAGCCACAAAAACCTCACCCACAAAATCAGTCACAGCTTCAATGTCTGCATCTGAATCATCTACAGATCCCTCAATAATGTCTGAAGCTCCAGAAACACAATCACTCACTGCATCTACACCTACCTTGTCCGAATTATCTACATCAGCTCCTCGAGAAATACTAACAGTTCCAGTATCACCACCTAACTTCTTAGAATCACCTACAATACAATCAACAATTGCATTTCAAGAAAGGTCAACAAAATATCCACCTACTTTTCCACAGTCTCCTACTCATCATTTGTTCACATCTGGATCATTGGAATTGCCAACAACATCAGGACACACTTCTTCAGAATCAGTTACCTCACCAATGAAAGTGCCTGATTCGCATACAATATTACCATCTACTCAACGAAATATATCTCCACATTACTCGCTAGTGATGGAATATGCACAAAGTTTATCAGCACAGTCACTTAGCGCATCACTGTCTGCTCTCTCAGATAAATCAACAACTGAATCATCCGAAATATCATCCAAATCAGCAACTTCAACCATTTCTGCAGAGTCAGGAAGCGCTCACCAAGAAACACATGCAATTCTGGAGACAACGAAGCAAATAAATAGAGCTACTACTCATTCACCTACCTCTGACTCCTCAACATCTGGTGCTCCAGAAAATGTGTTAACACAGTCTTTTTCTTTGTCACCATCTACTTTGTCAGAATCATCCCCATTGGATTCTGAAGTAACCTCAACATTATGGTTTAGAATGCCATCATCCATTTTCCCAGAAACAAAAACTGTTACATCACCACCTCCTGCTCCACAATATTCTACTCATCAGTTGTTAACAACTGAATCGTCCGAAATGGCATCAAAATTAATTACAGTATCACCACCTATATCTTCAGAATTTCCCACAGATGATTCACTAACATCTAAATCTCCAGAAACATTAGCAATACAACCAAGACCAGCATCTACATTTCAGGGATCAGCTACATATCACTCAACATCGTCTAAATATTTTGAGATATTAACTGTTACAGCTTCACGTTCCAACCTTGCCAGAAACATATACAAATCAAACATCTGAATCTCCAGAAATCTTAGAAACAAAACAAGTTTCAAGATCACCATCTTCTTACTCAGAATCATCTACAGACCAGTCACTAACATCTAAACCGGCTGAAAGGTCATCAACATCTGCAACATCTGAGACACTGGAACAAACAGATACATACTATTCAATAACAAATGAATCACCTGAAATTTCAACTCTTCCACTTATAACAACCATGTTTCCTTCACCTAAATCATCTCCTAATCAATCACCAACACCTATAAGTTTATCAACACAGTCAGTTAATGCATCACCATCAACTTTTATCAGAAACATCTACACATTTTCCATTAAAGGAATCACCAGAAACATCAACAAACTCAGTCACGGCATCTTCAATGTCTGCAGAGTGGTCAAGAGATCACCAAGCAACAACAAAAACTTTGGAGACACTAAAACAAACAGAAACAGCTTTACCATTTTCCCATTCACAATCACATTCAGATTCTTCCTCAACATCCAATGTTCCAGAAGGTTTATTAATACAATCGTATACTTTGCCGTCATTTGCCTTCCAGGAATCAACTATAAGTCATTCATCATTAGAATCTCCAGGGTCTCCAACAAAAACCCCAGAAACACCACCCACTACTCCACAAACTTCTACTCATCAGTGGTTAACATCTGAACCATCAGAAATGTCATCAATAGAATCAATCAGAGCAGCAACATATGATTCTGCAGAATCAACGACAGATTACTTATCAACTTTAAAATCTGCAGATATTTTAACAAATATAGTTACAGCATCAAATTCCACTTTGACAGAAAGAAGAACAAATCAATTATCAACATCTGAATCTCCAGAAGTCTTTGCAACTGCCCAAGGATCATCGTCTTCTTCCCTACAATCATTTACAGATCAGCTAGTAATATCTGAAAATTCAGAAAATCTACATACAAACTCAGTTACAGCGTCGACATCAGCAGATTCACCATCAGTTTACACAACAGCACCCTCAAAACCTTCAGTAAAAACAGCGTTACCATCCGTTTCCCTAGAATCGATCACTGATCACTCAACACCCGAAGCAGCAGAAATGTTCAAATCTCAACCAGTTCAAGTGTCACCATCTTTTACCCCATCTACAAAATATGTTACATCACCACCTACTTCTCCACCATCTTCTATTAATCAGTCACTAACATCTGAATCATCAGAAAGGTCATCAATAGAATCAGTTACAGCATCACTACCTACTTCTGCAGAATCGACTACAGATCCTTCATCAACATTAAAATACGCGGACATTATAACAAATACATTTACAGCGTCACATCCCACATTGACAGAAACATCTACCAATCAATTATCAACATCTGAATCTCCAGAAATATTTACAACACAAACACTTCCTGGTTCACCATCTTCTTCCCCACAATTATTTACAGATCAGCCAATAATATCCAAAACTGCAGAAAGTTTAACCACAAACTCATCATCTGCATCTGCAGGACCACTTACAGTTCACTCTTCAGCATCTGAGTCTTCAAAACCACCAAGTCAAACAGCCTTATCAGCAAACCCAACACCAAAATCTCCAGAAATTCTAGCAACAACAACCAGTAGACGGTCATCATCTGCATCACCTCCATCATCCACTGATCAGTCATTAACATCTGAAGCTCAGGAATTCATATCAACACAAACAGTTACAGGTTCACCAACTGCATCCACAGAATCATCTACAGACCAGTCAGTAACATCTAAATCTGCAGAAAGGTCAACCATCAATGTAATTACACCATCACCATCTGCTTCTACAGAATGGCCTACAGTCCTCTTATCTGAATCTTCAGAACCTTTAATAACAAAATCACTTACTCCATCAACAGCTAATTTCCCCAAATCATCCACATCAGATTATAAAGGAGCATCAATACTGTTGTTTAGAACAAAATCATCTACTTTTCCAGATTCATCACTCCCTCCTTTTATGGAATCTTCTACTCATCAGTCCTTGACATCTGAATCATCAGAAATATCAACAACAAAATCAGTTACATCATCACCGCCTGTTTCTACAGAATCAACTACAGATGACACATCAACAATGGAAGTGCTCCAAATGTCTTCAAATGTTCAACTTTCAACAGCACCAGTTAGTTCAGCAATATTATCTTCAAACCAGTCACCAACAACTGTATCTTCAGAAACATTATCATCACAGACAGTTACAGAATTAACATCTACTTTCCCAGCATCGTCTCTACATGATTCAACAAATAAATCACCAGAAACATCAACAAAATCTATTAGTACATCATCAATTCTGTTTCCAAAATCATCTAGAGCTCACCAAACAACATCTAAAACTCCAGAAACACAAAGATTTACAGTTACAAATGTATCATTTACCCATCCAGATTCATCTACAGATGACTTATTAACATCTAAATCGCCAGAAACAACACAAATGGCTACAGAATCTTCATCTACTTCCCCAGAATTGCCTACAAGATATTCAACCAGTGAATCTCCAGAAATGTCAACAAAATCAGGTACTGCATCGACATCCCTTCGTACAGAATTATCCAGACAATCTGTAACACCAATAGGTCAAGTGTGGTCATCTGCTGCCCGAGAGTCCTTGACAGAGCAGTCGTTAACATCTAAAGCTACAGTAGTTTCAACAAAATCAGGTACAGCATCACCATTCGCAGTAGTACCTGAAGCATCAGCATCTGAATCTACAGAACCTTTATTGACACAATCACCTACAAAATCATTTACATCGGATTCTCAAGGAACATCAACAGTCTTTTTTAGAACATCCCCAGAATCTTCTATCAGTTACACAAAAACTGAATCTACAAAATCGGCAGCACGATCTGTTACATTGCCATCTTCTTTCGCACAAATTTCTACTCATCAGCTGTTATCTCAATCATCAAAAATGTCATCAACAAATGGGGTTACAGCAACCCCACTGGCTCCTGCAGAATCAACTACAGTTCACCCAGGAAGATCGGAACCTTCAAAACCAACTAGACAAACAGTGTTACCAACTACATCATTAGGATTATCTACCACATACTCAACACCTACAGAAATTCTAGCAACACCAACCATTAGATGGTCATCATCTGCTTCAGCTGAATCATCCACAGATCAGTCATTAACATCTAATGCACAAGAAAGTTTATCAACACAATCATTTACAGCTTTACCATCTGTTTCATCAGAATCATCTAACAATCACTCATCACTAACAGTATCTGCTGAAATTCTTCCAACACCAACAGGCCAAGTATCACCATCAGCTTCCCCAGAATCATCTACAGAGAGTTCATTAACATTGGACGCTGCAGCACGTTCACCAACAAAATCAGATGCAGCATCAACATCTGCATCTACAGTATCACCTACAGTTGACTCACCAACATCGGGTTCTACAGAAGCATTATTAACACAATCCCTTTCTGCATCAACATCTGCTTTGCCAGAATCATTTTCATCTGATTCTCAAGTAATATCAACACTATTGTTTAGAGGATCATCATCTACATTCCCAGAATCATCTACATATTATTCAGCAATCAAATATCCAGAGTCATCAACAAAATCAGATACAGCATCATCATCTGCATCTGCAGGACCACTTACAGTTCACCCTTCAACATCTGACTCTTCAAAACCACCAAGACAAACAGCCTTGTCAGCAAACCCAACACCAAAATCTCCAGACATTCTATCAACATCAACCAGTAGGGGGTCATCATCTGCATCACCTCCATCATTCACTGATCAGTCATTAACATCTGACGCTCAGGAATTCATAGCAACACAAACAGTTAAAGGTTCACCAACTGCATCCACAGAATCATCTACAGACCAGTCAGTAACATCTAAATCTGCAGAAAGGTCAACCATCAATGTAGTTACACCATCACCATCTGCATCTAAAGAATGGCCTACAGTCCTCTCATCAACATCTGAATCCTCAAAACCTTTAATGACAAAATCTCTTACTGCATCAACATCTAATTTCCCCAAATCATCCACATCAGATTACAAAGGAACATCAATACTGTTGTTTAGAACAAAATCATCTACTTTTCCAGATTCATCTACAAGTCATTCAACAATGGAATCTCCAGTGTCTGTAATAAAATCTGTTACATCACTCCCTCCTTTTCTGGAATCTTCTACTCATCAGTTCTTTACATCTGAATCATCAGAAATATCAACAACAAAATCAGTTACATCATCACCGCCTGTATCTACAGAATCAACTACAGATCACACATCAACAATGGAAGTGCTCCAAATGTCATCAAATGTTCAACTTTCAACAGCACCAGTTAGTTCACCAATATCATCTTCAAACCAATCACCAACAACTGTATCTTCAGAAACATTATCATCACAGGCAGTTACAGAATTAACATCTACTTTCCCAGCATCATCTCTACATGATTCAACAAAGGAATCACCAGAAACATCAACAAAATCTATTCGTACATCATCAATTCTGTTTGTAGAATCATCTAGAGATCACCAAACAACATCTAAAACTCCAGAAACACAAATATTTACAGTTACAAATGTATCATTTACCCATCCAGAATCATCTACAGATCTAACATCTAAATCTCCAGAAACAACACAGATGGCTACAGCATCTTCATCTACTTCCCCAGAATTGCCTACAAGATATTCAACCAGTGAATCTCCAGAAATGTCAACAAAATCAGATACTGTATCATCAATCATTGCTACAGAAATATCTAGAAATCACCTCTCAACATCTGAACCTGAAGAAACATCAGTACAAATAGTTAAACTGTCATCACTGGTTTCTCCAAACTCATCTACAGACCAATCAGTAACATCTAAAGTTGCAGAATTTTTAGCAACACACAGAATTACAGCATCAGCACCTGCTTCTTTAGAAATACCTACCTTTCACTCATCAACAAGTGAATCCCCAGAAACCTTATCAACACAATCAGTTAAAACCTCACAATCTACACTTCAACAATCATCTACAGATCACTCATCAATATCTGAATCTCCAGAAACCTTATTAACACAATCAGTTAAAACCTCACAGTCTACACGTCAACAATCATCTACATATCACTCATCAACATCTAAATCTCCAGAAATTCTAGCAACGTCTTCAACAAAATCTGTTACATCATCAGCTACTTCTTCACCATCTTCTATGTATCCGTTGTTAACATCTGAATCAACAGAAATGTCACCACCAGGATCAGTTTCAGGATCAACACCTGCTTCTGGAGAATCAACTACAGGTATTTCAACAACATCTAAATCTGCAGACATTTTTACTAATTCAATTACAGAATCACTCCACACTTTGTCTCGAACATTTTCAAATCCATCAACTTCTGAGTCTTCAAAAGTTTTAGCACCAGAAACACTTAAAGTTTCACCACATGTTTTCCCAGAATCATCTACAGATCAGTCATTATGGTCTACAGATGTAGAAACTTCACCACCAATATCAGTTACACCACCACCATTTCTTTCTTCAGCATTTAAACTTAACCCATTAACATCTAAATCTCCAGAAACATCAGGGAAATCATTTACAGATTTACCATCTGCCTCGTCAGAATCATCTGACAATCACTCATCACCACCAGAATCAGGTGAAATTCTTCCAACACCAATAGGCCAAGTATCACCATCTGCTTCCCCAGAATCATCTACAGAGAGTTCATTAACATCTGCATCTGCAGCACTTTCACCAACAAAATCAGCTAGGACATCAACATCTGCACCTGCAGTATCACCTACGGATGACTCACCAACATCGGGTTCTACAGAAGCTTTATTTACACAATCCTTTTCTGCATCAACATCTGCTTTATCAGAATCGTTTACATTGGATTCTCAAGTAATATCAACACTATTGTTTAGAGGATCATCATCTACATTCCCAGAATCATCTACATATTATTCAGCAATCAAATATCCAGAGTCATCAACAAAATCAGATACAGCATCATCATCTGCATCTGCAGGACCACTTACAGTTCACCCTTCAACATCTGACTCTTCAAAACTACCAAGACAAACATCCTTATCAGCAAACCCAACACCAAACTCTCCAGAAATTCTAGCAACAGCAACCAGTATAGGGTCATCATCTGCATCACCTCCATCATCCACTGATCAGTCATTAACATCTGAAGCTCAGGAATTCATATCAACACAAACAGTTACAGGTTCACCAACAACTGTATCTTCAGAAACATTATCATCACAGGCAGTTACAGAATTAGCATCTACTTTCCCAGCATCATCTCTACATGATTCAACAAATAAATCACCAGAAACATCAACAAAATCTATTAGTACATCATCAATTCTGTTTCCAAAATCATCTAGAGCTCACCAAACAACATCTAAAACTCCAGAAACACATGGATTTACAGTTACAAATGTATCATTTACCCATCCAGAATCATCTACAGATGACTTATTAACATCTAAATCGCCAGAAACAACACAAATGGCTACAGCATCTTCAACTACTTCCCCAGAATTGCCTACACGATATTCAACCAGTGAATCTCCAGAAATGTCACCAAAATCAGATACTGCATCGACATCCCTTCGTACAGAATTATCCAGACATCACTTTTCAACATCTGAAACTCAAGAGACATCAAGACAAACAGTTACAGTGTCACCACCTGCTTCCTCAAAATCATCTACTGATCAGTCATTAACATCTAGAACTGCAGAATATTTAGCAACATATAGAGTTACAGCATCAGCATCTGTTTTTATAGAGCTACCTTCCTTTCGCTCATCAACAATTGAATCTCCAGAAACCTTATCAACACAATCAGTTAAAACCTCACAATCTACTTTTCAAGAATCATATACACATCACTCATCAACATCTAAATCTCCAGAAACATCAGGGAAATCATTTACAACTTTACCATCTGCCTCATCAGAATCATCTAACAATCACTCATCACCACCAGAATCTGCTGAAATTCTTCTAACACCAACAGACCACGTATCACCATCAGCTTCCCCAGAATCATCTACAGAGAGTTCATTAACATCGGACGCTGTTAAGCGTTCATCCACAGAAACGTTATTAACACAATCCCTTTCTGCTTTGCCAGAATCATCTACATCGGATTCTCAAAGAACATCAACACTATTGTTTAGAGGATCATCGTCTATGTTCCCAGAATCCTCTACATATTATTCAACAATCAAATCTCCAGCATCGCCAACACAACCTGTTACATCACCATCTACTTCTCCACCACCTTCTACTAATCAATCATTAACATTCAAATCATCAGAAAGGTCATCAACAAAATCAGTTACAGCATCACCACCTGCTTCTGCAGAATCGACTACAGATCCTTCATTAACACCAACATCCACTAACATTGTAACAAATACATTTACAGCGTCACATCCCACATTGGCAGAAACATCCACAAGCCAATTATCAACATCTGAATCACCTGAAGTATTTACAAAACAAACACTTCCTGGTTCACCATCTTCTTCCCCACAATTATTTATAGATCAGCCAATAATATCCAAAACTGCAGAAAGTTTAACCACAAACTCAGATACAGCATCATCATCTGCATCTGCAGGACCACTTACAGTTCACCCTTCAACATCTGAGTCTTCAAAACCACCAAGACAAACAGCCTTATCAGCAAACCCAACACCAAAATCTCCAGAAATTCTAGCAACAACAACCAGTAGACGGTCATCATCTGCATCACCTCCATCATCCACTGATCAATCATTAACATCTGACGCTCAGGAATTCATATCAACACAAACAGTTACAGGTTCACCAACTGCATCCACAGAATCATCTACAGACCAGTCAGTAACATCTAAATCTGCAGAAAAGTCAACCATCAATGTAGTTACACCATCACCATCTGCTTCTACAGAATGGCCTACAGTCCTCTCATCAACATCTGAATCCTCAGAATCTTCATCAACAAAATCACTTACTCCATCAACATCTAATTTCCCCAAATCGTCCACATCAGATTATAAAGGAACATCAATACTGTTGTTTAGAACAACATCATCTACTTTTCCAGATCCATCTATAAATCATTCAACAATGCTTTCTCCAGTGTCTGTAATAAAATTTGTTACATCACTCCCTCCTTTTCTGGAATCTTCAAACCAGTCACAAACAACTGTATCGTCAGAAACATTATCATCACAGGCAGTTACAACATTAGCATCTACTTTCCCAGAATCATCTATACATAATTCAACAAAGGAATCACCGGAAACATCAACAAAATCTATTAGTACGTCATCAATTCTGTTTGCAGAATTATCTCGAGATCATCAAACAACATCTAAAACTCCAGAAACACAAATATTTACAGTTACAAATGTATCATTTACCCATTCAGAAATATCTACAGATGATTTATTAACATCTAAATCTCCAGAAACAACACAAATGGGAACTACTTCCCCCGAATTGCCTACAAGATATTCAACCAGTGAATCTCCAGGAATGTCAACAAAATCAGGTACTGCATCGACATCCCTTCGTACAGAATTATCCAAACAATCTGTAACACCAATAGGTCAAGTGTTGTCATCTGCTGCCCGAAAGTCCTTGACAGAGCAGTCGTTAACATCTAAAGCTACAGTAGTTTCAACAAAATCAGGTACAGCATCACCATTCGCAGTAGCACCTGAAGCATCAGCATCTGAATCTACAGAACCTTTATTGACACAATCACCTACAAAATCATTTACATCGGATTCTCAAGGAACATCAACAGTCTTTTTTAGAACATCCCCAGAATCTTCTATCAGTTACACAAAAACTGAATCTACAAAATCGGCAACAAAATCTGTTACTTTACTATCTTCTTTTGCACAAATTTTTACTCATCAGCTGTTATCTCAATCATCAAAAATGTCAACAAATGGGGTTACAGCAACCCCACTGGCTCCTGCAGAATCAACTACAGTTCACCCAGGAAGATCGGAACCTTCAAAACCAACTAGACAAACAGTGTTACCAACTACATCATTAGGATTATCTACCACATACTCAACACCTACAGAAATTCTAGCAACACCAACCATTAGATGGTCATCATCTGCTTCAGCTGAATCATCCACAGATCAGTCATTAACATCTAATGCACAAGAAAGTTTATCAACACAATCATTTACAGCTTTACCATCTGTTTCATCAGAATCATCTAACAATCACTCATCACCAACAGTATCTGCTGAAATTCTTCCAACACCAACAGGCCAAGTATCACCATCAGCTTCCCCAGAATCATCTCAAGAAAGTTTATCAACACAATCATTTATGGCATTCACCTCTACTTTTCCAGGATCATTTGCATTGGCTTCCCAAGAAACATCAACAACATTGTTTCCATCATCACAATCTACACATCTTTCAATAAGTGCATTTCCAGACTCTTCAGCAAAAATTTTTACATCATGGCCTACTTCTCTACAATCTTTTACGCATCTGTTTTCTGTATCTTCAGAAATGTCATCATCAGAATCAGTTACAGTATCACAAGCTGCTTCCGGAGAATCATCTACAGAGAGTTCATTAACATCTGAAGCTGCAGCATTTTCACCAACAAAATCAGATGCAGCATTAACATCTGCATCTGCAGTACCACCTACAGATGGCTCATCAACATCTGGCTCCACAGACACTTTAACACAATCCCTTTCTGCTTTTCCAGAATCACTTACATCGGATTCTCAAGGAACATCAACACTATTGTTTAGAGGATCATCGTCTATGTTCCCAGAATCCTCTACATATTATTCAACAATCAAATCTCCAGCATCGCCAGCACAATCTGTTACATCACCACCTACTTCTCCACCACCTTCTACTAATCAGTCATTAACATCGGAATCATCAGGAAGGTCATCAATAGAATCAGTTACAGAATCACCACCTGCTTCTGCAGAATCGACTACAGATCCTTCATCAACATTAACATCCACGGACATTGTAACAAATACATTTACAGCATCATATCCCACATTGGATGAAACATCCATAAGACAATTATCAACATCTGAATCACCTGAAGTATTTACAACAGAAACACTTCCTGGTTCACCATCTTCTTCCCCACACTTATTTACAGATCAGCCAAAAATATCCAAAACTGCAGAAAGTTTAACCACAAACTCAGATACAGCATCATCATCTGCATCTGCAGGACCACTTACAGTTCACCCTTCAACATCTGAGTCTTCAAAACCACCAAGACAAACAGCCTTATCAGCTAACTCAACACCAAAATCTCCAGAAATTCTAGCAACAACAACTAGTATAGGGTCATCATCTGTATCACCGCCATCATCCACTGATCAGTCATTAACATCTGAAGCTCAGGAATTCACAGCAACACAAACAGTTACACGTTCACCAACTGCATCCACAGAATCATCTACAGACCAGTCAGTAACATCTAAATCTGTAGAAAGGTCAACCATCAATGTAGTTACACCATCACCATCTGCTTCTACAGAATGGCCTACAGTCCTCTTATCTGAATCTTCAGAACCTTTAATAACAAAATCACTTACTCCATCAACATCTAATTTCCCCAAATCATCCACATCAGATTACAAAGGAACATCAATACTGTTGTTTAGAACAACATCATCTACTTTTCCAGATTCATCTACAAGTCATTCAACAATGGAATCTCCAGTGTCTGTAATAAAATCTGTTACATCACTCCCTCCTTTTCTGGAATCTTCTACTCATCAGTTCTTTACATCTGAATCATCAGAAATATCAACAACAAAATCAGTTACATCATCACCGCCTGTTTCTACAGAATCAACTACAGATCACACATCAACAATGGAAGTGCTCCAAATGTCATCAAATGTTCAACTTTCAACAGCACCAGTTAGTTCAGCAATATTATCTTCAAACCAGTCACCAACAACTGTATCTTCAGAAACATTATCATCACAGACAGTTACAGAATTAACATATACTTTCCCAGCATCGTCTCTACATGATTCAACAAATAAATCACCAGAAACATCAACAAAATCTATTAGTACATCATCAATTCTGTTTGCAGAATCATCTAGAGATCACCAAACGACATCTAAAACTCCAGAAACACAAAGATTTACAGTTACAAATGTATCATTTACCCATCCAGAATCATCTACAGATGACTTATTAACATCTAAATCTCCAGAAACAACACAAATGGCTACAGCATCTTCAACTACTTCCCCAGAATTGCCTACAAGATATTCAACCAGTGAATCTCCAGAAATGTCAACAAAATCAGATACTGCATCGACATCCCTTCATACAGAATTATCTAGACATCACTTTTCAACATCTGAAACTCAAGAAACATCAAGACAAACAGTTACAGTGTCATCACCTGCTTCCTCAAAATCATCTACTGATCAGTCATTAACATCTAGAACTGCAGAATATTTAGCAACATATAGAGTTACAGCATCAGCATCTGATTTTATAGAGCTACCTTCCTTTCGCTCATCAACAATTGAATCTCCAGAAACCTTATCAACACAATCAGTTAAAACCTCACAATCTACTTTTCAAGAATCATATACACATCACTCATCAACATCTAAATCTGCTGAGATTTTCACAGATACAGCATCACTTTCAACCTTTCCAGAATCATCTACACAGCCATCATCAAAATCTGAATCTCCAGAAATCACAGCAAAACATAAAAATACAAGTTCACCATCTTCTTACCCAGACACATCTGTTGACCATTCAGTAACATCTAAAGTTGCAGAATTTTTAACATCACATCAACTCACAGGATCAGCATCTGCTTCTGTAGAATCGCCTACTTTTCTCTCAACATCTGAATCTCCAGTAGCACAATCAGTTAAAGCATCATCATCTACTCAACAGAAGTCATCTACAGATCACTCTAAATCTGCTGATATTTGGACAGTTACTGCATC
The DNA here is from genome assembly GCA_030449085.1 of Kryptopterus vitreolus. Taxonomy (NCBI): domain Eukaryota; kingdom Metazoa; phylum Chordata; class Actinopteri; order Siluriformes; family Siluridae; genus Kryptopterus; species Kryptopterus vitreolus. The sequence continues at coordinate 6,419,519 of JACRUU010000023.1, forward strand.
CCTTCACACTCTGCCCAAATTATCTACAAATCCATCTTCAACATCTGAATTTCCAGAAACCATAGGAACACAAACAGTTACAGGTTCACCATCTGGCTCCACAGAATCATCTACAAAACAAGCCTCAACAAAATCAGTTACAGCATCACCATCTACACTTACAGAACTGCCTGCAGTTCACCCAACAACATCTAAATCTTCAGAAGCAAGACAAACCTCCCTAACATCCAAATCTGTAGAATCAGAAATTCAAGCAACTCCAACCACAGCATCACTATATGATTCTGCTTATTCAACGAAAGGGCACAAAATTTCATCATCTCCATTTGCATTACCATTTACTCAACCATCTCCAAATCCCTCACCAGCAACTGATTCTCTAAACACTTTAACAACACAGTCAGGTACAGCATCACTGCCTTCTCCCTCAGAATCATCTCCACGTCACACACAAGGAATATCAGCAAAATCAGTTACTGCCTCTTCAACCATGTCTGTAGAATCGTCAAGAGAGCACCAAGCAGCACCTCAAACTTCGGAAATACAGAGACAAACAATTTCACCATTTACTCATCCAAAATCATCTACAGCTGAATCTAATGAAATTATATCAGCACACACAGTTAAGGCATCACTTCCTACATTGCTAGAAACATCTGTAGATCATTTGATAACTAATTCACCAGAAATGCTGGCACCTTCCCTACGGTTTTCTACATATCATTTAGCAGTAACCCACTCCTCCAGCACTACATCACCAAGATCAGTTATAACCCCAAATCTATCAGAACTATATGAATCTCCAGAGATTTTTTCAACACCAACAGTCACAGCATCACCTACTACTTTGCCAGAAATATATTCAGATCATTCAACTGACTTTCCAAAAATGCCTACAAAGTCAGGCACCTCATTACAATCTATTTCCACTAAATCGTCTACACTGCACTCCACACAGAAATCATTCACAGATCAGTCATCCACGTCTAAATCTCCAGAAACCTCAACAAAACCATTTATTATATCATCAATTTCTTCACCAACATTGTCTACAGATCTCTTATCATCATATGAATCTTCCAAAGTTTCATCTACATTATCATCTAGTTCCTCTGAATCATCGACATCATTACAATTAACATCTCCAGAAAGCTCATCAATACCATCAAGTACACATTCTGCTTTCCTGGAGTCAACAAAAGATCAAACGTCAACATCTGTATCGCCAGAAAAACCATCAGTTATATCACTATCATTTACTTCGCCAGAATTATCTACAGATCAGTTATTAACATTTCAGTTTTCAGAAGTTTCATCAATAAAGTCTGGCTCAGCATTTTCAGCAGAAGCTGCTACATACCAGCCATCAAAATCTGAATATCAAACACTCACAACTTCTACATCCATCGCTAAAGTATCACTTACAATTCAATCATCAATGGCCGAGTCTCTAGAAACTTCATCAGGACAAATTGCTACAACTGAAGCACCTTTTTCAACTGAAACATCTAAGACACCAAGATTATCACCTTTATCTATACTATCAAATATACATTCTGCTTCCGCACAATCAACAAAAGATCAAACAGCATCTGTATCTCCAGGAATGCCTTCATCATCAGCCGGCTCTTCAGAAACATTTATAGAAACAGTAACATCGACAAACGTGACCACCAACAAAACCATCGCTTCACTGACTGCTGTTACGTTTCAACCTGCAACAGCTACACTATCAACAAGTACTGTTTCTCCAAGACCTTTGACACTGTATTACATATTATCCCATGAAAGAAAATTTCTTTATATGTTGTGAATTATTATTAAAAAATAACTGTTTTTTGTATGGTTTCTCTAGATTTTGCAGCGTTTGCTCATGCAGTGGTTAAGATGCATGGTGTCAAGAAACTAAGCGATGATCAAATCATCTTTTATACAGAACAGGTTTGTCAACAATTTTATATAGAGACATGTGTGACATTTGTATTGAAATTAAACAGTCGGGGGGGGGGGGGGGGGGGGGGGTAAGGAGGGGGGGTGGTTGGTTGGTGGGTTATGTAAAAATAGCCTATTATCGACTACAGGTTAGTAAAATGTGATCATGAAGTGAGTGATTTTCCTATAATTCCTTATATTCCTTATTATATAATATATTTTAGATTTACATATACTATGTCCTTCCTGTTATCATGAACAACAGTGGTAAACAATTTTTTTTTCAACTGAAAGGAACTTCATGATTACTGAACCATACAAAGGGCTACCAGTGAAATGGACACTCCTCTGAAATTTGCCTTTAGTTATATATTAATATTAATGATTAATTACACTTATTTATCTATGTGAATAGAATGATTTACCACAATAATTATCAACAATGACTTAGTTGATTCTGCAGGTGACCCCTGATGTCATAGCGGTAGAGCAACTAGAAAGAAACTGTCTTGAAGTTTCTTCCAAGCCAGAAAACATTTCTAATCAGAAGGTCAGGGTCAGACCCCTCTGTGCATACTTCTACTGGTCTTTGACCAGTAGAAACTCTGGAAATCAAAGTCCCAAAAAGGTTTAAAAACAAAAAATGGTAGTGAATGGCTAGAAGTTGCTACAACTGTTATCAATGTATGAACTGAAGAATTTCACTGTGCTGTAATGTATATTTGGCAAGTAAAAAGCCCCCACCCTATAACTTTTGTTTTAATTTCCTGTATCCATTCATTTTCAGGCATTTCTTTGGTGTGTTTGTTCATCATTTGTTTATTTAGCCTTTGAACATTATGTACTAATTATAGCCTTGTCTGTGTTTGGTACTAAGCTGGAACTCCCTTCTATAAATGTTAGAGCAGTTGTTATAGGAACTCAACAGCACTGTTGTATAGTATAACTTATTTAACTGTAAGGATAAATACTCATATAATAGCAACAGTAGATTACTGTATATCGTTCGGTAAAAATGTTTATATAAATGATTTATTTTAAAATATTATTGCTTAAAAAACATAAAAGGAATATTATTATTCTATTGTACACGTCACACCACCCTTATGTGTGTTTATTTTTACCAATACATCCAGTGAAGTGGAATTCCTAAAACTGCTTATGATTATGACATCATATATGTTCTTAGCAATATAGTGTATTTTTAGTGATATTTGGTAACAAATGTTTTTCTGATATATATTTTAATTGTCATTTTTCCCTTTCCCAATGCAGTTTTCCAGGATCCTCCAGATTAGAGCTAATGGAGCTATTAAGATTAGAGTGAAGCGGATCAAAAAAGTGTCACCACAATGATCACAGCCTTAAAGTAACATAAATAAAAGAGAAAGCTGGCAAATGGATTTGATTATTCCACAAATGTACTGCCACTCTCAGCTAAATATAGTATTAAATAATTTTCACTCTAATAATCAGCCCACGATGATCACTGACATGTTGTTTTCCACTTTGTAAAAGTATGGATATTGCATTTTTCAATTTAAAAAAATATTTATCTAGTTACCATAAAGAAATGTACTGGCTGTTCTATTAACTAAAGTATGGCTCACATGTTTCTTGGAAGAAAAATAATACAAATAACAAAAGACAACTTTCATCAAATAAACTAAAAAATGCCTCTATAGAATATATATATATATATATATATATATATATATATATATATATATATATATATATATTCTTGTTCTTTTTCTTGATGTTTAATTTTTAATGCTTTTAACATAAGGCTATGTGAAATATACCACAAATTTTGTTTTTTTATTAATAATATTATTATCAATATTTAAGTCTAAGGTGTTGCAGTTATTGTCTTTTTGGTATTGTTATACTACAGCTATTATATAAGATGAACATATATTCTGCATTTCTATTGTTCTTCTGTTGTTCAACAAAGTGCAATTATATCCATTATGATAAAGTGTACAACATCAGAATAGTTTCTTAAGACAACTGATTCCTTGCATTCTTTACGCTTTATAAAAACCTACAAAATGGCTTTATTGAATGCTGCGATTATTGAGTATACTGTACAGCAAAAGATGACGCCAAAAGATACTCCTAATGGGGATGTCATAATTTTAAATTAACGCAGGAAATATTAATTGCATTTAATTTGTTAATTTTGTAAAAAAAAAACAAAAAAAAAAAAAAAACAAAAAAAAAAAAAAAAAAACAAACAAAAAAACACACTCAGCAACAAACAGACAAGCATTAACAGACTTTCATGTTAAATTATTGTGCATTCTATCAGGGGGTTCATCACTATTATGGGTTGGTGAGAGGCAGGTCCTTAAGCCTCTGATGTATGCTCTGTAGCCTCTCCTGATGTGGTTTCACTGCATTTTTTTGCACCACTATTTGTAGCCCTCCACTGAATATCCCATTAATTTTACGTTGAATTTTCCAGGAAAAATCACACAAAACACTTTCATATACTACACTAACAGTATCAGAAATAATGCAATGTGCTAACATGACATCAGAGCAGCATCAAATGTAAAATAATAATATCACAAACGATTTTATTTTGCGTATTCTAGAGTGTAGTTTCAATATAGTTTCAAGGAAGCATGGCAAAGAGTTAAAGGAAATAAAGCCTAGAATAATCTACACTGTTACACTAAACACTAAATAGATGTAAATGTTATTATTTGAGACACAGCATAGTATTTCCCTGAGAACCTGTTCTTCCTGGGAGGAGATGAGGGTAGGGCTTGAAGTCAGAACTGTAAAATAGTCTGTCAACCCTAAGAGTTTATTATTCAGCAAAACAGCTATATTCAACACACTTTATTAGAGAAAAATATTTTGTTTAAGAATTCCTATGCTGAAAGCTGCTTTGAATTCACTGTACGGGAAGATGCTTACATTTCCTTTACTCATAGGATGCCTTATTATGATTACAGGACAGCTTACAGCAATAGGTAAGATGCTATTTATTGACAGCATTTACATTGATGTACATTATAAGGGCAAACCACTGGACATCTGACCATAAGATTCATATTGTATCTGATTTTTGAGTATCTCATTCCACATATAATACCATTATAATGGGTTATAATGGCCTCTACTATACTTTTAGCCTGTGCATGAAGTGATTTGTGCTCCCTCACCTGATGTAGGGTGAGGAGGCCTGGTTGTAAGCAACATTCCATTGGGAATTCATCCCAAGTTGCTCAGTAGAGTTGAGATCAGAGCTCTATAGCAGGCCACTAAAGATTTTCCATCCATGTAAACCATATCGTCATGGAATGTTGTGCGTAAGGGGACAAGTTTCGGTTTTCTAGCTCACTAAAAAGGAAACGTTTATGCTTATAATTTTGTCCATATAGTGTGTATATATTATAGTATGTATTGTATGTACATACATATACATACGTACATACATATAGTATGTACTGATATATGTTCTCAGAATCCGTATCATTTGTCCTTCATGGCTTGTCAGTGACAGTGACGTACTAGAAGTGTTGAATAAAGAAACAGAATCTCAGAAGCTTAAACCTGTATCATTGTCTTAAAGGAGCAGTTCAGCTAGTGATGACCATTTCTAATGCAAATACTTTTACATATACAATAATACAATATATAATATGTAAAATATCTATTTACATTTTTAAAAAACACCAATGCAAACTCTACTACTATTCAACTACCATTTAATGATATTCTTCTATCAAAAACATACAGCTTTAAATGGGCAGCAAACTTATACAAGAACTACTATCTAATAAATGTCATACTTTAAAGATACTTAGGCAATACATAATAGATATCATACTTTACAGAAATTTCAACATCAACTTCTCCTGAATCAACTACAGATCTTCCATTAATATCACACACTCAAGGAACTTTATCAACCTCTGAATATCCAGAAACGTCAGCAACACCAACAATAAATGCATCAACAACTACTTCAACAGACTCAACTACAGAAATATCAACAGACACTATAAAAACTTCAGCTATCGCTAATTCTCCAAGAACAAGTACAATTCCACTGTCAACATCTATTTCAACAGAATTAACTACAGATCTGTCGTCAACTTCAGCCACTTCAGAAATGTTATCAACCTTTGAATCTCCAGAAACTACACAATCAGTTACAGTGGCAACATCTACTTCACCGGAATTAACCACTGAACTATTACCAACCTTAAACACTCCAGTAACTTTATCAACCTCTAAATCTTCAGAAAGTTCAGCAACACAAACATTTAGAGCATCAACATCTACTTCACTGGAAGCAACCACAGACACATCGACATCAGAAACTCCAGACACATTATCAACCCCTGAACCTCCTGAAACTTCAGCTACACAAACAATTCTGTCATCATCCTCATCATCAACATCATCATTAACAACTGTGTACACAGAATCAATTACAAAAATATCATCAACATCAGCTACTCCAGAAATGTTATTAACCTCTGAATCTCCAGATGGCTCAGCGACACAAAGAATAACTGAATCCACATCTACTTTACTGGAATCAACGACAGAACTATCATCAGCATCGGAATCTCCAGACACATTATCAACTTCTGGATCTCCCAAAACTTCAGCTATACAAACAATTCCACCAATCACATCTATTTCACCAGAATTAACTACAGAAATATCATTAAGGACTCCAGAAGTTGCATCTACATCTAAATCTTCAGAGAGTTCAGCAACACAAACAATTAAAGCATCAACATATACTTTACTGGAATCAACTACAGAAATATCAACAACATCTGAATCTCCAGACACTTCATCAACCTATAAATCTCCCAAAACTTCAGCTATACAAATAAGTGCAACAGCATCCGCTTTCACCGAATCAATTACACATCTTTCATCAACATCAGCCACTCCAGAAATGTTATTAACCTCTAAATTTGTAAAAGGTTCAGCAACACCAACGGTTATAGCATCAACATCTACTTCACTGGAATCAACAAGAGAAGGATCATCAACCCCTAAATCTACCAAAACTTCAGCTACAGAAGCAATTCTGTCCTCATCATCCACATCCACTGACTCTTTTACAAAGCTATCATCAACACCATCTACTACAGAAATTTTATTATTCTCTGAATCTCCAGAAGGTTCTGCTACACCAACAAGAACTGCATCAAAATCTACTTCACTGAAATCAACTACAAAACTATCAACATCAGAATCTTCAAACACCTTATCAACCTCTGTATCTCCCAAAACTTCATCTACACAAACAATTAGGGCATCACCATCTACTTTACTGAAATTAACCACAGACAAAGGATTAACATCAGACACAGCAGGAACTTTATCAACTCCTAAATCTCTAGAAACCTCAGCAACACATATAAGTCCAGCATCAACATCTACTTCACCGAAATCATCAACATTAACCACTACCAAAATGTTATCAATCTCTGAATTGCCACAAACCTTAGCCACACAAATGATTGCCGCATCAGTATTTTCCACAGAATCAACTACATATCAATCATTAACATCAACCACTTCAGAAATATTATCATCCTCTAAATCACCAAAAACTTCAGCAACACAAAAAGTTACAGCATCAGCATCTACTTCAACAGATTCTAAAACATATCTATCATCACAGACCACAGAAAGTTCTAAATCCCTAGAAACATCAGCTACACAGACAATTACAGCAACAAATTTAACAACACCTTCCCTTCATGTAACATCTACCATAGACCCTACCACATCTACAGCTTCAGCATCAATAGCTATATCTCCAACATCAATGGCCTCAACAGCAACTGTCCTGGCAAAAAATATTATTCCCATCTCTCCAGCAGTAGGTGTCACATCTCCAGAAACAACTACAGGTGCTTCCACAACAAGAACAACCAACACCATTTATTTTGCAACCACTAGAACATCATCAGCTCAACCAAATTCAACAGCTACCAACACAAACACTAGTCTAACAACAACTAAATCAATCACGGACATCTCTTCAACAAAAGCTACCTCAGCAACAATGCCTACAACACCTTCAAAAACAGCAAACTTCGCTAACCTAACAATGACCACTGGCCTAATTACCACATCTTCAAAAACAACTGCAGGTGCTTCCATAACAAGAACTACCAAGGCAACAATTTCTTCTGCAAATGTTTTAACACAATCAACTCAAACAAATACAACAGCTACCTACAAAAACAGTAGTTTAGCAACAACTAAATCAATCAAAACCATTCCTCCAACAAAAGCTACCTCAGCAACAATTCCCATATCTCCTTCAAAAACAGCAAACCCCACCAAAAACAATAATCTAACAATGCCCGCTGGCCTGATTACCACATCTTCAAAAGCAACCTCAGGTGCTTCCACAACAAGAACCACCAACACATCCGTTTCTTCTGCAAATGGTAAAACACAGTCAACTCAACCAAATACAACAGTTACCAATACAAACACTAGTCTAACAACAGCTAAATCAATCACGACCATCTCTCCAACAAAAGTTACATCAGCAACTCCTTCAAAAACAGCAAACCCCACGAAAAACACTAAGGTAACAAGGCCCACTGTCCTGATTACCACATCTTCAAAAACAACTACCGATGCTTCCACAAAGAAAACTACTAAGGCAACAATTTCTTCTACAAATGTTTTAACACCATCAACTCAAACAAATACAACAGCTAACAACAAAAATACTAGTTTAGCAACAACTAAATCAATTACAACTTTTCCTCCAACAAAAGCTCCCTTAGCAACAATGCCCACATCTCCTTCAAAAACAGCAAACACCACCAAATCCACTAATCTAGCAATGCCCACTGGCCTCATTACCACATCTTCAAAAGAAACTACAGGTGCTTCTACAACAAGAACCATGAACACAACCATTTCTTCTGCAAATGGTAAAACACCATCAACTCAATCAAATACAACAGCTACCAATACAAACACTAGTCTAACAACAACTAAATCAATCATATCCATAGCTTCAACAAAAGCTACCTCTGAAACAATTCCCACAACTCCTCCCAGCACAACCAACCACACCAAAAGCAATAATCTAACAATGCCCATTGGCTTGATTACCACATCTTCAAAAACAAATGCTGGTGTTTCCACAACAAGAACAACTACCACAACTGTTGCTTCTGTATCTCCTAAAACACCATCAAATCAAATGAATACAACAGCTACCAACACAAACACTAGTTTAACAACAACTAAATCAATCACAACCATCTCTCCAACAAAAGCTACCTCTGTATTAATGCCCACAACTCCTTCAAGTACAGCAAACCCCACCAAATCCACTAATCTAACAATGCCCACTGGCCTGATTACCACATCTTCAAAAACAACTACAGGTGCTTCCACAACAAGAACCACCAACACATCCATTTCTTCTGCAAACGCTTTAACACCAACAACTCAACAAAATACATCAGCTACCAATACAAACACTAGTCTAACAACACCCAAATCAATCATGTCCATAGCTCCAACACAAGCTACCTCAGTAACAATGCCCACAACTCCTCCAAATACAACCAACCCCACCAAAAACACTAATCTAACCATGCCCATTGGCTTGGTTACCACATCTTCAAAAACAACTACAGGTGCTTCCACAACAAGAACCACCAACACATCCATTTCTTCTGCAAACGCTTTAACACCAGCTACCAATACAAACACTAGTCTAACAACACCCAAATCAATCATGTCCATAGCTCCAACACAAGCTACCTCAGTAACAATGCCCACAACTCCTCCAAATACAACCAACCCCACCAAAAACACTAATCTAACAATGCCCATTGGCTTGATTACCACATCTTCAAAAACAACTACAGGTGCTTCCACAACAAGAACCACTAACATATCCATTTCTTCTGCAAATGCTTTAACACCAACAACTCAACAAAATAGATCAGCTACCAATACAAATACTAGCCTAACAACACCCAAATCAATCATGTCCATAGCTCCAACACAAGCTACCTCAGTAACAATGCCCACAACTCCTCCAAATACAACCAAAAACACTGATTTAACAAGGCACATTGGTCTGATAAACTCATCTGAAAAAACAACTACAGGTTCTTCCACAACAACAACAACCAACACAACTATTTTGTCTGTTACCACTAAAACACCATCAACACAAACAAATACAACCGCTGCCAACACAAACCCTAATCTAACAACATCTAAATCAATCACGACAATAGCTCCAACAAACGCTATCTCTGTAACAATGCCCACAACTCCTCCGAATAAAACCAACACTACCAAAAACAATGATATAACAAGGCCCATTGGTCTGATAACGGCATCTTCAAAAACAACTACAGGTTCTTCCACAACAAGAACAACCAACACAACCATTTCTTCTGCTACCCCTAAAACACCATCAACTCAAACAAATACAACCACTACCAACAAAAACACTAGTCTATCAACATCTAAATCAATCATGTCTATAGCTCCAACAAATGCTATCTTTGTAACAATGCCCGCAACTCCAAATACAACCAACACCACCAAAAACAATGATTTAACAAGGCCCATTGATCTGATAACCACATCTGCAAAAACAACTACAGGTTCTTCCACAACAAGAACCACCAACACATCCATTTCTTCTGCAAACGCTTTAACACCAACAACTCAACAAAATACATCAGCTACCAATACAAACACTAGTCTAACAACACCCAAATCAATCACATCCATAGCGCCAACTAGCACTATCTCTGTAACAATGCCCACAACTCCTCCAAGTACAATTAACCCCACCAAATCCACTAATCTAACAATGACCTTTGGTCTGATAACCACATCTTCCACAACAAGAAGCACCAACACAACCATTTCTTCTGCTAGCCCTAAAACACCATCAACACAAACAAATACAACCACTACCAACACAAACACTACTCTAACAGCATCTAAATCAATCACTTCCATCTCTCCAACAAAAGCTACCTCTTTATTAATGCCCACAACTCCTTCAAGTACAGCAAACCCCAACAAATCCACTAATCTAACAATGCCCACTGGCCTGATTACCACATCTTCAAAAACAACTACAGGTGCTTCCACAACAAGAACCACCAACACATCCATTTCTTCTGCAAACGCTTTAACACCAACAACTCAACATAATACACCAGCTACCAATACAAACACTAGTCTAACAACACCCAAATCAATCATGTCCATAGCGCCAACACAAACTACCTCAGTAACAATGCCCACAACTCCTCCAAATACAACCAACACCACCAAAAACACTGATTTAACAAGTCCCATTGGTCTGATAACGACATCTTCAAAAACAACTACAGGTTCTTTCACAACAAGAACAACCAACACAACCATTTCTTCTGCTACCCCTAAAACACTATCAGCTCAAACAAATAGAACCGCTACCAACACAAACACTAGTCTAACAACATCTAAATCAATCACGTCCATAGCTCCAACAAAGGCTATCTCTGTAACAAAGCCCACAACTCCCCCAAATACAACCAACACCACCAAAAACAACACATATCCAGAAACACTTAAAACAACTGGCACAACACATACATCAAATTCATATACAACAGTCACCATCACGTCCAATGCCCCAATAATGACCAGCAAAGACATCTTTCTAACCACAGATGGATCAAAACCCAGCACTTCCAAAACAGCAGACAGAACAACCACAATTTCACACAGTAATCCAACAATGCCAACACCCACAACTCTTTTAAGTACAACAATGTCCACTACAACTATTAGTCTAACAATGCCTGTAAATCTATCAATGGAATCGTCGAAAACAACTGCAACTCCTTCATCAACAACAACTAGAACAACCATTAATTCTACAACACCAAAAACTACAACAGCTACCAGTGCAATCCCGGGTCTGACTGCAACTAAATCTCTCACAACCATCTCTCCAATATCACCCACAACTCCAAATACAGAAAACCCCACCAAAAAATCCACTATTTCAACAACACCCACAATACTAAAAACAACCAGTACAACAATTACAACTACAAAAGCATTCATCACAACCACAGCTCCAGCAGCCACATCTCCAACTACTCCTCCAAATGTAACAAACTTAATTATTCCAATGACCACAACCAGCTTTTCAAAAACACTTACAACTCAGTCAACAACAAGCTACACAACCACAAACTCTCCAACAACACAAACAACCACAAGCACCTCCATTAAGGACGACAAGCTACTACTCCATCAACTACCATGTCTTTGACATCATTTACCACAACCACCTCTCCAACTACATCGCTTTCGATAACAACCAGCAAAAGCACCATTCCAGGAACAACAACAACCTTGCAAATGACCACCAACAAAACCGCAGCCTCTCCACAAACCAGTCAACAGCCAACATGTAAATTTTCTTCTTACACAAACATATGATATTTAGAAGAATACATTTAGATGTATTTGTTTCAAAACTGTTCTGTTTCTATTTGTAGACTTGCCAGTGTTTGCTGGAGCAATGATCTGGATGCAGTCTGTCACTGAGCTAAGTGACGATAAAATCATTATCTATATAGAGGAGGTAAGACCACATATTTTGTTGTATTTCAAATATATGGTTGGTACTTCCTAGTTTACAATTATAATAATAATTAGTTTATAAATTAAGTACACATTTTTACGCATTAATAGTGGTATTTAATGTTGTGTAATATGTTCTGTGCATATCATAACTGTAATATATCATAACTGTGCATATATGATTCTAATGCGTTACAATATTTGTTTATAACCGTAATATTTTAATCAGTGTGTTAAACTTAATTTATTGTTGTTACATATTTTGAATATAGATTTCTTTTTTTAATTGCAGTTTTCCAGACGCATCCAGGCTACATTTAATGGAAACATTAAGATGACAGTAAAACAGATTAAAAAAGTCTCACCTTAAAGATCACCTGCGGCAAGCAAGAACCAATCAGTAATCCTTTTTACAAATGACAACTATCAAGTTCTGCTATCATTTTTGGAGGTCACATTTCTATATATATATATATATTTTTTTTTTTTATTCCCTGGTGGAGAGCCACCATTTCTTCTAAATATGTTTTTCAAAGCACAGTTTGAATTGAGAGAGGGTGACTGCTAGTAAATGAAGGAATGATTATCTTTTGGATATGAATGTACATACCTTCTGTTACATATAAGACAATTAACATATTTAATGAAGTTTTTCAAACAGAGAATATTAAGAAAAGAAATGATATATGGTAATATTCTTGGCTACTGTTTATGAACTTTTTTAAGTAGAAAATATTTTAATGCAATTTATTTCATTTGGTGTAGTCTTACTGTGTGGCAGACAGGGTAGACATGTTAATAAATATGTAGCATAAGAGAAATGTAAATTCCTATTTTTGTAATATTTATCTTGAACATGGTGTTGTATTGTCTGTGATATTTAACATAAATCTACTTTATCTAATAATATATACATGAAATGCAATTTTCTGAAGAGCCTTTATTTTGTTGACAACATGGTATTGACCACCGAATTCCTCATTCCTGTGGGATGTGCTAGACAAACAAATTGATCAATGGGAGCCTCATCTTATAAATGACAGAAATAGGAGACTGATGGTAAGAATTTGTTATATAAGAAATAGGTGATGGTAAAAAATTAGGTGTATTGATGTCAAAGATTTGTTATATAAACTTTAAAAGCACCGTTGCCATGATAGATTGTGTCTTGTTTATAAAATATTAAGCCATTTCTTTGGAGCAGACACTCTATACACTCACAGAGGTCTGTATTTTAAGTGGGAAAACTGAAATAAAAAAAATATCATAGAGGAATTTAAAAATCGAATGCTCATATAACAGATTTTTATTGTGTGAATTGTTCATATGTAAAGATTTTTATATTCCCAGACTAAGAACTATTGTATAATGATAAATATATATAAACTTTAAAAAAAATCTTAAGGGCAATCATGTGACCACCCATAGTGCATAATTTTAAAGCACCACAATCTTAAATCCAGGACTAGTTTTTTTAAACTAGCTTATATCACATGGTGTCAGCTGCTGTAAAAAAAAAAGAAGTGAAAAAGGCATGTAACATCACTATTATACACAAAATTAGATTAAAGTAAGATTAGAATGCTGATATTGTAGATGGGTTTCTGTTGAGTGAACGCATCAGATATGAGGACTGTTGTATTCCCATATATTCTTCTCAGAAGAATTGTCTCTGTGCATTTCTGGGTTATGGAGGAACTTTTGTGTATAATAAACAGAAGTGGATCAGTGATTCACAGCAACACAAACTAAATATCAAAATAAGTCAGTCACACTGTTCCCCTATCTAATGTGATAAAGCTGCTCTGATGAAACCAAATAAAACCATTCATGACATGCCTTTCTTTTGCATATAAAAAGCATAGTAATCACTATAAAACATTTTTTAAAAGACATTTTGGGATATTATAAAGGGAACTGTTTTATTTAACTATTCTTTGTTTTATTTATATATAAACAGTTCCATTTATCGTTGATAGAAACTTACAAATGGACTTCCTTTTCAAAGTGACTACTTTGATTAAACAGTAAACATTTGTTTGATATATTGTGTTCTGTTAGATTTTGCTGTGATCCCAGACAATAATCTTGTAAATACCCGTTTTAGTAAACAAGAAATAATTTGCTATTTACAGATGTCACTGGTGTGATTGTATTTGGATGTTACCAATTTATGCTTTTTATCTCTGTGGAAGAGATTCAGATTACAGATTCAAATCCTTCTGAATCACTTTGTGAACGGATCATGCGTCACTTAATTCAGTAGGGATTCTGCCTGCTTTTGCCACGAAATTCCACTAGATGGCACCATGGACTCATAAATCCCATACACAAGCCCTTTGTCTTTGACTATTTCGCTACGCTTACCAGGTCGACGGATCCGCTGTACAGTTCAGTTAGATCAGCCAAGACACGAACTGAACAGGTCCCAAAAATGAGGCCTATTTATTTCTGACAATGCAGGAACAACTCAGTTAAGCTACTTGTTGCTATAGTTACTTGCTATGAACAACTGAATTTATCGTTTGTATTTGGGTTGGTTGCGTACGTCGCATTAGCCATAACCAAATATTTCTCAGTTTATATGTTAAACACATGTAACAGCATGTTTGGTGTAGTACTACATCCAGTTTTGGAAAATAGAAACATCTGCAGTTTGTCGCAGTGATAGAGGTTCTGCCTGCTTTTACATTAGTCATTCCATTAGAGGGAGCTCTTTAAATTATTATAACACACAACCCAGAGTCCGTGTTAACCGGCTGATTCGCTACACGCTACGAGTCTCTCGGATCCGCTGAACCACCACGGTTCAGGTGGATCAGCGAGGTCAAGTTTCCTGAGCAACCAGGTCAGCTATTTGTTGCTACAGTTACTTGCTAACAACAAATTGCAACAGCTAAATGATGGAATTTACTATTAATATTTATATTGTTGTTAGTAGTAAGATGACCAAAGATTCTAGTGATCCGCGTAAATGAGGATTCATGAATCGTGAGTCATTTACCGCGCTTTATCGTCTCCAGAGTTGAAGATGATGAGATTTTCGTTGTGAGTGACGAGGATGTTGGATGTTTTGAGACAAGGCGAGTGGGGTTAGATTGAGATAGTTTGGACAATTGCAGAGGAGGGATATGGGATACATCTCTCTTTAGCAGTTTCTCTGTAACAAGTCATGGACTCTACACAATACCTCTGAAAGGAAAAAAGTGTTTGTTTCAAGAAAACAAAAAAAATGTGGTGAAAGAATCCACAATATTACACATTATGTATTATAAATTCCCAAAAGCACATCTTTATTTTTCTGCATGTAATTTGATGTCGCTCTATCAGCAGCCTTAATGTCAACTAGATTTGAATTATTTATTCATTGTAAATACAGTTTGACCTACCAGTTGAACAGTGTAGTTTTAAAAAAGTATAGGAGAATCTGAACTTCATCTCAAAATGAAATATTTTAAACTAAAATGACAGCTCTACTTAATTATTCTGCCCTAAGGACCAATGATGACAGAGGAAGGAACATCAACAAAACTTTTAACCTTCCTTGAGGCACTGTGGAATACATTATACCAAAGTGGGAAAATGTGGCAGGATTAAGACACCAGCAAGATCTGACTAACCTCCCAAAATGACTGAACAGAAAAGAAGGGCAATTTTCCAAGAGGCCTTTTACAACAGTGAAGAGATTAAAGTGCTTACTGACTGAAAGAGGAGAACCTGTGCAGACTTCAGCAATATGATCAGCTTTTCTCATATCCGGCTTCTATCTGAGAGTGCCCATTCCAAGTACCATGTCTGGAGAACCTGTTTCAGTCCACTATAATACAGACCAAGGGTGGCAATTTGAATCCCACAGGACAACGCATGGGGCAAAACCACAAGAGAAAGACTGATTACACTGATCATGACTGATTATGATTACAACATAATTTTGTTAACACATAAAAAACAGTGCAAATCTTTAAATGCTGCAAAATTATAAGTATGTATGTTAGGGTAAATACTTTTAAATGTGAATACTGTTTCAATATTTTACATTTAAATAACGTTTTTAATAATAGTTCTAAATATGATGGTGCAATAGAGCAAAAAGGCAAATAGTCACTAGAGGTTGATTTATTTTCTTTTGGCACTGTGTGTGTGTGTGTGTGTGTGTGTGTGTGTGTGTGTTTATGATTGTTTGTTTGGTAGCCAGCAAGGTCAGTTTGCTTAAGCCGAGCTTTATCATTAGCTGTGAGATGTTGCACTCTCACCAGCACTGGCCTGCTGAAATCTACCCAGCATTATTGATTTTTGTTATATATGTATAGATATGAGATATGTTCAGAAATAAAATGAAACATGCAGTTAATATAAAGTTTTAATTACAGTTTATGATTTAAGGTAATTTATCCATTTTAATTACACACACAGGTCTTGAAATGTAAGCTGGCTAAGCTTTACAGAACCTGGAGAACACTGTTTTTTAAGAAAATGTAAAAATTCAAGGACACATTCCATATAAGTTCATTCATTAATAACAATTTTGTGAAGTTAATTGGCAGAACCTTATTCTAGACCTAATAAGCGGACAGTAAAATCAGCAAGAAAAGTGAATAGTGTGCTCTTGTATTAAATATTAACTGCCTTATCATCAGTTTCGGGGTGAGGTGTCCAACAGGTCAGAGAGACAACTTTTGGAGTTTTTGATGTCACTAAACCAGGAAAGTAGTTTTGTCATCCATACTTTACACATAACGATTGTTTTGAGTTAAACATAAATAAAATTCACTTACTGCAAATATCAGTTTCAATAAAACTTCATCAAAATAAGTTGTGAATCCATGGCATGGTTTGGGGCTGTAAATTCTGCCCTCAGTAAAACTGAGTTTATCCAACTGAAGTATTTTTGAGTGAATAAAGATAGAAGGGGATGTAGTGATTAGGTCTATATATATATATATATATATATATATATATATATATATATATATATATATATATATATATATATATAAGTTTTGTTTACAGTGCTGTATTCCAGATTGCTCTGTTTTGATAAATTATGCACTGTACTTTGTTAAATGATTAACAATACCATTCTTCAAGTCTCCGGTGAAATTGTAATGTTACGATGGGACCAGCGTAACGCAACTCCATCACAAGTCGGGGATTACATATATAATATAATATAAATATTTATAGTCGCAACTTGTTTTTGGTATGGAAAAAAACACTTCCGGGGCGTGATTTGTTGTGTTGGCTCTTCCCCCAGCCGGAGTCCGGCGTGAACGTGTGTGATCCCTGTTTCCGCCTCGGCTTCCGCAGCGCGGCTCGGCAGGAATTTTTAAAGCCGCCTCCAGGTCGTGCACTCGCAGTGTGAAGACGCCGGGTCACCTCAAAGTCATTTACGCTTGAATTCCTCAAACTATTCAGCCTAATAAATAATAGCCACAACATGGCCTCGGAATGCCAATTCACCAGTTCCATCTCCAAGCAAGAAGACGGGGAAGAGGAATTCGAGCAGATGTTGAAGCGGATCGGAGGAAAGGGGAGTATTTATTTGGTAGGAGACGCGGACGGAGAGAACAACTGCAGTCTTTTCCAGGAGTTTATTATGGGCATGTTTCACACCGAGGTGCACATCCGGGGGGACAAAAACGCAAACCTCGGTGACGGGACCATCAAATGTACCTCTGCAAAACACTGTCCTGATTCCGGTGGTGCTTCGGGAAAAGGCGACGAAAACGCCGACGTGGACCAGAAACGCACAGCAGCTAAGCGCAGATTCTCCGCGCACAACCGGCGGGCGATCCGCTGCGCCGTCATCATCTTCATTTTCAGACACGGATACATTCAGAACAAGGTGAATGACCAATACCCAGGGTTTTATTGAAGGCAGTATCTAAAAAAACAAAAAAACATACGCGTTATCGGTGACGTTCAGATCGCCAAGGGGAAATAAAACCTACGGACAAACAAGCATTCTTACATTACATGCAACCCAGACTAGCTACTGTATGAATTTGGAATAAAACATCAGGGGTTGTGCTGTTAAAGGAAATCAGTCAAAAATCTGATACATTTCAAATAGATAGATAAATAGATATGTCAAATGAAGTCAAAGATAGATCCTTTGATTGATTTGCCACTTCCAGTCATTTTGAATTTTGTCAATAAATTTGTGTGCTTGCCATGTTTCCTTTGAAAGTCCACCTTAAAGTGTCCTGATCCAGCTGTGGGAATTATTTCAATATATTATATTATCCCCTTTGCCATTCTCAAAGGCTATATGGAAGTATTAAACAGTTTTATGACTTTTCCTTTAATAATAAGTTTGATTTACACAACTGTAATGTGTAAATCACATTACAATGAAATTCTTGGCTTACATATCCCAGTCATGTTCTGCACTGACCCCAGATTTCTAGAGGCAGCTATGATACAGCGCCCCTGCCGCATAGCGGGTTATGGGCCTTGTGCATGGGACAAGAGTGGCAGCTTGTGATATTGGGTCTTGAGCCCCGACCTTCTGAGAAGTAACATAAAGCCATAGCCACTGAGCTTCCACATCCTACACGTCTCACTGTATGAATACGTTTCGGGCGTTTGGTAATTAAGGTTTAGAAATGCATTTTAATTCTGTCCTTTATATAGTGCAATAAAAAACTGTGATGGAGATTAGCCTGTTGGTTTACTTTTATTTACTGTTATTTATGTTTGTTTAAATTCCCACACTAGAAACATACTAATATTAGTTGTTTACATTTTGCATGCACTAGTTTAAATATTATGTTACAAACTTTGTATTTTGAACATCTTTTTATTTTCGATGCATATTGCTCTTCCCAGGCAAACCGGGTGTGTATGGAGGAGATCCTGAGGGACATAAAGGTTCGAGTGAAGAAAAATCATGGAGTCCGTCAGGCATTAATGGGCCTTATTCATGCAGATGCTGAAAGCTCAGAGACTCATGAGTCTGTGACACTCCTCGAGGAGACAATGAGATCTGTGTTCATAAAACATCCACATGACTCCATATGGACTGGCCATTTTATTCCTAACACATCAGATATCATCGAGAACATCAAGAGGAATGTCTGCAAAGCTGTGAATGTGTCTCAGAGCCCAGGTTAAGTAGCATGTTATAATAAAGGGTTATTGTGTTTGTGCATACATACAGGTATAACTCTTTGAAGGAAGCAATATCTCTACATTTCACTCCTTGTAAAGCAAGCATGGTCTCTGCATCAATATTTTTATAAAAGAAAGAAGTGTGACCTTAGTGCATATTGGACATAGAGGTGGTCGTGGCATGTGTTCATCAGTCACAGTAAAGAATGCGTGGCTACTGCATCTCTGTTTTAGAGAAAAAGGTGGGCATATGTGTGAGCTGTTGAACCTTTAGCTTGACAGTCTCAGATTCATAAGTTTCAATATTGGGGGTGTAGTCTCACTATTATTGGCATGGTTTCAGTATGTAAGTCTCAGTATTATGGTTATGGTCTCAGTACTTTTTAAAAAAAATATTATTTACTTATTTTTACATACATGCTTTACGGTTCCCGTGAGGGACATTTTTTTTCCACATATGCCATCTTGTTTGGAAGCCAAAGGACTTGTGTGATTAATATCGACTGTCTCTACATTGTCATATGACCAAAGTTTTGCATTTGAACGCCTATCAATGAACAACAAGCCTTACCAATGATTGAACTATATGGAATGGATATTCAGTATAGTTGGACATTCACCCAGATGAAGATAAGTTTCTCTTCTTTGAGTCCTCTCAAGGTTTCTCCCTCCTGTCATCTCTGTGATTCTTTTATGTTCATTGACACTTTCCAATGGCTCACTAATTAAGGATAAACTTATAAGGACTAATTTGCACTGAACTTGTACATTCTAAATCCTATCTCTTTAAAGCTGCTTTGGGTCAATGTACAGTATTGAAAGAACCATATTAATAATTCTGAATATAATTGAAGCTCACTTGCAGAGCTCATTGTGTCCGTTACAGCAAAAATATCTAAGGAGCAATGAATGAAAAATGGTGAAATGCTGTGAGGAGGTTGTTTACTTTGGCAGTGTCTGTAATTCAGTGACTATATTCTTTTCCACTCTTAGTGCAGAATATGAACATGTACAGCATCCAGACCATGACAAAGGTGTAGCCTTTGTGTGTCAGTCCCAAGGAAGGCGACGTATTAGCGACCGTTATTGTTGCGTTGGATTGAAACCATTGACCTCAAACCATTACAAAACAATGAAAACTCCCTCCTCAAGGGGGTCTTCATTGTTTTTGTCCTCTTTGAAGCTTGAACACATGCAAGAAGAAAAAAAAAAAGATGACAATTCCCAGAATAGCAGGAATTAAAAATAAATAAAGTATTTATTTATATACATAGTACATTAGTATAAACATATACATATATACATGTAGTACATTTTTACAGTTTCGTATTTTGGAATTGCCAAGTCAAAATTCTGTTTTTTGTTTATCAGAAAAAAAGACCTTTTATGTAACACAAAATTTTGGTCCATCTCTTTTGTAGATAACATCTTGAGCAGCAAGCGAAATATTTTCTGGCTGTTGTTACAGCGCTGGATCAGGAGAGGACGTAGAGAACGAGCCGAAGTTACGACAAATGCTCAGGCAGAGAAAGGTGAGCTGGAGCAAAGCCTCAGTATTCTAGACATGACATGGCATGACATGATCTCTTCCCAGTCTAACGCTCAAACCCATCATTCTCTCCAGGTGATCCCGAAAGCCCAGAGGAAGGAATTCCATTACAAACAAAATCCAATTCACAGTCCTGACATTAGGATTATTAACAGACTGAAAAATGACCACATGACCTGTGAAATGTACAAAGATGATATGTACCTGCTGTATTTTGATTTATGATCTCATAGGAAGGGTGAAGAAGCATCGGAATATGAAGTTTACTACTGCTGCTGCTCTGTTGTCCATCAAAATAAATTTTCCGGACTTTCAAAGACCTTTTGAACATTTTTTGCATCTAATGACCACAAAAAGGACATCACCAAACAGTGCCTCTATTACAATTTTAAAGGGAGTTAATTAGGTTAAAAGTTGATATATTTGATTTGAATTACATTTATTTGGACAAACATTTGGGCACCTGAAAATAAGATTCATATGTGGTTTTTTTTTTGTTTCCCCTCGTTATTTGGTTCCCATTTTATTTTCTAAAAACTTCCTCTCTTCTGCTAAGATATTCCACTAGATGTTTGTGGGTATTTGTGCTCTTTCAGCTACAAAGTCATCAGTACACTCAGATACAGATGTGAAGTCAATGTTCATCCCAAATGTGTGCAATACAGCTTACTTCAGAACTTAATAGCAGGCCACTCAAGACTTTCCACACACTTACAACTCATGTAAGCCATATCCTCATGGAGCTGGCTTTTTGCTCACAGTCATTGTCTTCCTGGAACATATTTTAAGTGAAAGGAAAATGCAATTCTATCATATCCGAAGATGTCCGATACAATTGTGTGCCTGCAGCTTCGTAGTAACAGTTTGGGGAAGAACCCAATACTTTTGTCCATATAGTGTATGTTTTAATATAGTCAGTTAATATAAATGAGAACAGTCCAAGATTTCAAATCATTGATGAATAAATGTTGAGTTTAATTGTATGGTAACCTATTAGACATGGAATGCCATTTTATTTGAATTGTATTATTTTATGTAGCATATTTAACAACAGTCATGGGGGGTTAATGATGCTATTTTTTTTTTTGGATCAGTAGTTAATTTTATAGTTCTAGTTTATGGTTTACTTTTAACCATTTAAATTTTTATATTTTACTTCCTGTTTTAGTTTCCACAGTTTCACTTGTAGACACTAACTGTGTTTTGTCTTTAAAAATCTTTAAAAATAATAAATTTGTTAAACAGTCTAAACTAGAAATTGCATAAAAAGGATTTTAAAAGATAAATAAAATTACTTACTGGTTTCATTTCATTTGTAGGGGTAATGTTTTAAGTTGAAGCCAATTCTGTTTGCTTATAATTCTCTTACAATTTGTGTATTGTTTGCTTTTGGTATTATTTGGTATTTATATGCTTTTTATTTTATTTTTTTGGTAGCTGATAACTGTAAAAGTGGTTATGAGACAGCTTTACAGTACTCCAGGTCTATGATCGTTAAGGTTTATATGAGAAGAGGCATGAACAAAAGAAAATGTTAGAAGCACCAACTTCTACTTGGACTGAGAAACAATCCTCTTCTGATAAATACCTAGAGGGTGAACTTGCAGCAGGGGGAGGACAATGTGTAGGAACTAACAAAGGAACTCTGATGTAATAAACATCCTGGAGATTTGACCTGAAATAAAAGGCAAAATAATGAGAACAAAAAGGAGGCATGTTGAATGAGGATTTGGAGATTAGAATCTTGCTGAATGTTTGCTAAGGGTTTTAAATATTTTAGTCTCAGTAATGTTTGGAGGAGCAAATTCCAAACAAAAGAAATACATGCTCATTGTGCTCCTATGGTGGTCCCTTTCTCATGGGGTTCATGGGGCTAATACTTTATAGTTGATAGACATTACAAGCTGCTTTTTGAGTGTGGTTAATTAATATAAAACTTATCTTCATAGAACTTTCTTTTGTGTTATTTTTATCTTTAATGTTGGGAGTTTATAGTGTATTGCTACAAATAATATGAAATATATTAGAAATAGTCGGTAACATGCTTGCAGGCATATATAGAGAATAAAAAAAGATAAAGTCATGTGTAGGAGAACTGGTCAGCAAAACTCCAGAGTGTTATGAATAACTCATTTTGATGCTAGGAATGTTAAATAAAAGGTTGCTACGAACAAAACATTCCATTCGATTCAACAGGATCAGTAGATACGACTTGAATGCAGTGCACATTTCTTGTTTTTCCACTGCCTGGGCTAAACCAGGTCACATTAATCCTCATTTAGCCTTCATTATCCGCAGAATTTGGCCACAGAGACTTGTGCTGGAAATGAATATTTGATGGCTGCACAACAGAGATGCTAATACGGTAAAAGTGTTCTTTTTTTGTTCTTGCATAGAAAATCTTTTTCTTTAGTACAACTAAACTATGTTGCATAGTACTGTGTAAAATGTAAATAAAAACAGAGAAAATTTGCGAATCTCATAAACCCACATTTTATAAAGAAGAGAACAAGAAAACATATTAATTGTGTAATATATATGAGATTTTTGTACCTGATGGCCAAGTTTACCACTGTATAGAATCTCTTCGCTTATTAATAACAGTTCCTGCATGTTGTTTTTTTTTACAATGAAGTCCTGTTGTAATAGTTGGATTATATATGATGTAGCATTGTCTTGAAAAAATTTAAGGCCTTCTCTGGAAAACGTGTCAAATCTGTATGGAAGTACATTTTGCTCTAAAACCCGAATATGGATTTCAGCAGAGATTTCAGGTGAGCAGAGATTTCCCATCTAGTAGAGCATGCTATCTATTCCATAGGCACTAACACACCCCATGCCATCAGAGAGGCATGTTTTTTAACTGGGCACTGATAATAAGCCACATGGTTCCTCTCCTCTTTAGTGAGAGGATGCAGCATCCAAGGTTTTTGAAAATCATTTTTAGTTTTGATTTTCTGACCAAAGTGTTATACTTTCCATCAGTCCATTTTGAATGAGGTTTGGCACAGAAAAAACGTCACTTTTCTTGGAATATGTTAACATATGGCTTTTTCTTTACATAAAAGAGCATAAACACATTTTTTGTTTGTTTGTTTTATGGCTCATGTCATTGTATAACCACACATATTTACAGTATATTGGCAACACGAAATCATCTGAATTCTAAAATAAATGTTATGTTCATTTGTATTGAAAATAATTTAATATTAAATGTATCCTTTGAATTGTATGTAACCATCGATATCTAAACTTCACAGTGTACAGTATGTACAGTATTGTAGTGTCATAGACGGTCTATCATAACAGTAACAGACCGCTAGGTGGCGGTTGAGAAAATCGTAAGCTCTTAAAACGCATACATTGTTTTAGGTGTTTATTATACTGCCGATATAGTAATCGACCGTGTAAATCGCTCCATCATTTCAAACAGTAGTAATTATTTAGAAGATTTACTTTTAAATAATTCGCATATCTTTGGGTTACGTGGAAAACGGTATTTGAAGCATTAAATATATAATTGGATAAATATCAGGCATTGTAATGGCTTTCTACTACGCTTTGAGTCATGGTGGGTCCTAGACAACGGCCCTCTTGTTGGTTAAATTCCAAATCACTACGTTTTCCTTTATAAGTGCACTTTGTGATATAAGAAAGCTGGGCTCATGCGTGCTTTTTAGTGCACTATTTTTGTAACGAGGAGGTATTTGGGACACGGCTTGTGCAAAGCGGAAAGTGTAATTCAACGGGAGCAGGAGTAAACCGCTGTTGTTCATTATCGAAGTGTTTTGACCCAAATAGATTGATTTTGGGGTTTGTTTTCCCCTTGCGTTGTTCAACTCAATACAGCGAGTTCCTCTCTTCGGGCGCAGAAGTTTAAACATGATCACATCTGCCGGTAAGAAGTGAATTGAACAATGGATAGCAAAGCCAATGATTTAGCTGAGTCATATTAGCCGCGCTAGCTCACATTAAATACTCCGGTTCTTCTTTATGTAGAACTTAGATCAACATGAACCCGCACGTGATAACAATACAAACTGCACCGTCACTGTTTTATGTCGTTTTTAGATCCAGACTATCTATAGAGTATCAAGGGAGGGAGGGAATTTTTGTGTGCAGTCTTATATTTCTAAAATTTCTATATTCAGTTTCACTGCATATATTGTCTTACACACATTTTTCAGCCTTTATATTTTGTTTTTGGGCGTATATTTACACATCTATCTGCACTTGTTTAACCTCTTTTGAACCTCTAGAGCAGGGGTCACCAACGTGGTGCCCGTGGGCACCAGGTAGCCCCCAAGGAGCACATGAGTAGCTCTCAGGCTTGCTATAAAAAGTGCACAACTCATCAGTGAGATGCGTCTATAATGTAAAATGTAGTTAATTCGTTGTTGATAGTCACTGTCAAAAATCACAAGTGTATTCACATAGATAAATGAGTATCATTAATAATAATAATAATATATAACTAAAGGTAAATTTGTTATTTCAGAGGAGTATTTCAAACTGGTAGCCCTTTATATGACTCGGTGTCCATGTAGTAGCTCTCAGTTACAAAAAGGTTGGTGATCCCTGCTCTAGAGGATGCTAAACAATATTTCGTTTGTGTGGACCTGTGCTATGATCCATCCGTCGCCCTTTATCGATCTAAACTCTTTTGACATCTGTCTGTCTTCAACTTACTTAGAAAGACAGACATCAAAAGACTTGGTCAAATAAGATGTCAAATAAGTTGAATTACTGATATGAAATAGACGTCATAATTTGAACCTACACACACACACGCTGTATAAAATCAGTTGTAGATGGGAATATATATATATATATATATATATATATATATATATATATATATATATATATATATATGTAATGTATGTATTGTGTGTGTCTGTGTGTGCGCTCGTGTTTGTGTGTGTAGGTTCAAATGATAATGTCTACTTGTCTTCCCATCTACAACTCATTTGATATCAGTAATTCAGTAATTTGACATCTATCTCCAAATTTTTTGATGTCTGTCTTTCTAGAGAGCAGTGTTATTTGAATGAACCATGGTTTGACATGAATGACAGAAAAACAGTTCATGCACATAGATTGTAAAGATGTCTAACTTTTTAAAAATTCATTAATTAATAATTTTAACTGATGTGTCTTCCTGGTATTGTCAGGTCAATTACATCACTGGATAAGCTTCGTGTGTTTTATTTAGCTTTTTTTATTTAACTAATTACTTTATTGTTATTTTTTTTTGTAAGAATTCATGCAGCAAAGTTGATATTAAAGTTTTACTCTTGTTTCATAGCTGATTTTTCCACTTGTAAAAATGCACATAGTGCAAAAGCAGCTTTACATAGATAAAGTATTTTTTTTTAAATGAAGGAGCCAATGGTGATATTAGCACTGAAAGCTCTGAGATGGTATGAGGAAGAGACTTTGAGAGGAAACAGACTTAAAAAGGTCTTATCTGAGTGAAAACTAATGTCCAATCATTATAATTTGAATATTTTAACATTATGATGGGGCCTTTAATAATAATAATAATAATAATAATAATAATAATAATAATAATAATAATAATAATAATAGCGCTTTAGTTTAACTGTACCATTTCACATGATTAGGAAATACAGTTTTTGCCTATGTGTTTTCTTCTCATGTGCTCGTGCCACTATGTGGTACCTCTATGCCACACGTTCAGCTTTGCATAACTTGAAAGTTACAGTGCTTTGTTGCGTTGACTTTAATGTAAAATGCTCCCATGCAATGGACCTGGATAACACTTTTTTTCCCCTGCTGCTGGGTTGAACGGAATTTTACTAGCTCCAGTGTTATCTTGCAGTCACTCTAACTGATCTCAATAAATTTCTACTGTTTATGATCAAAGCAAAGTCAACTTAAAAATATAGTTAATACAAAGCCTGGTGATTAAAATGTAGCAGCCTCAAAAAGAACCACAACTGCCATACATGCACAAACATGCATCACTGTCTAGCTCTGAAATACACAACATTTGAAAATGCAACCATAAATCAACAGGAAAAACTATTTCTAGCATCGCATGGCAATTAAGCAGGTTAAATGAACTTAGCAAAAAAAAGTTGATGTTCCAGACTAATTGTACTCCTTAAGTTATTCTATACTGTGTCAGCTTTAGTATTAAATAAACAAATATACACCCATGCTTGCATTTTTAGGACTGACAAGGGACACTAATCTCTGAGATGTTTGTCTGTATTGTGTAAACTCTTTAAATTCTTTGTTTTATTTGCAGCTGGAATCATATCCCTCTTGGATGAGGATGAGCCGCAACTTAAGGTAACATTTCAGGCAAAGTCTTCATGCATATTAAGCCTTATTTATATATGATATGAAGTAGAGATGTAGAGCTTATGCAATAAATGTACTGTTAAATGTACATTACTACATAATTGATAAGTTAGAATTGATATGATTGTGGCTCATTGATTTGGTCAGTTTATTCATGTTAATATTTCCCATTCTAACCTGTGCATTTTTTTTCTCAATTCTCTTTATGCCTGTCTCCTTTATATATATATATATATATATATATATATATATATATATATATATATATATAGATATATATATATATATATATGATATATATAGACTATATATAAATCTTAAAGGAGTTTGCGCTCCAGAAGCTTAACTCCATCGTCAATGACTTCTGGGCCGAAATCTCTGAGTCTGTGTGTAAAATGTAAGTAGGATATTCATTAGATTTTTTTTTCATGTATTCACTGGGCATTTTGTAAAATTCACTCACATACATGTGGACATATTATAATATTGAAGGTTTTTACATTATCAATGAAGCAAAAAAAGAAAATTATCCTATTGTGTGTATTGTACAGGTAGTCTTGTTTTAAAGAAAGAGTGCAAGATGATGTTTGTTTCTCATGCAGTGAGGTCCTGTATGAAAACGAGACGTTCCGTAGCAGAGCTTTTGCTGCTTTGGTAGCCTCTAAAGTGTATTATCACCTTGGATCTTTTGAGGATTCTCTGAACTATGCTCTGGGTGCTGGAGATCTCTTCAATGTCACTGATGACTCTGAATACGTGGAAACCATTATCGGTGAGTTTGAAGAGTGTGTTTTCTTTCAAATGCTCTGTTGTAAGTGTGTTGTATAGTAGTTATACTGAAGAAATTCTCTGTAACATCATTACATATCACAGACCTTATTTAACCTTTGTAATGTTTCGTGCATGATTGCAATTAGAGATGGACTGACTGGTTTTGCAGATTATTTGGCTCTTATAGTTGATATCTAGAACTACCTGCTGTCATCAAAAACCCACACCGATAGTTGCATCCACTTCTGGAGAAGCTGTACAGGAAGAGATTTAATATATAATTTATAGTTTATTCATTTTATAATTACATTTATTTATATAATTTATATTTATTTAATTGATTGTATTTCAAGTTCTGTACAATTTTTTTTGTTTATACCTATCCAATATCCATAAAAAATATTATTAATCATTCATTCATTCATCTTCTACCGCTAGCGGTATTATTAATCAGTTATTGAAAATTCATATCCAACCTAGCTATTAGCAACGTCAGCAGCTAATAGGTCGGACTGTAATGCATTTTAATTTGTATTTTGTATTTTATTATTGCAATATTTTGGTGTTCATCACTGTTATTTCTCACTCTTGTAAGTTTCCCCAAGTATCGCTTTCTTTTGAGCATTTTTGCTTCCATAAACATCCTTTATTATTTGGTTTCTGACATAGTAATTACGGAAAAAAATCCATACCTCCTATTTTTTTCTTCTGTGACATCTTGCACTATGCTGATAAAAATCTACTATTGTTTGTTCTTCTATGATTTTCAAAAGTTTGCTTTTCATTCCCTGACAGCGAAATGTATCGATCATTACACAAAGCTGCGAGTGGAAAATGCCGAGCTGCCAGAGGACGAAGAGAAAAAGATCATTGATCCACGTCTGGAGGGCATTGTTAATAAAATGTTCCAGCGATGCCTGGATGATCACAAGTACAAGCAGGCCATTGGAATCGCCCTGGAAACTAGACGCCTGGATGTGTTTGAGAAAACTATTCTTGAATCGGTACAGTTCAAACTATTCAAAACTTAATAAATAATTCATTCAAAAAGACATTTTATCTTGAATTCAGTATTATTGAGTGTAGCATACTGATGTGTGTTATTTTATCTTGGAGAATATTTGTATATAAAATGTTATTTAAAAAAAATATATATTTCTTAAAATATGCACATTAATATAAACCTATGATTTGCAAGTGCACTACAGACAATGCTGCCGTTATAGAAAACTAATCAACCCATTCTTGCGTCTGACAAAGCAAAACACTGAATTTAACTTCATTGGGGCGTAATAAATTATGAAAAAGGATAAGCTCTTGTGTTCTCGCTTTCCCTCTGCAGAATGATGTCAGCGGTCTGCTGGCCTACAGCCTGAAGATCTGCATGTCTCTGATGCAAAATAAAAAGTTCCGTAACGAGGTTCTCAGGGTGCTCGTTAAACTCTACATGAACCTGGAGAAGCCAGATTTCATCA
The DNA here is from genome assembly GCA_030449085.1 of Kryptopterus vitreolus. Taxonomy (NCBI): domain Eukaryota; kingdom Metazoa; phylum Chordata; class Actinopteri; order Siluriformes; family Siluridae; genus Kryptopterus; species Kryptopterus vitreolus. The sequence goes on from JACRUU010000023.1 coordinate 6,449,333, forward strand.
ACGTCTGCCAGGTGAGACACTTTTCTGTGGATCGGATGTGCACAGTATGATGATGCAGTGTGTTGCCTCTTGTCTGGTGCGTATACTAAATGCTCATTCTCACTGTAGTGCCTGATATTCCTGGATGACCCTCAAGCGGTCAGTGATATTCTGGAGAAGCTGGTGAAGGAAGACAACCTTTTGATGGCATATCAGATCTGCTTCGACTTGTACGAAAGTGCGAGCCAACAGTTCCTGTCTTCCGTTATCCAGAACCTTCGCACCGTTGGCACACCGATCCCTGCTGTTCCCGGATCTACGAATACTGGCACTGTGCCAACCCAGGATAAAGACGGGTGGGTTTCAAATTACATGGTGTCCTGTTTGTTAATGTGCATGAGTATGTAATATATTTTATGTTTTCTTTTTTTGGTTTCCTGTCTGTCTGGCTGTGAATGTGTCTGCCAATGTATCTGAACCTGAATATGTTCTAGTGATGCAATGGAGACTGATGATAAAGCTGGCAGTTCTCCTGCTGGAAAGGCTGCAGATTTGGTAATTATGAAGATTTCAATTTGTAAATTATTTAAGTTCTTTCTGTTACAAAAAATTGGAACCCAAAATGTACGTCTGGCAGAATAAGATATGGAATTGACATAAAAAAAAAAAAAATCAATAGATTTGAAATCTATTTTTAATGGTATGCAAAAGGTGTTTTACGTTAAAATACCTGTATATTGGTCAAGAGATCAGATTATGCTATGCATCTGTACTATTAAGATAATAATTAATAGTAATAGTAAATTAATACAATGTATTTTGTGTAAATTTGCTAATATACAGTGGTATGAAAAAGTTTGGGCACCCCTTTAAATTTTCATGATTTTCCTTTATAACTCATTGGTTGTCTGGATAAGAAATTTCAATTAAATATATCATATAGGAGACAAACACAGTGATATTTGAGAAGTGAAATAAAGTTTATATGATTTATGGAAAGTGTACAAGAATTATTTAAGCAAAATTAGCCATGTGCATAAATTTAGGCAACCTGAAAAGCTGAAGGTCATTTGATTTGATTTCAATACCTTTAGCACTAATTATTAGAACTCAAAATTGGTTTGGTAACCTCAGTGACCCTTGACCTCCATACACAGGTGAATCCAATCATGAGAAAGTATTTAAAGGAGGCCAGTTGTAAGTGTTTCTCCTCTTTGCATCTTCTCTAAAGTGTGGCAAAATGGGAGCCTCAAAACAACTCTCAGATGATCTGAAAACAATGATTGTTGAACATCATGGTTTAGGGGAAGGATATAGAAAGCTGTCTCAGAGATTTCATCTCTCAGTTTCAACTGTGAGGAACATTGTGAGGAATTGGATGACCAGAGGCACAGTTCTAGTTAAGGCCCGAAGTGGCAGACCGAGAAAAATCTCAGATAAGCAGAGGCGCAGGATGGTGAGAACAGTCACAGTCAACCCACAGACCAGCTCCAAAGACCTACAACATCATCTTGCTGCAGACGGTGTCACTGTGCATCGTTCAACTATTCAGCGCACTTTACACAAGGAGATGCTGTATGGACGAGTAATGCGGAAAAAGCCTTTTCTCAGCACACGCCACAAACAGTGTCGCCCGAGGTATGCTAAAGCACATTTGGACAAGCCAGCTTCATTTTGGAATAAGGTGCTGTGGACTGATGAAACTAAAATAGAGTTATTTGGGCAAAACAAGGGGCGTTATGCATGGCGAAAAAACAACACAGCATTCCAAGAAAAACACTTGCTACCTACAGTAAAATTTGGTGGCGGTTCCATCATGCTGTGGGGTTGTGTGGCCAGTGCAGGGACTGGGAATCTTGTTAAAGTTGAGGGTCGCATGGATTCCACTCAATATCAGCAGATTCTGAAGAACAATGTCCAGGAATCAGTGACAAAGTTGAAATTGCGCAGGGGCTGGATCTTTCAACAAGACCCTAAACACTGCTCAAAATCTACTAAGGCATTCATGCAGAGGAACAAGTACAACGTTCTGGAATGGCTTCTCAGTCCCCAGACCTGAATATTATTGAAAATTTGTGGTGTGATTTAAAGCGGGCTGTCCATGCTCGGAAACCATCAAACCTGACTGAACTGGACATGTTTTGTAAAGAAGAATGGTCCAAAATACCTTCTGCCAGAATCCAGACTCTAATTGGAAGCTATAGAAAGCGTTTAGAGGCTGTTATTTTTGCAAACGGAGGATGCACAAAATATTGAGTTCTTTTTTTCTTTGGTGTTGCCTAAATTTATGCACATGGCTAATTTTGCTTAAATAATTCTTGTACACTTTCCATAAATCATATAAACTTTATTTCACTTCTCAAATATTACTGTGTTTGTCTCCTATATGATATATTTAATTGAAATTTCTTATCCAGACAACCAATGAGTTATAAAGGAAAATCCTGAAAATTTAAAGGGGTGCCCAAACTTTTTCATACCACTGTAGATAATGGCAATATATCTGTGGACTAAAATATACAAGATTTTATTTTAAATGTTAAAGTACTAAAGTTTTACACCTCAACCTAAAAAAGATTTTACCAATTATTTAGGTAAAGTTATTTTGCGAATGTCCTCACATTGATGCCTTGTATCTTCTGTTTTAACAGAAGGATGAACCGAAAGACCAGAACTCAAAAATGATCAAGATCCTCAGCGGTGAAATGGCCATTGAGCTTCATTTGCAGTTCCTCATTCGAAACAACAACACAGACTTAATGATTCTCAAAAACACAAAGGTCAGGCGTCCACGAGTTTACAGAACACAGCTTCATTTTTATTGCAGTGATGTGTTTGTTTGCTTGCCTTTATCCTGTTTTTGTAGTTGTTGCTATCTGTTATTAATTTTTTTTACAATTCTATTGTTAAAAAGTGTAACAGGAAACCTATTTATTGTTCAATTGTAGGATGCGGTGCGAAATTCGGTGTGCCACACAGCGACGGTCATAGCAAACTCCTTCATGCACACAGGAACCACAAGTGACCAGTTTCTCAGGTAAAAGTAATCCTACACCTTAAAACAAAAGCAAGTACCATACTTTTCAAATATGTTTGTGTCATTGTTGAGTACTGACAAAACCATGTAAATTTGTATGTATATGCATATTCAATTACAGTGGAGCCTTTGCTTTCAGTATTTACGTCTCCCTTTACTAGTAACATGAATAATTAAGTGTTACAAAATAGTACTGAAACGGTGCATTACGGCTGCAGTAATTTCGGTTCCATGATACAGTATTGAAATGTGGATATTATGTATGGAGAATTGTTTAATTCATGCATACGAAGAGGCTTTTGTCACATTCTTATGCATTTCATTACATGTTTCTAATGAATATCCTTTGATTGCAGCTTAATTTAAAGCTTTTAGCATAATTTTAGTAACAGTTTGGAACTGGGTCCTAGTTAAAGGATATCACTCAGTCCTTTCTTTTACTTTAAACGTGTGTGCCATGTTTTATTAATATTGTTTTTGATTTAAAAGAGCTCGGAGATTAATACAGAACTAACATTTCAGTTAGAGTATGTTTCGGCTCTGCAACTAGCTGCTATATAATGTTCATTCATATATAACCTTGTTTCATATAGAGAAAATCTGGAGTGGCTTGCAAGAGCTACAAACTGGGCAAAGTTCACAGCCACAGCAAGTCTTGGTGTTATTCACAAGGTAAATGATTTGTCATTGCAAAAGTGTATTTAATAGCTAAGTTTTTCTAACTGGGTTTTTGGTTCAGGGCCATGAAAAAGAAGCACTTCAGCTTATGGCCACGTACCTGCCCAAAGACACGTCGCCAGGCTCTGCCTACCAGGAAGGAGGGGGCCTTTATGCACTTGGACTGATCCATGCCAACCATGGTGGCGACATCATCGATTACCTCCTCAGTCAGCTTAAGAATGCTAGCAATGATGTGAGTTCCAGAAATGCATAACTGTAATTATTACATGTTTAGAAATGCATCTGGATGCATTGAAGTTTATGTATTGCGTCCTCACAGATTGTGCGGCATGGAGGAGCTCTGGGACTCGGGTTAGCAGCTCTTGGTACAGCAAGACAGGATGTTTATGAACTTCTCAAATCGAACCTTTATCAGGATGATGCAGTCACTGGTATTTTTTTTTTTTGTCTTTTCTTTCTATTTATTCCTCACTTTTGAATCCTTTTTGTTTTCAAATTCTTATTTCCTCACAATCTTGATTTCTGTCTTTTTTTTATTCATTTATTTATTATTTCTCTTTTTCTGTGTTTTTTTTTTTGGTTCATATATTTTTTTTCTTTTTTCTCTCTTAATTTGAATTAAACACTGTTTTCTAAATAAACTGTGTAATTGGTCAGCTCTATATGTGTGTTATGCATATTTTTGTGTGTGTAGGAGAGGCTGCAGGTCTGGCTTTAGGTCTGGTCATGCTGGGCTCTAAATCGGCGCAGGCGATTGAGGACATGGTGGGGTACGCTCAGGAGACGCAGCATGAGAAAATTCTGCGCGGACTGGCAGTGGGCATTGCTCTTGTCATGTATGGCAGGATGGAAGAGGCAGATGCTCTAATTGAGAGCCTGTGCAGGGACAAGGTGAGAACCGATTGATTGAATGTTTAAGAAGTTGTCACTGATAACGAGAATCCCTATTTTCATTCATTTTTCCCTATGACCCCTGGAGTTCAGATGTATTGTTTTCCCCTTACTGTATTTATATAGATGGATGAACCAGTGATAAAAACGTACTTGACTTGTACTTGGCACAAACCTGAAGCTCTGTTTTGTTTCACTTGCCCATGTAGGACCCAATTCTACGTCGCTCGGGAATGTACACAGTCGGCATGGCTTACTGCGGCTCGGGAAACAACAAGGCCATCCGACGCCTGCTGCACGTCGCGGTATGTCTGTCTTTCTTTCTTTCTCACACTTGCCAGGATGTCCTGTGAACCTAAAATGATGTATGTGTGCTTTAATAAAGCCAGTTAAATCTAAAAATAGTTCTGGGTTATTTATGGAGTTTAAAACAAATGGGTAAGTTGTTTCTCCTGAAGAACAGCGTTGGAGACAAAGGGTTCAGTAGAATGTATATGTTTGCTAGTTATTTAGTATGGAAAATGTTGTTTTTTTGGCTTTTTGTATTATTTCTGAAAGCAATTTCTCCACCTTATTTGAGGAATATTAACACAAAACATTCAGAGTGTGTATCATGGCTTGCTACAATGGTATTAGTACTTTATTGGGAGGAATATTTTGTGGCTAACAGAAGACAAAGACGACTGTTAATATTGTTTGTCGCCCTGCAGGTGGTGCCATTATTTATAGTGTGTGACAGGTTGCTCATTTGTGTGCTCTGATTGGCTCGCTGGCATTTTGGGAAACTGAATTGTATAATTTACATTCATTGTGTTACAACTTCATGGTGTTTCAGATAATAGGGAATGATAGAAAGTAAACATGAATGGGTGACAATGATTATATAAATCAAATTGATAAAATGTAAAATTAAAATATACTATGGTACCAAATAAGAGGTTTTTGGATTGAAGATTTTGAAATATAAAAGTAAATTAGTATAAAACTAATTTATACAAATATGTCAATCATATGTAATTCATATATGTGTGTGTGATTTATTTATTTTTTATTATTATTATTTTTTCTCTCCCCACTCCACTTTTTGGGTCCCCATTCTCATGCACAGCGGATTGTCAGCATATTAGATTTTCCCCCCTTTCGTTTTGTTTTATGCTGGATGCCCTTCCTAACTCCTCCTTCCTCATTTAACGGGGCTTGTGACTGGCACTAGGAAGGCACTGGCTTGTGTAACCCTAACGGCTGTGACAGGCTGAGCAATTAGGGATTAAGGGCCTTTATTAAGGGCCCACTAGTGTCAGCTCGGAAATCTAACCTGCAACTTTTCGGTCCAGAGCCCAATGCCTTAACCACTGAGTTACCACTCCCCATAAAGTATTTATGTATTTATTTTAAATTGATTGCTTGAATGTAGGGTTATCTGGGCAGGTATAGGAACATTACACTTAATCATACACACGGCTGAACCTTTTGATCTTTTTTCTTTTTCTCTTTTTTTAGTATATTTCTTTAAGCAATTATGTTTGACATTTATTACATTTCTCGTGATGTTTTTCTATTAAACAGGTCAGTGACGTGAACGATGACGTACGCAGAGCGGCTGTCGAGTCTATTGGGTTCATAATGTTCAGGTAGGAACTTGCAGTAGCACTGCTTGATATTTACTGCTGAATATGTTCAGATTTAGTCATTCCTTTCATTTGATATGGAAGAATTTTATGTATTATAATTCAAAAGTGTTGTTGAATTGAAGGTTGGGATTCGTCCAGAGTGAAGAATTACGGTAGAACATTATTTATTATAATTTGCTGATTATAAGAAACAGGTTAAAAACAAAAATCATTAAGTTGCAGAAGTTTTTTGTAAGGATATGCTTATTTTTTTGTTCATAACTTTCCACATCTCGATGCTTTGCAAATGTCTGAGGTAAAGCTATAAACGATTGTGCTCAGAATAGTCTTGTTGGGTATATTATTGTTTGTAGTGATACGTGAGAACAGTTCATGTAAAAATGTAGCAAGAATACTTCAGGGTACTTCTGAACATGACTGATTACATCAGTATATATATATATATATATATATATATATATAGTATATATATATATATATATATATATATATATAGATATATATATATATATATATATATATATATATATATATATATATATATATATATATATATATTAAATCACCCAAGAGAATAAGTATGCAGGAAATAAGTATTGTTACTAGGGATTTTCTATTCATTTTATATACAAATTTATTTATATATTATATATATATATATATATATATATATATATATATATATATATATATATATATATATATATATATATATATATATATATATATATATAGTATAGTATTGCATTTTGTATATTTTATGACTGATAATCAGCATACATCTAGGGGAACCATGAAACTTCATAGTTTTCTGCCTTTTACAGTTTTGCTCTTTCTGCAGACTGTACTTTTAATGATGTTTTTCATGTATTCTCTGGTAAATAAGCATCCCCCACCCCTTAGTAGTCCTCAATAGACCTACTGGTTATTTATTTAACAACACTATTCTGCTTACATATCATACCCAAAGCATTCATTAAAGATACACTAAAAAGTCTTGTATAGCTGACCTTTGCATTACAGAAAAAAATGCTTGGTTTATACACGCTTCTTTCTCTTTGGCTCCTTTATGGACAAATCCTGTGTTGTGTCCTTCAGCCAAAACTGATTAATCTTCCTGTACATGTGTATATATACAACCACCAGATTCCCCACGTTCTTCTGTAATATTTTCCAGAGTCTTCTCTAATGGATTTTACTGGTAGTTCCCTTTCGTGATGCATCCAAAAGATACTCTGACACGGCTTATTCGTGACATTCTTTTTAGCCCCACTATTCAGTAACAATGCTTTCTCACAAATACTTGGGATATTTAAGCTGTTGTAGCACTACTTGAAATCCTCCTTTAACAGGAATATTTTATATTTTTAATATAAAATAATTAATAATTAGCCCACTAATTAGCTTAGCTTTTTGATACTAGTGCTCAGACAGTTGAAAAGGGCTGAATTATGAGACATTGGCTGAATTTCCGCTGAGTAATAAGCTATTCACCCATGAAATACTGTTCTTGGTAGCCCAGGTAGATAATAAACAGCAAATGTACTAATCTGACAAATATACATACTCCCATTGATGTATACATTTCACAGATGGATTATTTATTTTTTTTAGACAATACATAAGATTCATTATCTGCAGGTTTGCTTATTCATGCTATTTTAGAAATTGAATCATAATTAGATGAAAATGATTTCTTATACAATTATTAACCTTTTGATCATTTAGTTGTTTTATAGAAATCCTAGATTTAGAATGTTTTGTATTATGTTTTAGCATCTCGGTCATTAGAAGGCTGGTTAAAAGTAGACCTGGTCTATGTTTATTAAATTATTACATTCATTGAGTAGGTAAAAATCTTTCAAAGGCTCTTAAAGCCTTTCAAAAAATGAGTTTTGAACACATTTAAAGATTTATATGTTCTAGCTTTCCAAACTTATTTATAAAATCCACAACAGAGCAACAACCTTTCTTTAGCTTTTCATCACTTAATTCAGTTATCACATTCTACAATCCTTGTTTTGTCAAGCTGTTTGTTTGCAAGGCTGCTTCCACAGTTGGTGGTGCTTTTTGCACCACTATTTTACATACAATCCCATGGGAAGTTATGTATTTTTGGTCACAATGGGGCTTCCAAAGTTGTGGAACTTTCAGGTCACAGCTTTGGGAACAAATGAAAATAATCTTGGTGTAGAAACGACTGGTGAAAATCTCATCAGTGTGGGGAAATAAAGAGATTTATGACACAATTTGAAAAAATATTTCATTTCCAATGTAACTAAAAATAATGCTTTGTTTTTTACTGGGACATGATTAAAACTTACCCTCTGCAGCTACAGTGAGGATAAGAAACCTCATGACCTGATTTATTCATATCTGTAATATTGATTTAAAAAAACATTAACCAAAAAACAATTCTACTCTAGACAGCAAGCTGAGCTAGTTAGTTTTCAGATATTGTTGAAAATTTGTTCTGGTTAAAACCTGATGTTCCAGGCCAGCATTGTATCGCTTGGATATAAAGCTATTTAAATATCAGATTACAAAGAGTTGTATAATTTGAGTCAAGAGTCTACTAAAGATTGTGTTACAAGTGAGTTCAGGAATTTAAGCTCTTGAACAGACAACCCCTAGATGATTCCACTGGTCAGGCATCTGGAACATGTAGATATCAACCATTTTTCTGTTATTCCAGATCAACCTTTTTAAAAATGAGAGCTTTGTCATCACAGAGATAACCAGGAAAACATTGTATGTCCCCATAAAGCCATGGCGTTCATCAGTGTGTCATTTATGCTACACATAGCTTGCATTCTTTACAATCCTTGTTCTCTGCATTCTGGCCTCAATCCACATTATTCCAGTATCAAAACATTTTTGTTGTTTTTCTTTCTTTTTTTTTTTTTTTTTTTTTTTTTTAAAGTGCAGAAAATGTCTCTTTTTTACATTCGCAAGAGGTGACGTGTATGAATACAGGTCAATATCTTATTTGCAGGAGTTGGATTGGGCCATAAAGGTTTTGTATTTGTTTTTTTTTGTTTTTTAAATGACATCCATACTATAAACAGCTGGTCCCTTCCTCAGTTTTGCGGTCCTCATTCTCGGTGAGAAGAAGAGTATCCAACATGACACCACTGGAAGGTTGTAGGTTTGTGGGTCGTCTTCGCAAAGGACTCTGGTACCCTACAGCACTGATACCATTCATCATCCCATGCTTCATAAATATTTTGGAATTTTCTGCGACAGAAGACTGGAATGCAATTTTGCTCAGATTCCTGTGTTGCATTTTTGATGCTGTCTTTGCGCCAAAGTTGCACCTGATGTAACGTGTAAAGGCTCCCCGGAAAGTCTTGTTAAAAAGCGTGTAGACTAACGGATTGACGCCCGAAGAAACGTAACCAACCCACACGAAAATGTCCAAAAGTTTCTCCATCAGCTTGATATCGCAACTCCTACAGAGCACTGATGTCACGTTGGTGATGAAAAACGGACACCACATGACCAAAAACAGCATGAAGACGATTCCCAGGACTTTGGATGCTCGTTGTTCATTACTCAAATTTTGAATGGATCTCTTTCCCATGGTGGAGAGTCGTCGAATGGGAATCTCATCCCCTGTGATGGGGTTTGTCCTCTGCATTGGTTGGTCCTTTTTAATAGCGTCCACCATGCTAATATTCTCCGGTGAAGTGAAAACGGTCTGTTCTTGTTGAAAGACTGTACACACCACGGATCTGTTGGCTCTCTGACTTGTCCTTGATCTAAGGAGGTACACCTTCTTTCGCAGCACTTGGATTGTCAGCAGGTATATAATCATCATGATCATGAGGGGAATGAAGAACGCAGCCAGAGAGCCAAATAGTTTAAAGTCCCCAAAGCCCTCTATTGTCAACAAGCAGGTGCGGTTGCTGTTAAAAGTTATGTTGATTCCATTATTTGTACTTCTCAGCCCTTTGATTGGTATGGGTATAGCAATACCTGTTAGAAAGAGAGATCGTTACTGAAATTATTCAGGTCACTGTGGCACTGTGGCTTGGTTTTACAACAGAAGGCTCACAACAATCAAACAACTTTACATCTCTTTAAAATATATATTTTTAAAAGTTGCTTTATTTTTGCTGTAGACCTTTTAATAGCATACCATTCCACTGATGTTGGCTTCCATAACATTAGCTCGCCTTGCCTGTCTGGTTTTTCTCAGTAATTCCACTTTGTCAAAGAAGCGTTTATGCGATTGTAAGCAAAGGACATGTTGTGTATGGTCATTATTGAAGTGACACTGCACAAGGTCTGCCTTTCATGGATTTAAAACACAACTCTGTTGTCGCGCCAAACTCCACAGTGTTCCAGACAACACCGTCAAAATAATCACCTGGACCTTCTTGTTAACAAGCAGATTTCGAAAGGTGTCATCTCGTCTTGTTCCAGGTCAAAACAGTTAAATAACAAAGCCACATCATTAACAGGTAATTGTTTTGCTTATTTGAAGTCAGGTCCATAAGTCTGGTGTCCACCATCAAGTCTATCCAACTTCAACTGTAAATTAAAGCAGGTTTTTTTTTTCTTCTTCTTGTGATACAAATAAGCAAGACTAGCCAACTTTTTTGGTGATTCAAAATTGCACAACATTTATTTTAATATGAGAAGTTAGGACTTAAGTACATCTTATTATAGACTGGAGTGATTCACATGGACGATAGACCATTTAGTAGACATTGTGAGCCTTAATCAGACTCTGGCACCACTTCTCCAGCAAACCTAGCTTAGACTTTGGTAAATCTATTGTGTATAGAAGTTTGTTGATGCTGCTTTGGCAAGTGTTTTACTCCTTGCAGCAACAAAATAAACAGCAGCTGGTATATTACTACTAGCTGTCACTTACTTAAAAGTGGTGCAAAAAACAATCCTGCCAAAATGGCCATCTCATTATCAGATAATAGCAAAAGATACTAAGCAGTTGTTCATTTATGTTGGCATTTGATTGGTAATAGTAGAAAGCGAAAGTTTGTGAGAGGGAAAATCTCTCTCGCTTGAAATTCTTTGGTACCATAGGCCTTCCCTTATGCTCCTGCACTGAACTTGCACCAGCACATGAATTAAATCATGAAAATGTCTTAATTCGCAAACTTACCTATAGATATCAGCCAGACAAGTGCAATTTTGGCCATGGCTTTGGCTCGTGATTTGTACTGGCTGTGCTGGATTGGCTTTTTGATGGCAATGTAGCGGTCCAGGGAGATGGCACACAGGTGCATGATGGAGGCTGTGGAGAATAAAACGTCTAGAAATAACCAGATGGGGCACAGGAATTCAGGTAGTGGCCATGCCGAATCTGAAACACAGTTGATCACCGATCAGATCAACTCTTGTAGTTAAAGTCATGTTTGAGATCATGTGATCAGAATTTATAAACTAATACTGTAATTTATTAATAATTATGCAATTACAGGCAGGTCTGAATCTCTGATATATGCGCGCGCATGTGTTTATTTATTTATTTACAACATGTGCTTTGTGAACGAATATGCTGTCCCCAAAGTCTGAGGCCAATATTTCCTGGAAAAATTTAAAGATTTGTCTAATTTTTTTTCCATCACTCAGAATGTGCTTATACCCCCCCCCCCCAAAAAAAATATTATTTTATATATATTACAGGAAGCTGTATAAACTTTGTTTTCCCATGTTTTATCTGACTTGTAATCATTTTATACTTCAAGGTGTAGACATGAGGTCTTGTTTTCACTTGTTCAGCACATGTGTAGACAGGACACAGAGAACTGTTTCTGCTCCGCACATGGACAATTTTTTTTATTTTATCTGTTTGCGTTAAAGAATTAGTTTTTAACTTTTTGAACTTTCGTTCAAAGACAGTTCATTATCAGTTTTCAATTTTAAGCTATAAATAACATTTAACATTTCTAATGGCTTGCATTTTTCTTTTAAAAAGTGTGAATCTGTATTGGGTTAATTGCAAAACAAGTCCAAAATTAATAACTAAAAGTAAGAATAAAAGAAGCAATTTAAATAATAAATGCACTTTTGCTTTGTTTTTGAATAGGTATCATGTAATAATACTTGCGCTTAAAAACTATGAGCTGCTGAATAATGACCTCATATGTTCAAACAGACATAAACAGTAAGCAAGGCTCTGTAGACCATCCTCTGTCCCAAAGCATTTGATAAATGAGCAGTCATTGAACTCCAGAGCCATTCATTATCATTTGTTCAGTCTCTCTAATATGATTTAATTGCCCTCGAGAATTCCTTCCTTCTGGTCCGAGTTCATTTTCACCTGGAAAAAACTTTAAATGGTCGAGTGAGCACGATGTGAACAAGCATGGAAATTTCTTTCTGGTAAATATCTTTCAGGTCCTCTTTATTGGTCACACTGGCTGAAATAAACTGAAATATCTTAACAGCTCTGGTTTACGACACACTTCTGAGGCTTCACTGCTTCTCAAGTTTCCAGTTTTGAATACAGTCTTGTATAGATGTGTGCGTGTGTATATAGAGGCTGACATTATTCTATAATAAAAGGGGTTTGTTAAATGTTGCTGGTTGTAAGTGGTGATCAGACATGTCAAAGCTTCACTTGAACACAAAGTTGTTATAAGGTGTAATAATGTAGATGAATTTAGGAACTTGTTCACAGTTTACTTATTCATAATTTGAAAGTATTAAACATTTGAAAGAATGCCAAACTCCAGCTGTATAGCAGCTAGAGGAGCTGCAATTTTATAAGTGGTGAAAACCAAAATGAATAAAAGAAAATGCATATAAATTATATTAACTGTATTCTGACAGTATTAATAAAGAACGGAAACGGAGAGCTTTAAATAAACTAAACAGCTAAAATAGTTTTGGTCATGTTTAAAACATACTAACATTTATTATCTTTGTATTTCTTTACTGGGATTTGTAACCTTCGAGTTACTACTGCCCCAGATATGCTTAAATGATGACAAATTAGAGAAATAAAACTGTCATCTATGCCCATGGATTCCGCTTCTCATATGGTATTGTCAACACATCTAATCTGATTTCTAGTTACGTACCAGAGCTTGAACACTTAACTGGAAGTATTATATGTTTAGCCAAAGAAACAGGTGTGGTTGAAAACTGGTTCCTTTTCAGGCATTATTTTTGCTTTGAGTCGATGTTATCTGCACTTTATAAGAATGTTAAAGAACTTTTTTTCCTTACACCAATGAATCCTTTGTTTGCTAAGTTATCTTCCTCAACTGGTAGGTCGAGATCATTCGATAATCACCATGGATTAGTGTCATGAAATGTATTATAAAAGGAAATTACACAGAGCTATGGAAAGAGATTCCAAAGCTTATTCACTTTAACAGAGCCATATAGCTAGCGAACCAAGTCGGTGCCAGATCTTGTTTTTCTGATTCATCACTATATTCCATATAGACAGTAATGGAGGATGTTACAGAGATTTTAAATATCCTCACACTCACTCGTATTTATATTTTAATACAAACTGGCAAGTTTTGAGAAATGGTCTTTAAATGTTGTTTGACTTCTCTGTTGGGACTGAGGCCAAGATTGTAAGGCTCTGTTTTGGGTGGTTGAGTTTTTATGATATTTGATTACAATCTGTTTTCATAATACACCAGGGCATTCAAACAGACATCTGAAGAAATGCAGCTTCTGGATTGTTGATTTTTCTAGATCAGCAGCTCTGACAGAACCACAATGGCATATCACAGGCTTGTTTTGTGATATGCCTTTCTTTTGTTAACGCTTGGATAGTACAGGCTCTTTCCCATGAATATGAACGGTGAGACAATCAGATTTTTCCCCCCGTTTTCCTGTGCAACAGTCAGAGGTATTCTGTGAAGAATTGTGTATTTATTTAGCATTTTATTAAATCAATCTCAAGTGGCAGACCCTTTTAACCGCCTGAGAACGCTAACATTTTTGTTTTTTTTCTGTTGTCACAAGGCTGGGAGGGTGAACCAGCAAATGTCTATAAATCTAAGAGACGTGAATGTTTCACAAAATTAATTCTAGTTTTGAATCTTAAGGGGGAAAAGTATAAACAAGCAAACCGACTGAAGGAATTCTTCAAGATGTGTTGGTATAAGAATCACTTTTTATGTGCTATAGTCTGCTTCTTATTGTGGAGTAAAAATAAATAAATGAAAATGTGGACTGAAGGTGAGTACAGAGTTTACTTACTGTACAGCACGGTAACGAGAGCGATGGGCATCACCAACAGCCCCACCAGCAGGTCAGCCACAGCTAGAGACATGAGGAAGTAATTAGTGGCGTTTTGGAGTTTGCGCTCCAGCGACACAGCCAGGATGACCAGGATGTTTCCCCCAATGGTGGGCAGGATAGCCATAAGGAAGAGCAGTGAGGCCCAGTGCAGCATCTCTCCATTGGGAAAAGACATGCTGCTTTCACTTGCCTGGACCAAGAATGACGTGCTGTGTCTTTTTCCTGGGGCTCGGCCAGCATTGTCCCACTGCGAAAAAAGAGAGAGAGAGAATTAAGAGAGTAACGATGTAAGAATGAATAATGGGTGACACACTGCAGTTAGCTCCGTGCCAAATGTGTAAAATGCCCAGCCTGATTGTAGAGAAATCCATACATTTATTGCATTTTATTTATAGGAAAGATTTCTTTAAAATATTCAGGACGACATAATCTGGAGTGCATTACTGTCATTGTTTTGTCCAAGCTTGAGAGAACAATTAAGAGGAAGACTTCAGGTTCAGTTTAAACGTATTATAACCAGTATTTCCTAACCAGTTTAAATCGAGATGCATCCATTTTAACTTTGTACACTTTCCATAGTAAATATTTGTTAACTGTGGGGTTTTTTGTTGTTTTCTTATTTTTTTGGTCCTAAAGCACAAGTCCGTACTTATTGGTCATGGATGTGCTTCCTGCTCATCGAGTTATGTTTCTAATTATTTGGAGATCGTCAAATTTCTCAATCACTTGTCTTTCAGTCAACAGCAAATCGCACAGCTATAGTTTTATCCTATTAATTTTTTTCCTTATCCTCCATTCTTATCCACAAATTAATTCCATTACATTGATAAGTAAATAAATTAGCTGGTAAATATCTGACTAAAAATGTTAGGAACAAATCAGGACACTTATTTTATGATTGCGGATAATATTTTATCAATCCAATATATTAGGCATAGATATAGATCACTCAATGTTTCATATAAACACTCAAGAAAATAAAGCTCCTTTATCCTTATCCAATGTGCATGTGTCACGCCATACACAAAATTTCTTTCTATTTCTTCTTGCCTCGTTCAAATCTCAAGGTTCAAACTTGGTTATTTTACAGTTTTGCCTGAAATTTGACTGCACAAACCAGCGCCTTCTCCTTCAGATGTCCTTATCTCTGATTCGCCTCGATGTTTATTATAAATCATGTCCGATTTCCCTGTGCTGTCGTTAGTTCTGGGCCGTTGAGAAGTAATTAAGCAAGGAAGTGAAGATCTGCAGTAATCACCGTTTGCTCATGAACTCAGCCATGTCGTATTTTAATGAGATTTGATGAATTAGGACAGATGGCATGTTTGTTCTTCTTTTGTCCTCCCTTACTTATGTGTTAGCACTTAGCTGGTGAGTGTTAATGATTACATTAATATTATTATTAACAGCAACATTATAGTTTTGACTTAATATCGCATACTATTGACTAAATTCTTATTTCATTTTAGAGGAGTTAATCTGACATCTGTCTTTTTAATTATATTTAAGATATAAGATATATATATATATATATATATTATAGATATATATATATATATATATATAGATATATATATATATATATAATATAAAATATAAATAAATATTTTTATTTTTTCAAACTTTCAAAATGATTTGCACTTTTAGTAACTTTTTTGTTTGCTGTTAATGCATTCAGGCCACTTCCGTATATAATTTTTATTTATTTGCTCGTTTCCATCATTTTTCCAGTTGCATGGTTCATTTCTTTAATTGTTTTCAGATTTAACTCAAACCTCAAACCTATTTAGCTGTTTAATTCTTTCCATGTTTTTATTTAACCATTAACAGGCGTTAAAAAAGATAGCTTTCTTACCTTCAGCGCCGATCCATCAGTGCGTTTTGGTCTTCGATCTTATTCCACATGCTGGTTTTTTTTTTTTTTTTTCCCTCTCTCTCTCTCTCTCCTTCTTCTGCCCTCTGTCTGCCCTGTGTCGTCTTCACTCACCTAGAACCACCCAAGCTGGTATTCGTTGCCCCTTTTAGTAGCTCAATTCACACGTTTTTATAAGTGCTCACATGGAACGAGAAACCAGAGTCTTTTCCTAGGACAAGACCCAAAGAATTATCTCACTTCTGTGCCATGTGTTGAAGGATTTATGTCCATTTTTTTATTTTTCCGTTTCGCATCACCTACAACAGCACTAATCTTCTCATCTCTTCTCCTCACTCCGAGCTCACTGGTTCTGCACTCCACTCGCTCTGCCTTTCTGACTCAGAAAACACACGAGTGTGTCTTTGCTGGATTTGTGCCAGCGGTTCTGGGAGGTAATTTCCTTGAACACGGCGGATCTACTGTTTATAACTGTTTAGCGCTCTACGCTCAAGGGAGGAAAAAGCACATGGCTTCAGTTTTTCTCTTAGTTTATTCATTTTCTCAGTTATGAAGGTTTTTTTTCTTCATTAATGCTATATTTTGTCATTGAAAAAAGTAAAGCTTATCCGTGCAGAAAATTTGCTAGATAAAAATCCAATATCTTGATTTCTGCACGGATAACCTTAATTTTGAATTTTATTCCTAATGTTATTACCCAATTTTTTTGCCAATTATGAATTAACGGACATCACCTTACCATATGAAGATAATCTTGTTTGATTCAGGATCAGCTTTTGGCAGGATGTGGACCTCTCAAATGATAACAAGCGCAGTTTTTCATATGGGTTTAAACACTGTCTAACACACACACACACATGCGCACACACACAAACACTCTCAAAATGCTGCACAGCATGTTCCTGTCTTCACATCTGTTGCCCACCTTGCCAACAGAAACCATAGTGCCTGCTACTTCATAATGTTTACCTTCAGACTCAATCGCATCTGGCTCGACTCGCGTTTGCTTTTTGTCTTTATTTCCCTCCTATAGAATTAGTACCTGATTTTCTTTTCTGTACTCTTAAGTAAGCTGTGCAGTAGGAATTTAGCAAATTTATATGAAGAAGAAAAGTGCTCCCCTCGAGCCGTCTCTTCCTTTTTGCTGTATGTTAATATAAAATTTTTACAAGTGGATGCATAACTTATGAGTCAAGGACTTCCTATCTGTTTGTTAATTTTGCCACCGTGTCTGGTTAACGCTCCTCTCACTCCTGGAGTGTGTCAGCCTCTGCCTTTTGTTTATGAACTTTCAGAAGAGGAGCGCAAAAAGAAGTCAAAGCACACAAAACAGCCTTATGAGCGCTTTCTGAAACGTTCCAGATAGGTGCTATGGAGGCTGAGCGTGTTTTTGGAGTAACATGACTCGGCTGGTCAGAGATCTAATCCAAATTAATCCAAAGACCTGGAAGTTGTGTTGGTGGTGGTGATGCCCCACAAGAGTTTATACTCGAGTTTCATTCTTTTCTGCTCACCGGACAAGTTAATCTTTGTGTAAACGTTCTCGTGAAGGAAACGAAAGAAATTACTCTATCTTCCTGCATATAAACTTATTTTTGGATCTGATATTATTCTACTCGATCTCACTGAATATAACAACTTTGTGTTGCTCCAGGCTTTCACACTGCAGTTTTAATCCCATGGTTATTCAGTTAGATTTGTCAGTTGGTGCACTGAACTTCCCCTAGATATCCGTACAGCTTAGTCACTGACCTGGATAAAGATCTGCCTCTTCCTGCAACACTTTAAATATCATTAATTTTCCTTGTTTGTTTCATTTCTTTCAGTAAAAATATAAATCTTGTTATCCCTGTTGAGTTTAGGCGGATGATATCATAAATTTGAAACCTAGTGTTGATTTATTCCTTAATAGAGATTTCAAAGTACTTTTATACATCGCTCTGGATAAGGGCATTTGTTAATTGGTGTAAATGTAAACGTACTAGCAGCTATAAACAGGCCTTACCTTTCTAACCTATCTTTTTTTTCCTCCTCTTCTCCTCTTGGCATATTTTGTATGTTACTGAAAAAACATGTGAACTCCTTAGTCTTAAAGATGTCCAGTATAGCATATTTTCCAGCTTTACCAATGTTATTAAGCACTGGCATTGCTGGCATGTTTTATGAACATTTTTACACCAATCTTCCCAATATGGAAGATTGTAAATTTAAATCCCAGCATTACCAAACTTCTGTACAACTGAGCAAGTCTCTTAATCAACAGCTGCTTCATGGTATGAAGGCGATTTGCACAATGTCACGAATGTACGAGTGGCATTCAAAAAAATGGATGATGGTACACACGGCTACACACTACATACACACTACATCAAGTTGGCAGGCAGCAGTGTTCATGCATGCATGGAACAGCGTATTATGATGTTTCTTGTGTAAGAAGGCATAAAACCAATGAATATCTGCTTAAAACTTAAAGTAGACTATGGTGATGAGACACACAGCCATTGTAAGATGGTGTAAATTTTTCAATGGTGGCCGTAATCTTTCTATTCTGAAACTTACCAGGCATGAATTAATTATATGCTGGGATGGGCATATAAATGTAGCAATGGAGTATGGCTAAAAATTTGTCTCCTATGCATTTGTTTTATTTATTTGTTGTTTTTTTTTTGTGTGTGTGTGTGTGTGTGTGTGTGTGTGTGTGTGTGTGTGTGTGTGTGGTGTGTGTGTGTGTGTGTGTGTGTCTGGTCTCTGTGTGTGTGTGTGTGTGGACAACACCCCTTGCACTCGCCACTGTCAGTGCTCTGTAACTATAGATCTCTGTTGCTGTTATTGAAAATGAATCGGCACCTTCTGACCAATCAGACTCCAGAATTTAGCATTGTGGTATAATTATTGTTGATTGGCATTGTTCTTTTAAGATTTTAAAGAAAATTCTCAACACAACCGTTGAGCATCTGTTGAGGGTTAGTGCAAACATAGCACAGTTTGATTTTGTTTCAGAATTGGGAGATTTATAGAATGAAACATGTGACTATGCCTCCAACTTGGCTCAATTCTCCACTTGTGTTTTGGATACAGCCTTAATACAGTCGTGTTCTCCCCATGTGAAGACAGATTTTGTCGTTTTTAACATTTGTGCCTGTTTCATCTCCAAACCTTCTGCCTCAATGAACTTAACAGTGCTTTATTTATTCATCTTGATCTTAAAACTCACTTGCGAAATGGATATTTACTCTTTGTCACGATCTCACTGATTTCTATGCCGTGTGTAGTGCGATTCACTTTCTTCTTTTTTTTTTTTTCTTCACCAAGTTCATTCATTACAACACCAGGCTTTGGTTTGAATATAAAATTGTATTGTAAGTCTTAATTAGCACAAGCAAGATTTAAGAGGTCTCCGTGCTTGCTGGACGGTGTGTGTGTGTGGGTGTGAATGTCTGTGTGTTTATAGCTCAGCACTGGCAGCAAGCGTGTTGTGGTTTCTCTGCATTGTCTAATCAATTCATCAAACCTATTGTTGAAAATCGGAGCCACTGCTTGTTGTTAAAACACAAGAACGTTCCTAGACTCTCACTGAACCCTCGCTCTTCTGGGGGAGTCGTAATAATGTGACGTTTTTGCGATGCGGCGAGAATGAGATTTGAAAAGGGGATCGGTGAAGTAAGTGCGAGAAATCTTTTGGGGTTTTAGCAACAAAAGGAGACAAGAAAAGCAAACACCATGCGGTCATGTTTACAGAGCGGAACAGCGGTGATGTATTTGGTCGTTTGATTTCAGTAGAAGGAGACATTTCTACAATTCAGACATCCTGTTTGGGTGTCTTTTATGGATGTAATTAATGGTAAAGTTGCGCAGGTGCCACGCCCTCTCAGTCTGGGACAGCAGATAAATGTACTGTACCACAGTCTAGCAGTACTAGAGCCAGCCAAATAATTTTTTTATTTTCTTTCTTTCACTTTCTCCTTTTAGTCTTCACTGAGACTGTTATTAAGCTCCTGGCACCTCGGCCCTTTGGTAAAGTGTGAGCTCTTAATAGATCGTTCTCCGTTCTGCTAATCCTCATCGCATTGCAGGGAGGGCCGATGGAACTGTAATCACCTTGTGTAAACTGTTTAAAGAAACTTTCTTCAAACATCTGTCTTGACTTAGGAGAGTTGGTAAAAGGTATTTGAGTTAAGTTTCAAAAAGAACCCGTGAAGAGGCTCTTTTCTTACATCAAATGGCCGCTGTGACGAAAGCCAGGAAAATGTGATGGGGAAGCGGAACTCTGGGATTTACTCCACATTGGACACCGGTGGTGGTTTAGTCGAATTCAGTTCATGCTAAATAGTTTCTATTAATTTTAATTTTTAACACAGCAGCATTCGGATCTTCATGTGTTCCTGAACATGTTTTTTTTTAAATAAATAAAAGTTTCACCATAGTGTTTGTTGATTTTAACCTGTTACTGTGGTGATACAGGAGACAATGAAAATGATTAACCTGAAATTACTTAACATACAGATTAACTGAAAGGTAAATGGTGTAGATGCAGTGTAGCTGTAGCCGTAGATGCGGGTAGCTGTTCTTTTTACTACATTGAATATGTTTGTGAACATGGACCTTTTAAATAGTTAATTTTGCATTTAATGAGTTTTTGTTGAGGGAGTGGTTTGGTTTTAGGTGAATTAGCTAGAAAATTGACACTAACTAACTTTTATTGGTTGTAATGGTACACTCACTGATTTACTCACTGATGTGTTCTTAAGTACTTTGGTACTCTGTACCAAGTTCAGTTCAATTGCGGGACATTTAGTGTAAATAAATGCTAAACATATTTACCTGTGGCTCTTTATTAATGGAATTTATTGTTATTTATTATTAACATTTGTGAACAAATAACATAAACAAAATATGCTAAAAAATCTGTCTGCTTGATTTAAATTAAATAATTCATATACATGTTTTTCTGCTGTTGATTAAATTGAGTGACCCTTGTAACAAAACAGTTAAATAGGAATGTGTATTCTGTTACAAACATCCTATGCATTCATCAAATCAATTTTTTTTTTATTCTAATTATAAAACATAATTTATAGAATCAGCTTTTTGACCAAGTTTCTTTCATTATATGGTGGCAAATTCATTTGTTTTTCTGACAATTTTCTATATACCATATAAATTCAAACTTGGACATTATTGATAAACCGTTGCACATGTTTATTAAGTGGACAGTTATAAAGTCGTGTGTGTGTGTGTGTGTGTGTGTGTGTGTGTGTGTGTGTAGGACTCCAGAGCAGTGCCCCAGTGTGGTATCCTTGCTGTCTGAGAGTTACAACCCACATGTCCGCTGTGGAGCAGCAATGGCTCTGGGAATCTGCTGCGCTGGCACCGGATACAAGGTGAATTCATTTGTTCAGCATCAATCATCCTTTACCTCTGAGACATGTTTCCCCTCCCCCCACTCATCGCTTATATTTTGTGTATGTTTGTGGTCCATAAATGACAAATAAGAGTAAGTAATTTTCTTTAACTGGATGTGTATGTGTACAGGAAGCAATAAACCTGCTGGAACCCATGACCAATGACCCGGTCAACTACGTGAGACAAGGAGCACTCATCGCCTCTGCCCTTATTATGATCCAGCAGAGTGAAGTGACCTGTCCCAAGGTAGACATATAGGATTATCAGTCCTCTTTTCCCCTGCTGTAAATGCTATTTTTGGTTTGACTAACCTCTGCATAATTTCAGTGGCATTATTTGCAATATGCACAGAATTTCTTTTCCTTACAAAGAACTGTTCCCCTGAAGACCATCTGTGAGTTTATATCTCAGCACCGCCAAGCTGTCACATGCTGGATCTTTAATCAGCACTACTGTCAGACCCGTTCTCAAAAATTCATTGACACCTGAATTTAGCGGCATTGTGTTAAACTTTTTTTTAATTATTATTAATTCTTTTTAATTTAATTTAATATTGTTGAATTAAGGGAAAAACACCCCCAAATCTGTTGAGAGTTAGTGCAGGGAACAGAACAGTTTCAGTATTTGGAGGTTCTTGGAATGCCTCCGTCTTGTTTTTCTACTTGTATTTTGGAGACTGCAGTAAATAAATAATGTACCAGCATTTCGTTGATGATTGGTTGAATCTACTTTTGCTACTCTTTAATGAAGAGGTATTATTTCTGTATTTCTGAAAGGTTTGTGGAGAAAATGAAAAGGATTGGAAATTAAGTCTTGGAAAAGAAATAGTAAATGTATTGCATGCAGATTTAATCCATGCATATTCATTATGTACAATTGATCAGTACACTTTCTACACTATAAAACTGCATTTAATTTCAGTTATAGGGTGGGTTTTCTTTGTGTGTGGACAAATTTTCCAGACATTTTACAACTTAATAAACAACAAGCATTACAGCTGTATTAAAATGCTTATAACGACATTAAAATTTTATGTGCCACTTTTGTGGAGTGCTGCTGAAATTGCAGGTTTGGATTACCATACACTATACGTATTAAAATATCTCCACAGGGATTCTTTTATTAGCTGTCACAAGGTAATTTCAGCTAATTTACCTTGGTAAAGTCATAAATTTTGAGGTAGTTTTCTTAAAAATGGAAATCCTTTTCAAATTTTTTGTCACATCCTATTGAAACTTGTAACTTTATGTACTATAATATCAAGACATAGAAGGAGGAATTTTGTGTGAATTAATAAATATTTTAAATATTGAATATTTTTCTGTTTGTAGGTTAATCAGTTTAGGCAGCTGTACGCCAAAGTGATCAATGATAAGCATGATGATGTCATGGCCAAATTTGGAGCCATTCTGGCTCAGGGCATTCTGGACGCAGGTAAGCCAGTTGAAAAAAATTTGTCTCTTTATATACACCCGAACCTCTCCACTTTCCACTGTTTTGTTTTGTTTTAAAATTAGGCTGTAATTATCAAATACAAAAAAGAGGTACATTGAACTATCTAAACAAAAAAGGTATTATTTTGCATAGTCATTCCGGGCGAAAATAGTGACACCATTGGCCTGCAATCTCATTGGCAATATAACAGTTGTGACTCAAATTAGTATTACTTTGTAATACTATACATGCACCCCCCCCCTCCCCCCATACACACACACAAAACAGGGCCGTTTAGCAGCTTAAAGAGACCACTTCCTGTAAATCCGGAGTGTGTTGACCTTCACACTCATGAATACTTGAGCAGTTCACAGTGTGTGTGTGTTTGTGTTGCTTCTCTGTAATCGTGTTTAATGTCACACACCGTTTAACGATCTCCACTCCTGCCGCAGCGTTCTGCTCTCATTAATGAGGAATTTTTTGTTTGTCAAACCTCTCAGACAAGCCTCAAGGCTGCTGTGCTTTCAGCTCTGTCAAATATCCCGGCTCCGGTTCTGAACTCGGCGGGAACAGAACCATCTCCGGAGATCTGGCACTTCTCACAATCTGTCACTACTGCTTTGAAATATTATTGGCCCCCGAGAAGCAATCGCATCAGTAAATAGACTTGGAATTTTCACATCTGGAGTTCTGGAATTTTTTTGCGAGAAATCAATTTGCATGTAATCAGATCAACAAAATGTAGTGATTCTCAGAATTCTGTAATTTTCTACTTTGATTTCGTAAAAACAAACTGGTAGCTTTGGGATTTATTTATTTTCTTTATTTTTTCATGTTGCATAATTCAAAACTGAGTGATGCTGATGTTTTTTTTTTTTATTTAACACTTATTGGTTACTAATCTTTTCTGGTTAAGGTCACTTATTTAAAAAAAATTCATTGATTGGTTGCAGCAGAAATTTTCGGGTGGTTTTTCTACACCAGCATTTTGTTTTGAAACACTGAACTCTGGTTACTTGCAATATAATTCTACCCAAAGGCAAGTTTAAAGTTGAAATTTTGGCTTACAAGACATTGAAACAGGAAACATTTATATGATTTAAAACACCCTGCCAAAGTCTCCCTATTGTCTCCTGCACTTTGATTTGAGTCAGAGTGAATTATTTTTTTTTGTATAGGTCGCCATTTGTCACGTTTCTTTTGTTCACCAAATAATGAACTGATCCACACCACTTCCTTTCTCTTACGCCCTTTCCATTATCCATTTCCCTCCAGTGGAACGACTATTAATTCTGTTATATTTCTCCTTCCCTCTATCTTCCATAACTCTAACCTTGATCTTACAGGATTCTGTTGTTCAGCTGAAATGCTCCTGATGTTTTATCCATCTGAGGGATATTGCTGAATGAGCCATTATGAAATAAAACACTTTTATAAGAAGTAATCTTCTTGAAACTCATTCTGAAATTCAACCTGAAAATATTTGAAGACTATTTCAGCTCTTGGGGATCTGCAAGATGATCGGTTTCCTGAATTGTATCTTAAACCGGTATTTCTCTCGGTGTCTGTAGGTGGCCGGAACGTGACTATTTCCTTGCAGTCCCGGACTGGACACACGCACATGCCATCCATCGTGGGTCTGCTGGTGTTCACTCAGTTCTGGTTCTGGTTTCCACTCTCTCATTTCCTTTCTCTGGCTTTTACACCGACTGCCATCATTGGCCTCAACAAGGATCTGAAGGTAACTGTCATGTCCATTTTAATAATCATGTTTTACTATTTGTTTTTTTTTGTTTTTTTTATGGAGTGTGTGTGTGTGTGTGTGTGTGTGTGTGTGTGTGTGTGTGGTTGAGGTCAAGCAGTTATCTGTTTCAGAACACACCTAGTAAGATTCCTAAAATTTCCAAGCAGGAAGCATCAAAATGATTTACAGTGTTTTGCAGACTCACTATTGTCTTGTCCACTGTGAGATCAGACAAATTAACAACACAAAACTTTTTCTAAATGTTCTACTTTGACTGATGATTCTATTGTCATTTCTTCTTCTGTTTCCATCCGTCTCATAAGCTATAAAGTCGTTTTAGGATCAAACCCTGCCCTAAATTGGCTAATTTACTCTAAGCACCTACAGTCCTCTCATCAGGCAGTCAATATATTGTATGAAGAGGCATAATGACAGTGGAAATATGCAAAATGCATAGTAGTCCTCAAAAACTCAATCCCCCATTTAAGTATTAATATTATGAACAAAAATAAATAAATAAATATTGCTTCACAAGACACTATGACCAGATTTCTGATACATAGATGAGTGGATAAGAATGGATTTTTGATTAAATCAAGTCAAAAGACATTCCAACTGTGTTGTGGTGTCGTCATCCTGTTTTTTCTTCTTTCAGATGCCAAAAGTGCAGTACCGGTCTAACTGTAAACCCTCAACCTTTGCTTATCCTCCAGCCTTGGAAGTCCCTAAGGAGAAAGAAAAGGAGAAGGTAAAATTCGTATTTTATCTTCTAATATTACAATAATATTAATTATTATAGTATTCTAGTTGATCAGAAAGTGTAGCATGGTTTTCTATAACAGCAGCTTTATCACATCACAAGTTTGTCATTCCGTGCATTTGCAATAGAGCACTTGACATTGTGCTGTTGTGTGAAAGTAATCATGTTTGCATTTGTCACAACAATTCTGTGTCATTAATTTAGTGTAAAGTTATGACACCATGATTGTATTGTTTCATGGCAAGATTAATCAGATGTACTTTTTGGACCTTTTTTATATCGTGATAGTCTTAAAAAGATTTCTTACTTCCAGGTTTCCACTGCTGTTCTGTCAATCACTGCTAAAGCTAAAAAGAAGGAGAAAGAAAAAGAGAAGAAGGAGAAGGAGGAGGAGAAGATGGAAGTGGTGTGTATTCATCATGTTTAGTTTTGTTCTTTTTAGCATGATGAGAACCACTGGATCAACTGGAACAAGTGAAACTGGTTCTAGTGTGTTAATGTGTGTGTATGTACTAGACTTTCATGGTTTATGAGACACATTAGTGTTCTTTTTCTTAATATGTAACTAGTACACACCAGAATTGGACTGTAACTGACTGGAAGGAAAATTTGTGATCAGAGGAGTCCAAATTTAACATTTCTTAGGCTTTAACAGAAGAACTTGTATAAGACAGAACAGGTGAGGGACTACCACCCACAGTCAAATGTGGAGGTGGAACCTTAATGGTTTGGTTATTTTGGACCATGCTTAGTGGGAGTATTATATTGGGTGAAAGGACTACTGATTCAGCAAGTCTACCATTACTTTGTCACCATGTAATTCCGTCTGGAGTGTGGCTAATTAGAACCAACTTCACTGTAAAATAAAAAAAAATGACTTGAAGCTTACCTCAAAGTTCTATAATGGTTGTTTAGAGAGATGTCTGCTAGAATGTTATCCATCATGGAATGGTTTGCCCAGTCACTGCACCTGAATCGTATTAGCCTAATCTGGGATGAACACGATCAATGCTGTTGAAGTATGTTTAGAGAAATGATCTATCCAGATGGCAAGTGTGTACAAAGTTATTATTCATTTTAAGGGAAGATTTTTTTTTTATATGAAAATAAAGTAATATTTATATAGTTGGGTTTGGAAAAAGTAAATCTACCATTAAATTACCTCATTTTTTTATATGTAACATTTTTTTCTCTGTGCTGTATATGAGACTAGGTGTTTTCAAGCAGGCACTGTACATGTACAAATCAAAAAATAAGTATATATATATATATATATATATATATATATATATGATATATAGATATATAGATATATATATATATATATATATATATATATATATAGATATATATAGATAAATAGATCGGTGTGTTAATGTGCGGTGCTTTGGTTGGTGTTTCAATTTAGGAGACACAGGAGACTGAAAAAGAAAAGAAAGAAGAGGAGAAGGAGAAAGAGAAGGAGAAGAAGAAGGAGCAGGAGCCCAATTTCCAGATGTTGGAGAATCCAGCAAGAGTGATGCCGGCACAGCTCCGAGTTCTAACCATGCCTGAGAAATGTCGCTATCAGCCGTTTAAACCAGTAAGACAAACACACAAAACCTTTCTCTAAAAAACATAACAGACTCTTAACAAAACTGGCCCATAAAGCCTTGGTCCTGAGCCTTTAAGTATTTTATCGTTTTTTGTTGTAAATAACGAGAAGGAGGCAGCCCAGAATTACAGAAGAGTACAACGACACCACGCTAATGTCTCCAAATAAACACTGCAGTAATGTGGCCTGTTGGACTTGTTCCAACTTTTTTTTTTCTTCGCTTTTTCTTTTTATGAATAATGTTTACATGAACAAAAACATTCAGCGCTTCACCTTCCTGTCATGTTTGTGACTCAGCAGTGCTCAGAGATCTCCATGATGGCGACTGTTTTTTAAGCCCACATATTTACTGCTTTGCTGCAACCTGAATGGTCCAAAGGTTAAAAAAAAGGGATTCACAGCATTGTTTACTATTTTTTTCTAAAAAGCTTAACGTGGATTGACAGGGAAAACTGTTCACTATTTAATTTTTTTTTTGCACGCTGATGAAAACACGGCAATGCTAATATAGGAGTAGTAAAGCTGCCTTCTGGACTTGAACCGGTTTTCTGAGTTGTCACTTTAACTTGACGAGGAATTCACCAATTATTAATAAAAATGATAGGAAAATATACAGAAGAAAAATGGAGAGAGCATGATGTTTCTGTCTCTGTAAGAACACCCAATCTGATTCGACTCTCCTCTCCAGCTCCACACAGGTGGAATTATCATCCTGAAGGACACCAGCGAGGAGGATGAAGAGCTTGTGGAGCCAGTCTCCGCCCACGGGCCAAAAATAGAAGAGGAAGAGCAGGAGCCCGAGCCTCCAGAGCCATTTGAATATATAGACGAGTGAACATGGTCAGTACGCAGAACCCGAGTTTACACCAGAATCCGTTTCAAGTTAATCAGCATCATTCAAAAGCTTTATTAATATTCCAATTCTTTCACAGGTGCAGAGGATATTGGTATCTCAGCATGCTCCTCTTTATGCTTCTCCGTGATCCCCTGTTATTTTATACGTTCTTCAGTATACCTGCTTTCGCTGGCACGTCGCGAATCTTCTGTTATTCTCTGTCATTACAATAAAAGGAAAGCTAAGATCTCTCTGGAATCTCACGTATGTATTTCTCCACACATCACTCGCTGAAATTTTTTTTTTCAGTGGTTGAATTTACAACAAAGGAAGCTGTAAACTGTAACATTATATTTTGAGGTTTTTATATGAGGATTTACCAGTTTGGTTTTTGTGTGTCAGAGCAAGAATGAAATAGGACTGGGAGAGTGAAAATGTAGAAAAAGAAGCAAATAGACTTAAAAAGGAATGGGAGTGAAAGAACAGAAATAGAAAGTAATGAATCCAGGGAAAATAGAAAAGAAAATACTTTTTTTTTTTAGTTTTAAAAGAGAAACGTTCTAATCAAAAGGTTGTCTATTTCACTGGTGTGTCATCAGCACCATTAAAAAAAAAAAAGCATATATCTAAACATTAGAAATAATATTATACCTGTGACTGAACACATATAAGCTTACTCCACCTCTCTGAAATAAAATGCATGAAATTTTATAAAATCTGACATTAGCTTAGACATTTATCATTGGAGGAATTTCCTTTACTGTTCCAGCTGATCCGCTCAAAACTGATTAACACAGAAACAGAACTAAACCACATGTGAAGGGTGTGTTTCAGATCAGTCATGGAATGGTGTGGGGGTTAAAAAAAATGTTTAAAAAATTTCATATGATCCAGATTGTATTTAAAGTTTGGAGTTAAATTGATGATGTTTTCCTGTAAGACAGTGCGCACACTCACTAACACACTCCTTGGCCGTTTCCCATAAATGGAAGATTTTTGAGTGGAGCAGTGTTTTCCCGGCCGTCTTTACAGTAAGGGTGGAATGCATCGACACGTTCACTGTGGAAAAATAGAAACTGCATTTAAAAAAAAAAAAAACAAAAAACTCTTCCTGTTTGAATCTTTATGACTTCCACTGGTTGGAACTGTGAGCAATAATTCTGACATTTAAAGCATTTCTAGTCATTAAAGCGTAACATCATAAAACTGCTCCAATTCTGACTCTTCAAATTCTTCTGACCGTTCCTGTTCCAGTGTACCGAGAGATCTATCTATTAAAAACACGGCATATTCTTTAACCATATTTATTTAATAGAATGTTCAAGGTTTTAATCAGCGCATTAAATCTTTCTCCTTTCATTACACCACATGGTTTTATAATGCAAATAAAGTATAAACAAGTGCACAATACATTTTATATTGACAGTAAAAAAATCTAAACACTGCTCTTATGTCATCTGTTTAGTTTTTCTATAAAAGCATATTTGAGTCTTTTACTCGTCTTATGCAGCAATTTTCTATTTATTTCACATTTATATTAAATGCAATCTTATGGAATGAGAACACTTTCTTGTTCTCACTCACACAGTTGCATATTAGCCACTTTTTCTCCTAGACAAAGTGCAGCTTGGTACCAAGACTCCTCACACAAATATTAAATAACTGACTCCATATAGAAGTCACCAACTCAATGAATGAATGCACTAACATCAAACCTGTTGTTTGAAGCTCCACTTCTGTAAAAAATGCTGTATAGAGAATTAGTCAAGACCTTCGGACCAATCACAGTCCAGATTTCAGTATACAGTCTTATGGGGTAATTATTCAAATTTATATGTATAGCGGTTACTGTAAATCTTCATTGTAAATACAGTCTTACATTTGCCCCTATTGGTTTATCAACTGCTATTAATCCCCATATTTTTAGAGTGAATATATTTTTAAAGTAGTTTCAAAGATTCAATCACCATGTTGTAAAACTTGTCGAGTCAAAGATGGTGACGTCCAGCTCGGCTGTCTGAGCCACAAAGTTGTCTAGCTTTCCTCAACTTCTGTCATCGCAGGTTTGTCAGTAGAACTGCAGCAGACTGGAACACCATGGGAGAAAGACACACAGGTATGTGTGTGTAGCAAAACACTTGCTGGGGTCCGAAAAGACAAAAAGACTCGTTACCATCTTTGGTCTTATTGAATTTTATTACATCACTGAAAGTGTGTTATTGTTTCTGAGCTCAGAACTGATGACTGAACCTCTCTCTCTGATGAGTCCATGAGCCGAGACCCTGTAAAACACGAGGAGGAAAAATATGTTTAGGCTGTACAATGGATTAGGACAGCATCTGGCATGAACATCTTTATTTAAGTGCCCATCAGTAAATACTTCACTGATCAGTGCACCTCAACAATAAATGAAATGATAAATAATGTACATTTAGTGTCACCCTGATGAGGACTGGTTCCCTCTTGAGTCTGATTCTTCCTCGTAGCGCTGCGTGTAGTTTTCCTTGCCGCCTACTTGCTTGCAAATTATGTTGGGCCTAATTTGTAAATATAACATATTCCTAGCCTATTTATCTCTTTAAAAAGCGGCCTTGGGACAAACTGAATTAGTTAAATAAGTTAAATAAAGTTAAATAAAACTCCATATTGGATGCAAAATACAATCAACAAAACAAGATTCTGCATTAATGTGAAAATCCATTTCACATTTAACACATGCAACATTCATTCCCATCTACTGAATTTCGAGAAAATATATTTTTATTTAAAAATATAATCCTGCTACCTAATCCTCTCCCCCACCCAAATAAAATATTTGGAATATTCCAAGTATTCCAAGGTACGTGTTCCAACAGGAAGTTAGCTCATGTTATCCTCAAGTTTCTTGCTTATCACATGATCATTTGAATTATTTCTTTATTATTGGGAAACACTGATGCTTTTCTCTGGTAAACATATTAAATTACTGTTTACTGCTGACAGTTTGCTAAGAATTAAACACTATATCAACAAAGGTTTGTGGACATCTGACCATTAGATTGGTATGAGCTTTGATATTTCCTATTTATTCCCAATTTCCTGTTGATAATATCTTTATGGGAAGATAAGGTATTCCACTAGATGTTCAAGGGGGGTTAAAGTCAGAGCTCTATAGCAAGCCACTGAAGTATATCTTTATGGAGTTGGTTATGTGAACAGGAACATGTTTTGGGTCTCCTAGTTCAAGTGAAGGAAATATTTCACTTTGTTGTATCCAAAGATGTCTTATTCAATTGTCTGCCTCCAATATTTGGCAACAGTTTGGGGAAGAAGCACATATGGCTGGAAAAGTTATGTGCCCTACTACTTTTGTCTGTGTAGCCATATGTGCTTCTTCCCCAAACTGTTGCCAAATATTGGAGGCAGACAATTGAATAAGAAAACGCTTTGAGAACCATAATATTTGGCCATATTTATCAGTTTTCTTTGCTAACTCCATGTTCAAACAAACCTTAAACCTACATCTCATTTAACAACAAATTTGAATTTATCTTGCTTACAAAACTCTAACTTGCTTACAAAAGAGGTGAAACAAGGAAACATTTTGAAATGATTATATATATATATATATATATATATATATATATATATATATATATATATATAATATATATATTATAAAAATTGTGTATTTGCAATACACCTCTGCTTCAATCGTTCATCTAAACGAGCTGGCTGCTGCAAAAGACTCGTCACTAAAGACTTGAATCTTCACTTCACCTCTTCTGTTTTATCCACCTTCCTCATCACTGTTAGTTTTTGGAGCCCTGCTATTCATATTTATGCTCATTAATTTCTCTAGACCACCCCGACGAACACACTTTTTGACCCCGAGTTGTGTTTTAGCTGCTTATTTTGATAACCACGTGGCTCTTGGTGGTATCGTGGTATTAAACATTTGAGTCCAAGCCCTGAGTGCAAGTTGTGCAATCGTTTATGTAAAGGCTCAGGCGTGCTGAAAGGCATCGGCACTGTGTCGGCTCGCTGTTTTTTCAGGTGTTCAAGATCTGTTTCCACCGAGATTCAGATTAAAAAACGACTGTCACATAATTTGACGGGACATTTTTTAACTTTATTGTCTCACTGTGGCTTTTCCTGGTGGTTACGAGCAGCCGGACTAGCGAGTGTTAATTTCTCCTCATTGGAAAATTGAGGGAGTTTAACACTAAAAGCCAATAGATTGAAGTGAAATAAATACAAGCAAAGAGAAACCTGCCAATGTGAACTGAGTGGGTGTTATTATTACGAATAATACTATAAATTAATTTATGATGTGAATTCCTCACCTTATGGTGGTGAAAATGTACAAAAACAATGCTATAAATATGATTTTTTTCATCCAATGACACATATACCTACCCTAAAATGAACATTATTGATAATTTGATTTTAATGTATTGCCTGCATTTTTTTGTTGTTTACTTTTTTTTGTTTTTGTTTTGTTTTTGTTTTTTATTTTTCAAAATATCTTATGATTAATTGTACAGTAGTTAAAAGATTAAGAATATTCAGTGTTTCAGCTCTCCAGGTTCCTATCAAGAGAAAATGTATACTCATCTTTCACCAATATTTAGTTTAATATTCTATAACTTTATAAATAAATATATATATATATATATATATATATATATAGATATATATATATATATATATATATATATATATATATATATATATATAGATATATATATATATATAGATAGAGAGAGAGAGAGAGAGAGAGAGAGAGAGAGAGAGAGAGAGAGAGATATTTATTTATTTATTTTAATAATTGAATTAGAAACTAACTATACACTCCTGTATTTCAGGGTGTATTGGTTATGCTAATCTGATCTCCTTTATGACCATCTGATCTCATGCTGGACCTGGACCTGTTTGTGTGTGTGTCTGTGTGTGTGTTTGTGGAGATGGTGGGGGTCACTTGAAGGAAGATTTTCGGCCTTGGCTTTACATTTCTCCTCACAGCTGGACTCCAGACTCATCATGACTACGGTACATTTTACATTTTCCAGCCGCAGATCTTCGATTTCCGAGGTTCCAAGGGTGAGTTAAAAGTGTCTGGAGACGCATGACAAGGAGGCCAAGGCATTCTGGGAAACGCCTAGAGAAATAAACAGCCTCCATGGTTAAGGACACAGAACAAGGAAAGGAAAAGATGAATGGTGAGGTGAGTGGGTGGCCCACAAATAAAGGATAAGTGATGAGTTTTCCATTTTTAATAATAATTAATGAGCAATAATGTTTACACATCTGTCTTAATTTCTCTGAGAAATCCAGGAGTTTGATGTCATTTCATATGCTTTAATGATGTCTTCCATACCCCTCCAGAAGGTTTCTAATTTTCTATTTTATTATAATATATGTTATTTCCACTAATTAAATATTACTTCATTTTCATTAACATCCAGAGTCTTCAGTGCATATATAATGTATATAATGTGTTTATTGGATATGTCACAACATTAGATATACATATACAGAATGACATCTTACTTGCGGTAGTGTAAGAGGAATAAAACACTCAGGAATGGACCGGTATAGGAATGTTGATTAAGGAGTCAGGTGATAAGGAGGCTGAGATGCCGAAGGTACCCTGCAGCTCACTGTTTTGTCAGTGGAGCTTAATGGAGCTTGAAGGGCTCTTTGCTCTTGTGCACATTTCTCTTTTATGGAGGGGAAAAGACTCCAGCAGTGACTCTCGGCCTCACAGTGGGAATCTGACCACACACACACACACACATAGCAGAATAGATCGAAGGAAACTATGACTGCAGTTGTGAGAGAAAGGGAGTAAATCAGTAATGGAGCAGAAAGATTTTGTTCATACATCAGTGACCACAAATAAAATCCCAGTGTCTTTCCTTAACTCAGTTTTATGTAGACAGCAGTATTTTACCATCACCCTCTTTTGTTATTTCCAAAAAATGTGTTCTTATTAATTAAATCCTTTCCATTTGCATGCTGCCGCATGAGCATTATTATTTTTTAATGTTTAAAATAACTTTCTTATTGTTTGTTCAATAATTTATGTCTTCATTCATTCATTAGGTTGAAGGGTTTACTTGGCTATAACCTTTTTTATTTCTTCTCAATCAATCGCAATTTGTCATTTTCTTCTTCCTTTTACAATTGGAACAAAAATACATTTTTGTTAAACGTGTAAAAAAAACCCGATCGTGATCACCAATAATGTATGTCTCCCTCCAGTGGCCTAAAATGGGATGTGTACCAAACTGGTGTAATCTGCAGCGTTGTTTGCATGATTTGATCCTGAGATGCTTTTCTTATTGTTATGATTGCGCAGAACAATAGTTCTGTTTCACCTGTCGTACACCCTGGTGCTTTGTCAGGCGTGTTTATAAGGACCTGGAAGCACTTTTGTCTTACTTATTTACTTCACCCAGTCTTATGTAAAATGCATTTTAAAATAGTTTCTTAATGATGAAATGATTTATTTCTTAAAAAGTTCGCTGATCTCATTATTGAAATTTAATCCGAACGTTGTCTCGGTATTTAGTCTTTCACGCATCTGGATTCACCCCACGTCATTATGTTTGAGGTCCTAAATCTGTTCATTCCATGTTGTAAGGGCGCCCTCGTGTGGTTCGTTTTAGAGCTGCAGACGAAAATGTTAATTTTGACAGAAGGTGACGCCACACAGGATTGGGTTCGTGTTCGTAATTGGGGAATGTCGTAATGAGATCGGACCAACGGGTTCGGAAAATCACAACGCAAAAACGGATGAAGTCCTAGACCAGTAATATATGTTTTCACAGTATGCAGTTTTTGATCAATTAATGACTGTGAAAACAAATGTATAAATTCTATATAAGTTTTAAATAAAACTTTAGTAATAGCTGCCATTTTCTCAGCCTGTTATCCAGCGATCATCAGCAACTCCACGTAACTCACATTTGTAGTGTTGGGAATCGAAAATTGACTGGGATTCTGGAATCAGATCCTTAAGAATAAACATCGGATACGTAGTTATCAGATACTTGTTATAAAATTAAAATAAAATAAAAACGAATTATCTTATAGATTCCATGACACGGGAATCAAACCCGGACCCTGGAGGTGTGAGGCAAACATGCTAACCCGTAAGCCTCGGTGGTTATTGTCTTATAGATCAGATGTTGCATTAGTTTTGCATTACATATTTCCAATGGTTGAGAGTAACAAAGTAACTTAGTTGCATCACCATTACACACTGAAAGCTTTAATGTTACTCAAATACATGCACAGACTGATTTCTGTCTCAAATGCATTGCATGATTGTACCCTGCAGCATTTGAGTACCACTACAAGTTTATCAAATCTCAATATCTTCAGATTAACAATTAAAAACTGGACACACAGATTTTACAAATCATTTAGTTTATTTAAAATTTCCAACAAGTAAAAAATTTGTTGTAGTTAGATATAATCCACACTTCTCTACACACCAAGGCATTGCTGATCAAAGCAACTACACACACACACACAGACTTACGACAGTACACAAGTTAACTAGATTTCAAAAAGCCCAAACACATTTTGGGCACGTTTAATCGTTCCTCTTTTATAATATGCTTTGTACAGTTTATGGTAAAACACGCACCAAAAGCAAACTAAAAAAAAAATAAAATAAAAATGGGGGGGGGGGGGGGGGGGGGGGGGGGGGGGGGGTGGGGCGGGGGGGGGGGGGGGTGGGGGGTTGAAGGACCATTAAAAAAAAAAAAAAAAAAAAAAACACATTTAAGGATATTCAACTAAAACAGTAAAAATTGACAAAAAAAGAAAGAAAAAAATTCACATTCAAACTTTTTCCCACAAAACGGGGGGAAAACATGAAGATGCGTGCAGATGAACATTTCAGAATGCAGAAAGAGGCAGATGGACGCTCCGAGACACGGGAATGCCCAAAAGTCCATTTGACCAGAAGTAAAGTCCATTTAATTGGAAATATTTAAAAAAAAAAGTGAATAGTTTTTAATCATCAAATTTGATCTTCTTTCCTTGAGGTTTTGCTCCGCCTCCGCCACCTCGGCCACCTGAAAAATAAGCCATAATTGATTAGAGATTCATAATTGCACTGAAATAGAATCGATATTGGCATCATGTTAGTGAGAATAATTCAATTTCCAGGTCCTAACTTTCAGAAGTTAGCTTGATCTGTTAGAGACCTTAAAACACAAAAACAAAACCTGACCATTATTAAATATTCATGCAGTGTGTAAACATTTACCTCTGAACCCTCCTCTTCCTCCTCCACGGTGTCCACCACCACCTCTTCCTCCTCTGAATCCACCCCTTCCTCCTCCTCTCCCACCAAATCCTCCTCGACCTCCCCTGCCACCACCAAATCCTCCTCCGAATCCTCCTCCAAAGCCCCCTCGTCCTCCACCCCGACCTCCTTCTCCTTTAGGCTTGGCGTAGTCCAGGGTCACCCGGTTTCCATCTATCTCTGCGTCGTCCATTGCTTCCTTTGCTGCCTTGCACTCTTCTTCACTGTCAAAGTCAACAAAACCGTACCTGCAACAAAGAAAATCCCAATACTTTGGTTACATCTTAATATGTACATCTCAATCGCAATGTTCTTCTCATTTACAACACATCAAGAGACCCTCCTTAATTTGAACAATAATCTCCTTATACTTTCCCCATTTATGGTTACAGTCAAAGTTGTAGAACATTTTAATAGAGTTAGTCCTTTTATTGTTATCATGCTTATCTATAAACAGTCCATCTCATCAGCATAATTTTCTTATAATAATAATAAAAATAAAACATACTTTGTAGTTTCTTAAAGAGGGGGAGGAGGGATGTTTTGTTAATGTATTCATATACAAGTCCCTGTGAATTTGCCACTACTACAGAAAGAAGTGCATTTACTACAAGACTGTTGGAAATCTGACAAAACTACAGTAGAACATAAAGGCAGTTTGTGCTGCCACAAGTAGCCTTTTCCTGTGCATGTTACAATTCAGCCAGTTGTCTCACATCAGACATAAGCAACTCCCATCACAGAGGAGAGACTCGTATTAATGTGAGTGTGAATCTACTTCTCGTGCGAATCCATACTCTGACACCATCAGACAGAGAGGAGCTCATGAGAAGATAACGGCAGTATGACAGTAACAGTTGGGGTTAAATGTGGGGTGGGGGGTTACAGCCTAAAGTGCAGCTACAGCGACCCAAAATAAATAAATAAATCATTACCCTTTACTGGATCCAGTATCTTTATCTGTGGCGACTCTGGCAGCAACAGCTCCCTCAAAGGCATCTCTCAGAGACTGGTCTGATGTTTCATCTGATAGGCCTTTAACAAACAGAGTTTTTGTGGGCCCTGAAGGGAAAATAAAATACAAATTTAATGTTTCACTCGTGTGATCCATCGGCTTAAAATATGGGTTGGTTATTTTAATTACTGATTCAGATTCTAATCTATTCCTACCGGTGAACCAACCGCATGCCATGTCATGCTGGTCATGACACCTGGCTTGCAACATTAGTGTATTACAATACTTGGGGGGGGGGGGGGGGGGGGGTGGGGGGGGGGGGGGGGGGGGGGGGGGGGGGGGGGGGGGGGGGGGGGGGGGGGGGGGGGGGGGGGGGGGGGGGGGGGGGGGGGGGGGGGGTGGGGGTCCCAGATTTGTGATTCCCAACCCTACTTAGAAAACAGCTAAATAACCATCAATATACAATTAACCAAAACCATACTTAACCTCAAGACAATAAAAATAAAGCACATTGCTTTAATACAGCTTTATTAAACTTGAATAGCATAAACCGTTTCATCCTGAATGAAATTTGTGTACGTCACTAGTCACTCACCTGATCCCCCTCGTCCTCCTCCTTCGCCTCTATTCTGGCTGAATTCCAGTCTGATGTTCCTGCCTTCAATATCTGTGTTGTTGCATGAATCCATCGCCTCCTTGGCATCGTCTGTGTTTTCAAACTCAACAAACGCATACCTGTAAATGCACAATCCATTCATTAGGATACAACAGAAAACTACTTACTAACAGTGTCGGAGCTTTGATTTTATGAAGCCACATCAGTACTTGACTATCTTAAAGAGCAACATGGGAATTCAGACAGACAAAATGTTCATCATGTGTGGCATTAATTGTTCAGTTACACACTGTGCAACTTATTTATTCCTTTCCATCCACAGCTGATTTCAAGGAGTTTTAAGAGAGGGGATTGAGACCTTACCCTTTTGGCCGGCCATTATTCTGTGGTATTCTGATAGCGACGGCTTTCTCAAACACACTCTGCAGAGACTCCTCTGTAGCACTGAATGCCAGATTATTTACAACCAGAGTCTTGTTTGCAGGTGCTGAAGCTAAAGGGAAAAATATTAAACGTTACTGATGCAATTCGATAAACAAACAAAAAAAAAGTCACGTTCTTCCTTTTGTTGTACTGTAAGTGCACTTGATTCATGTGTGCCATTAACAATTAGCTGCCAACTGATTAGTCAGAGATTCGAATCTTAAAATGTTTGTCTACACTAGAATACCAAGACAGGATCGTAAATGTCCATTATTAACCCTTAAAAGGCAATAGCTCCATACTCAGCTATTAAATCCATTTGCACACAAGAGATACTACAAGCTTGTCCTGACCAAATTTTTCCATCTTGCTGTTAAATATTTGACTGAAGTGTGTGGATAAATAACTAGAATACATGAAGAAATTTGAAAAGTTTTTTATTAAGCCAAACTCACCAGGTCCTTTTCCACCTTGTCGACTTTTGGCACCTGTAAAGTCCACCATGATGGATCGGCCCTGAATGTCTGATCCCTGTGTCTCCTCCAACATTTTCTCAGCAATTGCTTCCGTCTTGAACTCTATATACGCAATTCTGCCAAAGACAATAAATTGAGTCAATTATCGGTGCATGCAAAGAAAGCCAGATGGAGCATATTTGTGTTCCAACACTAGAGCTTTCTAATTTTATTGTGAGTTACCCTCTGCTGGTGCCATTGTGGCCGACGGGTATCCTGATATCAAGTGCTTGATCGAAAATCTCTTTCAGCTCATCCGAGGTGACAGAATATGGCAGATTTTTCACAAACAGTGTTCGGGCATCTCTCTCTGCATACATTGGAGTAAAAAGAAGAAAAAAAAATGTTGCTTACAGCAAATCAGATTAAGTCATTGTGAAACCAGATCAGTACTTGACTATCTTTAAACCCCACAGACACACAAAGTGCTTTCAGGAAACAAAAAAAAAAAGCTTCATCATATCTGGTTTCTTTTCTGAATAGAAACATGCTGACAAAACCAATATTTCTCATAATTTTGTACGTAGCAGATGACAAGTATCATTTCAACATGTATATTGATACTATAAATAGAAGAATTACCCTTTTTGCTTTCCTGAGAGTCTTCTTTACTTCTTGCTCGGTCCAGTTTGATTGGCTGACCCATAAATTTCTTCCCGTTAAGGCCCATGGCTTGCTGAAGCTCCTCTTCTGTGGCAAAGTCAACATAACCGAACTTCCTGCAAGAGACAGTTATAAAATTTGTAATAAAAAGGTGAGAAAGGTGTGGTAGTGAACATAATGCAAACCTTACTATAGGCCATTCATACCAGCGCGAACATTAACAATTAGTCAAAAGAAAAAATTAATTCAATCAAAAATTTTCTTACTTAGAACCGCCAAGGCGGACATCCTGTATCACAAGACCCTCTTTCTTGAAGAATTTGCCAACACCTTCTTTAATTTCTTCAAAACTATTGTCAGCATTCAGGTTTCCCATAAACAAACTGAAAGCTGGAAAAGAAAATCCAACAAATTAAAACATTCTTTATTGAGCGATGAGCCATTCAATCACTCCGAAAGATTCTTACTTTCTCCATCGGATTTGGCTTTTTTAGCGGGTGGTGTTCCTTTATCCTTCTTTTCCTCTGCTTTTCTCTTTCCAGGTGTTACAGGAGAGGCTATGGTTGAAAAAATAAATACATAAACAAAACCCATGTAATTGACAGAATTATCACAAACTAACTTAAGAAAAACACTCCAATAAATCTGAGCACATCAGACAAAAAAAAGAAATTCATCAAGAGTCAGAATTAAGTCCCTTGAGTCACATCATTTGTGCATTGACATTTACAAAATAATTAAAAAGTAGCAAAATTGCCAACACAAGAAAGGCAGTGTGAACCAAAGCACTCATTACCTTCCTCTTCATCCTCCTCCTCTTCATCTTCCTCATCATCATCGTCGTCCTCCTCTTCCTCAGATTCTTCTTTGGCATTTTTTACTGCTGCTTTTTTAGCTGGTGCAGGTGTTGTGTCCATTTCCTCATCCTCCTCTTCTGAATCTGTATTTAAAAAAAAAAGAAAGAATATTAACCAATGCACCCCTGAACCAATACAAATGCAGGAGCTGAAACAGAAATAAATGCACATCAGAGCAAACACCACATCACATAAGCTCAGTATTAAGTCCCTAAACACTCATCATATGTGCACTGGTGGAAAAAGGTTAAATTTTTAAATATAACGTATAACAGTGAGAAGCAAGTACACAATTTTCCTATGATTTATATAAATCCACATACCATCATCTTCCTCAGACTCCTCTTTAGCTGGAGCTGCTTTAGCGGCAGGTTTAGCAGGGGTAGCTTTAGCAGGGGTGGCTTTTTTAGGAGGTGGTGCCTCCTCCTCCTCCGATTCATCATCTGCCAACCAAATTAAATAATGCAAATGAACCAGTGTCAAGCCACTAAAATAATCTGGCACACCTATTTACACAGAGTAATTACATATAATCTATTAACCATGTACAATACCATCATCATCATCAGATTCCTCTTTCTTTGCAGGAGCTGCCTTGGCCTTCAAAGATGTCTTTGCAGGGGTGGTCTTAGCTGTTTTAGCAGGGGTAGCCTTTTTTGGCGGCTCCTCCTCTGAAGAGGTGAGGGGCAGAGATTAGCAATTCTATTTTTAAGACGGTCATAACATCACACCACCATAACATCAGTTCAATCTCAATTTTAAAACGTCAGGACACAAACCAGATTCATCGTCGTCGTCATCATCGTCGTCGTCGTCGTCATCATCCGACTCCTCAGCAGCTGCTGCTTTCTTGGCAGGGGCTGCTTTTGCAGCTGGAGATTTTTTCACTTTCGTTGGAGGAGCCTCTTCCTCTATTAAGATGATGAAAGAAAGAATTCAAGAACCTCAACGGACAGTTTGTGCAATAAAAATAATTGAATAAAAAAAATTAAGCACATTAAAATGTGACGAGAGTCAAAAACCACTCTGGCCATAATGTATAGATATTTACTGCCATGTAAGCAATGCGGTAAATAACCTTCCGAGGTCCTTGAACAATTTGCATTTTGTTTAATACAACTGCACACCAACCAGACTCACCGTCATCATCGTCGTCTTCACTTTCTTGCTTGGCTGGGGCTTTTCCATTTTTCACTGCCTTCACTGGAACTGCGTTCTTATTGGCTGCAGCTTTAGGTGGAGGAGCCACCTTAAAAAGAAAATGAAGTAATTAAAATAAAGAATAAATGGACTTATTTATTAATCATACATTTGGCAATGTGAAGTGACAAACTAACAATAAGCAAAATAATTATTTAAAAACTTACTTCTTCATCACTCTCCTCTTCACTGGACTCTTCATCTTCCTTGGGTGGTGGAGGAGCCTTTTTCTTTGGTGGCGCTTGTTTTTTTGCCGCCTACAAATATATATATATATATATATATATATATATATATATATATATTATTATATATATTTTTTTTACCCCCCAAAAGATGCCCATAATACAATTACAACATACACCTGTGCATTATAGAAAAATTACCATTATAACGAAATACAAATAAATGTGATGCATGCAAACTATAGGAAATAGGAACATGTGCTCAATCGCGATCTAAAAAAAATGAAGCATGTCAATTTGTCCAGTTGTCTTAAAACATATTGCACAACTTAAATTGTTATTGTGATTAAAAAGGAACCGTATTTAAAAGCTGTTCGCACTTTATGTTCCTTATTTTGATAGGTTTAAGATGTTGAGTTCGACCATTCGAGTCAAACAAGACCGCGCACAATGGCCACGTGTGATCGCGGCCAAACCCACGTGGGCTCACCGCACGCATGGCGTAGCATCGCAAGCTAAGCTAACCAGCACACTTGTGCGAAACCAACTATGTCGATTATATCCATCATTAATGTAAAGTTCATTTACACACACACACGAAATGTATATACGCCGATGTGTTTATTATAAAGCTCCAAACGGTGCACAGCGTTAACACACGAGCGCACGAGGCCGTTTTACGTCATATCGTCTTTTAAGTCAAACGAAACAAAATTTCGTCGGATAACAATAAAAACAATAGTATTAAAGTTTATAATAACCGTCTTATTGTAAACATCGCCTGAAATTAATACGCCCGTACCGAGATAGTTCCCGGTTAGCATTAGCTGTGAATCAGAGAAGCAGTTACTCGGCGTGTTGCAGCTGTGACCGTTTACAAAGTTTATCGTACGAGTCACAAACCCCTTGAAACCAATATAAGTCATCATAATTAC
The DNA here is from genome assembly GCA_030449085.1 of Kryptopterus vitreolus. Lineage (NCBI taxonomy): Eukaryota > Metazoa > Chordata > Actinopteri > Siluriformes > Siluridae > Kryptopterus > Kryptopterus vitreolus. The sequence goes on from JACRUU010000023.1 coordinate 6,492,027, forward strand.
ATAATTTTCAATTAAATTCTAAAGTTTGACTGAACCTTAACTGTATTTAAAAAGCGCTGAGGCCCAATATCGGCCATTTTAAGTTCAGAGCGCTCAGATTTGGGCCGAGTCTCAAATGGCGGCTCAGTGACTACCAACATGCCCCCACACCATGCTCGAGCTATCGACTTATACACACTACGTAGGGACAGTCATATCCAACAGGCAGCCATTTAATACTCAGCCCTCGCTGGTTTCTTACATGACCAAGAGCGCCTACATCTGAATCCACCATTTTTCTTTTTGCAGTACAATATGGTGGCGTACTGGTGTTTTTTTTTCAGTAATTGACCCAACAGACGGTAATTTTCATTTTGCTGTCTTAAATCACCCAAGTTGTCAGTAGGTCATAGTCAAATGGAGTGGAGATAAAACTCCGACGTGGAGAAGGCGCACATGCGAAGACTTCATTTTGAATCTTAAAAATAAATAAATAAATATATATAAAATACACAAATATATATATATATATAAATACATAATTAATTAAATAGAGAAAATACTTACCTTCGCGAGTTTCACCATGGCTGCGAGGTGTTTCACTGAAACACGAATTTTAATTATTTCAACCTAATTATTTCACCACCGTAGCTCAGTCACACGTGGTTCACTTCAGCAGCGTTGGTGTGCACTCCGACAAGAGCCGCTGCAGCACGGTGTAGCGACTCAAGACGACTCCTCCCACTCAACGCTTAGTTCTTAGATAAACTATCCATTGCAGGACATTATGGGAAACGTAGTTCTTTAGTATGACGTTTTACTAATCAGCGAGTAGAACTAGAAGGATGTTAAATACTCAACAGGTGAAATGTATGGATTTATTTTCTACACATGATAATGTTTTATATTTTTCTCTGTGCTCTTCATAACTCGTTTAAAGTTGAAAATGAATGTACTGTTTAACTACATTTCCTAACGAGCAACTGAGGATTTGTTTAGACCAATCGGGTACCGTCTTCGGATACGGGTCCTCACTCAATAAACTTGCGAGCCTTTTCTAAAGACATGATTGTAGGGACTTTCGGGCGTTCGACGTGGGAAGTGGAGAAAATCGAATTCAGTTAGATACCTTTAAACTTACCTATTTTAATGCTACTTGTTAGTAATACAATCTCAGGAATCTCTGCCTTATGGAAACGTTTTTACTGCACAGCAAACTATATTCAACTTCTTTTAAAAAGTGGCTATAAAATCACAGACTTACGTATAAATTACGGCTGTCCGTTGATTACAGTTTATAATCGCGATTAAATATATAATTGCCATGAGTTAACTCTTGATTAATCGCAACTTAATTGCACTTAGATATTTGTTCTAAATGTAATGCTGCAATACGTTTAAAACTCTGATGCATATTACATTCATTAATACCTATTAATTAAAAAATGTAAAATGAAATGCTTATCACTAGTGAAACCATACTCAACATAGAGCATCAGGACAGAAATCAAAATTGGAATCAAACTTTGTTTTCACACAGATGGTTTTAAATGCAGCATAGCACATTTTGGTGCACCAGTAAAACGTTTAATGATTTCGCTCAATTTCGATGATTTGTTTAGTGATATTTTTCCGTTTAGTTTATTATTATTATTTTTCTATCTGAGTAAAGAACAAATCCTCATTAAAATCACCTATTAAATGAACCTTTTAAAAAAAATACATATTAATAAAAACCGGTCGAACAGAATTGCACTGCATTAATTATTGGTTATCGAATAAGCAACGTTAAAATAAAATTATGTTAGCGAGTTGGTAGCGCATCAATTTTGACAGCCCTAGTATTAATATATTGTATTATCTTCATTTCATAGCTTTGCTCTCACTTGTACTGCTTTCAGAAATGCATGTTTATGTTTCTATCCGACCATATTTGAGCTATCACGTGTTTCCGGGTTCAAAGGAACCTGCCTTGAGGTCTTCAGAATATGAGAGATTAAAGCTGTTCTATTTAGATTTGAAGTTGGTGACACTGGAGCCATCTAGCAGGCGAACATTAATGTCAATATTTTTACAGATTGTCAGAGAGCACACCAGACAGAGCTCTAACAAACTGCACAAGCTCAAATATATTCATGAAGATTTAATAGATTTTTTAAATTATTCCACAATGGCTGACACAGGGGAAGCAATTGATTTGGTAGCCAATATACTCACAAGTCATTTCCAAGATGAACTATTCCAGAAAACAGTTAAAAACAAGTCTCTTCATGAACTATTTTACCTTTGCATGTTCTTTCATGTAGAAGTTGCATAAAAACACACACTGTCTAATTTGAAATATGCAATGTATAACTTATAGGGTTTGTACATTTTTGTTTAATGTTCATAAACAAAATCTGAAAACTTTCCTTTTGTTTTCTCATTTGCTTACATTTTATTATAGTTCCTTCTGCCCAGGATATGAAAATGTGTTGTAATAACAGGCACCAAGACGTTAGCAGCAGATCCTGTAAGTTGCAAAATCAGGCCCTTCATTGTTCTGTACATCCCAGTGGCATGCAACCAGATTGAAATATAGAGGATAAAGTCGCCATCCTGAACCCACATCCCTCAAACCATTTCTGATCAGTTGTTGTCATATGGCAGGGCACACAGGAATTATGTTGTGTAACTTGGTCTGCACCATGTTTCGGAAGGTGGTGCATATCAAAGTAAGATCAGGATGAATGCCGGGACACATTTTCTCAGCAGAACATTATATAGAACAGCTGAACATTGCATATTTGTGTCACATTCCCCTGGTAGATCATGCATTATGAGGTACAGCATATGCACACAGCTATCCACTCAATGTAAAAGAAAATAGTTTTGTTGCTGAACAGGAGTTAGTGTAAGGATTCAGAATAGTCTGCAGATATACAACAGCCTGTGACACTGTATTCTTGCTCTTTTCTTTATGAGACACCAAGAACCTTTAAATCAGTTTGGGCTACACTAGCTCTCCTGTGCAATTTTCACAATCTTGTTTAATATCACTGTCATCACAATACCACAATATATATTTCTGGGAAAAGTATTAATTCCTGTAAATAATTACAGTGGCATGAAAAGGTCAAATTGATATTTTATTAGTTGACAAATAATCTTAATATTCTACTAAATAATGTAGTACAGTATATTCACATTTAAGTTTAAAATAGATTACTAACTATGGGAAGATGTGCAATAGCAAACTTTTGCTCATAATTTTTTTTCTTTTCAATTCAATTAAATTTTACATTCAAATTTGTATATATGAAATCCTATTAAAATAACTATGACCCACTGACAGCTTCTACATACTTGGGTGCTTTAAGATAGCAAATAAAAAATGACCGTCTGTTGAGTCAGTTTGTACATCACAATAGCACAATATCAATTTCTGGGTAAATAATTACTGTAAATAATCACAGTAGCATCAAAAGGTCAAATCGACACATTTTATTAATGACAAATAATCGACACCTTGTCATGACGAATGACATGCATTCACACTTCATTTAAAAAATTATACATATCTGCTTTTTTTTTTTGGGGGGGGGGGGGCACACAAAATGAAAGGGGGACAAAAAGAAGATAAAAGGCAACCGATGGAAAAAAGTATAGAGTATGGGATATGAGCATTTTACAGTATTACGGAAGATTCGACATCCAATTTTATTCCTCACATCCACTCACAAACACACACCCTTAGAAATCAGGTGTAACGCAAAAAAACATTTGTTTAGATATTTTTCTCTTTACACTGATAGACTCAGGACAGAAAACAAAGTTAAAGAATATTTCATAACAAATCAGACTGAACTCAATCTGTTCAAGTGTCCTGCACTTTTATTCAATCTTAAGTTCATAAATGTGTTTTTTTTTGTCTAATATGTGCCAAATATGTTGGTTTTATGTCTCGCAACAATACTGGCAATACTAAAGATTGTTCTTGCTCTTTCGTGCCATTTCTTCTTCTTTCTTAAACACACACACTGCACCCCCTACAACGATGAGTGTTTACAGTGTTTTAGGATATCTAAAGGTAAACAAATTACATGCTGCAATTATAAACTGGGTGCCAGGAATTGAGAAGGACTTCGGACTATTATGAAAAGTCTGAAATACTCCCAGGCATGTTAGATATTCTCTGTCTAAAGGTTTTTTCCCAATTCTGCATTGAGGCTCTTGAAGGATAATGGAAGTCAGTGAAACTGCCTGCTTTAAATAACTAATCCCTAATAATCTTTATAAATAGTGCATATTATAATCACATTTAAGTTTAAAACAGATGACTAATTCTGAGCAGTGTGGCATAAGTGGGTCGGACAATACCAAACTTCAAATGTATCTCACTCAATAAAGTAATCATTGGTACAGACTTAAGCATTTATGAGTATATCAGAAAGTGCCAATGAGAAGATGAATGAACCAAAGTTCCTTTACTCATTAGAAACATGAGTGCACCTGACTATGTCTGGAGGCAGTCTGGGAAAGATTGGACAGAGGGGGAAAAAGGAGATTGAGGGAAGAAAAAGGAAGGGCATGATAAGTCAAGGCAAGACATTCACTTAATAAAGACAGTCTCATTCAGTAATTGGTGTGAAGAGTCTACAACAGGTCCTTATTTTAAACAAACTTGACAAAGTACCCATGCTACATTCTCTAAATCACTTGCTTCCTTTGTCCCTCTGTGAATCCCTTATTCATTACCTCTTTGATCGACTTCCATTATTCCTTTGCTTCACACCATATGTCACAACTTCACTGACATTTCCTTAATCACTCCAATTGTTCCATTTCGCACCCATATTCATAATTAAATGATTCAAAAAATCATTCGCTCATTTTCTCTCCATTCACTCCCTCTCACGTCTACCTGTGACACGGAAATATCAGCACAGGGCAACCGTTAATGGCTGGGTTTTATTCTGTCATACTTCAGGGAGCATGTTAGCAGTGAAAGCTAGTTTAGAGAGCAAACTGTGGCACTTTGTATCAATATAATATCGGAAACCTGGCAAAATAACGAATCCACAATAATAATTATGATAATAAATATCAGTACACACAAAATTAAGACTTAACACAAGAAAAATGAAGAGAAAAGGGAGAAAGAAGAAAACCTGCTGTAGAACCGCAAAGGAAACGTGCATTGATTGAAGTTTAAAACACAACAGAAAAAGAAAAGCTAACAAAACAGGTCTGGCAAAATAAAAAGGATAAAGTGGCTATGTCCAAATGCTAGTATTAATGTCCATCACAAACACACATCTCGGTGTGTTTGAGCATTCATGTTATTTGTTGTTTTTTTTTTTTTCCTCCCCCATTGACCTCCTCAAAAACTACCATTTGGAAAACAGCCAAATGTCTTTGGGATCTCAATCCCTTCACAACTCCGTTTCGACATCAGTAGTTTAGGCAGTTTTACTTAACAATGTTATGAACCATTTAATGCATAAGACCAGGCACAGCTGTATGTAATTAGCGCTCAGGTAATCAAGCACAAAGGTCATTAGCTATGCATACAGTAGTCACCGAAAAAAACAAACACCAACCTTGTTTCGGGCAAAAATGAGGTGTGAACAAATTCCCTTTCGGAGGTATGCAGGATGCATGAAGATCCAGTGCCAAATTAGAATGAGAAAACTCGATCTCCCAAAAACAAAGAACGAAATGATTTCATGTACGTCATTTCTGGCTGTTCCTTTTATTTCACTCCTCCATTGCAACCTTTATGAACAGCTGTCACTACAAATGTTTCTGTTTAGCATAAAAATGCATCAGTCTCATTATGGAGTCATTTTAGTGCCAAAAATATTATTTCAATTATGAAATAATTGAATAGCAGTTCATAGTTACATTCAGTGTTGCAGGAAATAAATATCAGCTTTGATTCACCAGATGACATTTCCATGTAATTTTACTGATAAATCACAAAGAAAAACCACAGAGAAAGAATTTCTCTGTCCTAAAAACATATAGCTTTACCTCTGTCTGTCACAATAGGCTGACATCAGAGAATGTTTCCTCACAGAGTTTATCATCATATCATTGTCGACACAGGCAATAATATTTCGAAATAAAAAATACATTTAATACATTTTTGACTTTTCATTTGTTATAACTGCAAAGTTTTTGTGAACTGCTACTGATATTTTTTTTTGTAACTCCAGTAGGGGGAGAAAGAAAAAAAAAAGGAGGTAAAAAAAGAATTATAGTCATTAGCTTAAATGTTTGGCACAAAAATGATTCCATATTTGACTCCGAATCGAAACCGATTCAACATTAGTGATACAGCGGTGCCACAAAGGAAGACTTAAAGGAGTGTACAACTACACACCCACGTTGGCTTAAATACCATCCAGATAGTGCATTCTCGGTTTTCTAAATATTCTTTTAGTACATCTAGATGTTTTTTTTTCCCATTGAAACCTAATCACCAACAATTTTAAAAGACTCAAAGCTGAGTGTTTACATGGAGAGCAAAGCGTCGGATTGTTTTTGTAGTTACTGGAGGTACATGTTTACACAAAGAGATGTCCATGTCAAATTAAAAGGAATCTATTAATTAAGAAGAATTAATATAAAGCCGAGTTATGCACACAGATGCCAACTAAACATGGAAAATAAATACTGAATACGCCATCTATAGGCAGTAGTGGTGGTAGTACACTAGACGAGGGGATTTATTCGCTTGTATAAACGGGTGCATGTTGAATTTAAAATGTAAAAGCAGTGGCTTGGATATCGCTGATGACTTTTGCCTCTCTATTAAGCCTTTAGGCCTTTGTTTCTTGCGAGACAAAAGTGACAGGACACACTCTTGGCAACAGGCAACATCAGGGAGCAGCAAGTCCTCAATCACAGCGTAAGAGACTCTTCTCAAAGCACCATGTTGTACGCCTACGACTCGAGCGAATCTGCTAAAATAAGGAACATAACAGCAGTGATGATGAATGAAGAATGATCATTCGCTGTGAGGCTAAATTTTAAGAGATGAGGCAACCCTAACATGCATGCCGATATGGTTAACATTCTCATAATCCAACTATACATACAGATTAGTCTCAATAACTATTTCCTCATAAAAAGGCTTCATTAGATGACAATTGCTTCACAATTGTGCTAATACACTATTACTATTATAGGAGTTTTACAAACGACACTTCAGAAATCATGATCACTAATAATCAAAATCTGGTTACCATCTTGAGGAGGGTCTATATTAATATCCTCTGTCTCTGTGTCATCCTTCATCTCCTCATCCTCCTCTTCATCTTCCTCTTCCTCCTCAAGCTCTCTGGCAATCAGCTGTCTAGCCAGTTTAATGTTAAGTCCTTCATTATAATGCATTTTCCTCATCATCTCAAACTGCTTCTTTTTGGCTGGAAAAACAGAACAGAAGACATGAATAACCCCCAAGTCCCTGTAGACTGAATTGTAGTGTTGTGAATTGTTCATTTGACTGGAGCAAATCGGTCAGCTGAGCCTAATTTTACGTTCACATTGATGGCTGTGAGGTTGCACTAGTAATTAACTCCAGAATTATTTTAATTAGATTTGGCATAAATGTCTTTGTAGAGGGTGTCTACAATTTATATATTTGGCTATTGTATCCTATTCCACCTTGTTGTCAAGTCTATCACTCTCAACCTATCCTCTCCTCACAGTTCATCCCTTAATATGTCCATTTCAACATATAGCTTCTCTCTCTTTCCCTGTCTATCCTGCTTTGAAACCTGCACCAGTCTGGAACTGTGACATAACTAGTGTGGCACCATATACAGTTACTAGAAAGGTATCTCAACACCCTGCTTTTTAAAACAATAATGAGTCAACAGTTTATTAGCTTTAGTACTTAAAGAACTGCAGTTCCACATATTGGACTATAGAGGTCAGTGTGTGTACACTGTAGCACATAATAATTACACATAAATAATTAAAAGATTATATTTTATATTTTATCTTATTTTTAGTTTAAACAGTTCTACTTTGTTTTAGCACACTGTAAACACAGTGTTTATTATAAAAAAATACAACAATGTTTTAATATTCAATTTCTGTTTAAGCCATAGTATCAATTTGATATTGGTATCATGATATTTAATCTAGGTATCGTATCACAGTCATAATTTTCGTATCATGACAACAACACTGGAGACAGTGAACCTAATGGCCCACCCTGTTCCTCAGGACTGAGCTGCTCTTCCTCCTCACTGCTCTCCTCCTCTTCCCCCTCCTCCCTCATACACCGAGGACCTGAACCTTCAGCTGCTGCCAGCCTGCACACAGGAAGAGTGGAATACTTATTAATGCATACATACAGAAAAACAGATACACCAGATCGTATATACAAACAACACACACACACAAATATCTAGCGTATTTAGATTATAATCTCTGCAGAAATACCAGTTATAAATCAGAGCAGAGAGGCACAAACTGCCAAACAGATACAACATGCACCATCTTACATCATGCCCAAATATAGTACAAGCAAATGCTCACCCAAATACAGAGCTGTAGGAATGCTTTTTTACTCTAAGGCTATACTGTACAAAACAGTACTAGCGTTATACTGGTGTTATACTAATTAAGCATCCTACGCGGTTCGGGATTCAACCATGACCTCTCATTGAAAATGTTTAATTTGCCTCTCGCAGCAAAGTGGAAGCACAGAGAATTCCCAAAGCTTACATTCATCAGCTTTAATTACATGGAATAAGGAGAACAGAGGACAAGAACAAACCCTAATGTCACCTTGCTTGCATATTAAGCGCTCGAGTATTGATCACAGACTAAATGTGGAACAATCCATTCTGTTCAGGAGGGGTGTTAGGTTAGATACAAGATGTGATGATGCGGACAAGGTTTTTATTTGACAAACTCACTTCTTGGTGAGGTCGTCCACAGTGAGGGCTGCGTTACTTTCTGAATCGCTGTGCACTTCTTCATCATCGTCTTCACCTACCATCCTGTGAGAAATACAATTGAATGAAAGGAATACAATAATTGGTTGTCTCAACAATTCTCAGTATTAGAAGTCACACTGGCTTTATATAACAATAGTTTTTCTGGGTTGCGTTATACAGTACTAGTGTAAATTTTTTTTTGATGTAGTGGTATATATTTTTGGAGGGTTACTATTTATATAATATTGTGTACAAATAGTCCTCATTAAAAATTATCGATATTCCTCATTTAATATATTGTCCTTCATGTGCGTGTATATACAATGTACATCAGCCGATTTATGCTCACCGGTTATACGGCGTACTTGGTTCATCGATTTTCATCAGACCGTAGTCTTTATCAGCTGGGTGATAGGTGGCCAGGATGTTCATCTCGTCCCATTTCTGTGACTTTTTCCTAAAACGACGTCCAAATACGGCAAAAATCATTAACGCTGATGCTAACTGAACATTCCCCTGAGAAACGAGCTTCCTGTCCCACTTTAAAGCTTTTACAAGTCAATTACTTGTGTGGACAATAAATCCTGTCGTATGCTATTTATAGAAAGGCGCTGCTATTTCACCTCAAAACAAAAGCTCACTACAGTTGACACGACAAATTCCTAATTGAGGCACTGCCATACAATGAGTCATGTTTGCATTAGTAAACATGATGATTAAGAACGGCTTTTATGTAGGATTCTGTGAGATTTTCACATCTGCATTAAATCAACCATTTATATATATATATATATATATATATATATATATATATATATATATATATATATATATATATATATATATATATATATATATACACGCGCCGATACTACACACATATACACACACACACACACACACACACACACACACACACACACACACACAAATGTGTGTGTGTGTGTGTGTTTCAAATTTAATAAATGCACAGCAGTGGGTGATTTGGGACATGGCGCATAATAGAGGATCAAAACCAGCAATGGCTTTCAGATGAGATGCAGTGAGTAGGAAGGTTCATAACAGGTTTTCTTGGAAGGCTTTTAAAAATAAACAACAATCAATTGCATCCTCAGAAGGACTGCTTCTCGGCTGTGCAAAAAAGGCCGGGAGGATTTCTTTTTCTCTCCTTTTATGCTCAAACTATTCTGGTGTGGATGAAGAGGCAGCTCCATCTCCTGAGACTAAAACACACTGTGATGCAGCATGCCCCAGTTTCCTTAAAAAAAGGAGAGACCGATTTAAGAACAATGTCACATCAGGGAGAGAAAGACAAAAGAAGGGAGGGGAAGTAGTGCTGTCACAATTACCCAAATAAAACAACATGGGCAATAACCGGATCAGAAGTTCACCTTTCATTAACAATAACAATAAAGGTATCTATAGTCCATTTAGAATATGGCAGTTGCCTGACTGACTTAACTTTTCTACAGTATATATATATATATATATATATATATATATATATATATATATATATATATATATATATATATATATATATATTTATATAACATATAGTTATCCATAACATATAGTCCATTTAAAATATGGCAGTTGCCTGACTGACTTAACTTTTCTACAGTATATATATATATATATATATATATATATATATATATATATATATATATATATATATATATATATATATATCCAGGAGATCCCCCCCTATTTTCATATAAATAATTTGATAATGGTAGATGTTCACTCCTCTGTCATATATATTATATTTGCTATGCATTTATTTAATCAGTATGAATTTGAATCAGTAAACTTCAGATTTCACATTTCAAATCATCGTTCAATTAAGAAAACAGCAGAAATTGGCCCCAGTAACGGGAAAAAAACAGAAATTGTATGAATTAATATTTGAATCACGAACTTGCTACAAGGATTATCAAGCGAAAGGCTCCCATAGGAATAATTTCCGTATGAGAACCTTATCCAACGAACCCTGACATTTCCCCTTAAAATGGATATAAAAAAACAAGATTTCATTACAATGCATAACAATAGCACAAAACGTCCCACATAAAAGGTGATATAAAACCTACCCCTGTCTTTTGGAAGCATCGTTGGTCACGTGACGTATTGGACGCGATATTAATATCGTATGATTGATCAAACCGACCAGTCCTGATTTTCTTCTTTCGTCTTATTAGAGATACAATGTGGAAATACCGCACGAATTCATAACAATTCTATATTGCTGACAGATTCAAAGGGTATTATAAAAGTTATATGTATAATTTATTTCGTTTACATTGTCGGTGAGAATTGTCACTGAAATATTTAATGGCCACAAAAGTCAAGAAAAGTAACTTGATCCAATTCAAGCCACTGTTAACTAGCGGGCTCGTTCTGCTAATTTCGCATTGACACGCTAACTTCCAAAACCTCCAGAATGAACAATGTACATCCTGCATCCTAAAACTGCTTGACAAGCCCTACACATGCACCAAATAAAGCGATAAAACAAGCGACATCTAAGATGAGTCAGCTAAGACAGAACCGCCCTGGCTAACCATGGCTAACTGTACTTTACAACGGTTCAATCCCAAATACCTGTTTGCTTCCTCCGTAGGCGCAGTACGCACCCCCGTGCTATAACAACAACGTAGTGCTCTAGGTGAAAATCTGCACTAGATTTGCGATAAAGCCACGGTTTTCTGACAGGTTATGAGTTACTCACTGTAGATCATCGTCGTTAAAGCCGGATCCCGTGGGTTCTGTGCTCTCCACTGGAACTTCACTGCACGCTTTGGCTTTGGTTTTATTTTTCAAAATGCCTTTAATGGGCCGCGGAGCTGCCATGCCCTTTCACACCCCTTTACCGCCACTCAGAAACGCTTTAATAAACGCCCTGCTAGATGTGATCGAACTGGTTCTGGCTTTGTATAGGGAAACCGGAATTCAAATTACAAGCCGAAGATCGACAAACAATCCCGGTTTGGCTCAGTCTTGCAGGGTTAAAGTCAGACAGCTCAGTTCTCACACGTCTCCGTCACACACTCCTGTAGCACGGTTTTCAAGTGCAGAGTTACGGCGGCCGGAAGTAAGGAACAGGAAATATGTCACAGGAAGTAGCTTACCGGCACCTTTTTACCTAAAACGTCTGTAGTCATAAAGCACTATGTGGGTCTCAAATTTAAAATCTCCGAGATTCATACTGCCTTCAATAACACATTTTTTGATAAACTGTTTGAGATTGATTTGATCAAACCCAAATTCAGTTTGGAATACACTTTCTAAACTCTCCAGTTCCTCACTTTACACTATTATAGCACTGTCCATAAAGTCTCAAATTTCCAGCCTTAATCCCCATAATCCTGCACTCCGCTTCCCGTCATGGGGGAGAAAGCCTTTCACTGTGCTCTAAGTATTTGTGGCAGGTATAAAGAATTACCATTACCCATTACCTTTCATTTGTAACAGCCAAGATAATCTAAATAAAAACAAGTCTGCTTTCCCCAGATTGGTTATATTAAAGACAGTAATATTTGGTTTCTATCTCACTCACTCAGCTCTGATGATCAGGGTGCTATTGACATGAATGCTGATCATTATGGGGTCATATTGCTGCTTTAGTCTGTGTAGCTAAGACCTTGGGTTACTGATTATAAGGTCAGTAGTTAAAGCTCAAGTATCACCAAGCTGCCACTGTTGGGCCCTTGTGTAAGGCCCTAAACCCTCTCTGATCTAGGGGTGCTGTATCACGGCTGATATAGGAGGTATATGTCCTATACCAGAAGGTGGCAGTAGTGTGTATCTGGAATCCAAACAGGAAAGAGCTAGAGCTAACAGAGTTTACACCTGCTAACAGAGTTTACACCTACACATTACGAACTTATTTTAATTGAAAACAATTTCTTTAGAATTATTTTTTTGTAAAATAAATAAAAAATGTAATCATTATTTTGATTTCCATTATATTCCGAACACGTTTTGGTCTTTTTAGACACCTTTAATAATTACTTTCACATTGAAGATCTTCCCAAATCAGATGCATCATGTGACATTATGTCTCAACAGTGCATTTTATACATCATAAATGTTACCATATTTATTTCAATCAAATTTTTATATCTCTATTTTACTTAGGTTAATACTTTTTTTAACATTTAGATTTTTTAAAAAGATAATACTAATACTCTACTCAACATGGGCATGAAGAAATGACTATGCTTTATGAGATCTGCTTTTAATTCAGCTTGTACATCAGGAAATGATATCTGAGCTGTATCTCTGTACAGATATATAAATACTTTCTATTCAACGTGTTAAGAAAAACAGACATCTCTGATCTCTGTTAGACTTATTATATAAAGGGTTCATTAGTGATATACTTACATTATATAAGCATTTATTATATTATATTATTTATTATATTATTATGTACATGTATATATTATTATAAGAACAGAATCTGAAATATTACTCTGTTACACAGTCTGTTAGGGAATTGGAGCATTAAGCGAGAAAGCGCAGCCTGTTTAGAGAAAACAGATGAGAAAAGTCCAGAGGCTGAGCAGCATGGCACAGACACTAAGCCTGTTGAAAATGGCATGATTTGGGTCTGGTTCGGGAATCGGCTGTAAGGGACAATCACTGTAAGGCTCAATGCAGGCAGCATAGGCCATAGCGTGAGCAATGTAGCTCTGTTCCTGAACACCATGGAACAGATGAGACATTGGGCCTTTCGCAAAAATGGCTACATCTTCAGAACCATGGGTTTCAGATGACAGAGGAACAGCAGACTGCTGGACATAGCCAGTTTCATCTGACAGAATAGAGAGAAAGAGAGATATATTAATAAACAGACAGACAAACAGACAGATAAACAGTCAAGAAAAACTGAAAGAGAAACCTGGCACATCAAGGCCATTAGAGGTTACTCATCTTACTAGTAATAGTGTAGTTCAGGTCTGGCCGTGTTCCATTGGCAATATATCCTGGTCCATTCCCATACAGAGTGGTGGTGAAGGGTTTCTTATCAGTGCCAGATTTAGAAGAAAGTCCTGAAAGACAGAAATGGACAATAGTTGTTGACACGTCTACCCATATTCATATGATTGCTTATGATTAAGAATGAATGCAATTTGGATGTAAATATACGCATCTTAAGGGTGTAAAATAATAATAACAATAATTATAAAATTATAAATTTTTTTGTTAATGTCCTGGCTCAAGGGCACACTAGTGGCAGCTTCATGGTGGTGAGATTTGAAACTATGACCCTCCCGTCCAATGTCTTAACCCAGTGGTGGGCAAACTACGGCCTGTGGGCCACATATGGCCCCTTAGTCATTTTAATCCGGTCCTCCAAAGATTGATTCAGAATTGTCCAAATCAATCATATCATATTATAGCTGCATTCATTTGACATTTTCCTGTAATGCCAGATGTTCAACCAAGTGGCGCATTAGGCACGGTGATACATTGAGTTAACATTCCATTAATGCCTTTTATATGTTTATATTTTGATATATATGCACCCTTGTCTTAACCACTGTTTTAACAACTGTGCTGCCACCTCCCTGATATAAAGTCTTTACAGGAATAGAGAAAATGCAATAATAAAACACTGAAAATTTATTTAGGACAGAAGAGAACTAGAATTATGCAAATGTTCATACAACTGAGTTGTACTAATTAAAAACTAACTTTTTAATATGCATAAAATGCAAGCCATTATATTTTTGGATTAACAGATTCAAGCATTATGGACATTGCATCTTGGACATTGCGTGAGATTCCTGATCACGTGATTCTGTTAAGTGAAGGAAAGGGAAAGTACACTGACGTCTGCTCACAAACATGCCCTTTAATTACAATTTGATACTTTACCAAGTACTGGATTGCCCCTCAGTGAGTTTCCGCCAAAAGAGAAGACGTGTGAATGATCAGCAGTAACTACAGTCAAGGTGTCCAGTTCGCTGGTCAGTTCGGCAGCTCGGGCTATGGCACGGTCAAACTCCACCGCCTCATAAAGTGCATGTTTAGCTTCACTATCATGGTGTCCATGATCAATTCTCCCACTTACAGAGAGGAAACACACACACAAAAGAATGACTAATTATTACCTATTATGACATTAATATGATTGAGTCTCATGGATAAATGCACCCGTCCCACTAAAGATTAGTGCCCAATCTGCACCACTTAAATACATTCCCAATATGTTGCATTAATTAGATATGTCTATTTGTGCCTCACCATCATGGGTTTCATTTAAAGAAACACCAAATTTTCACCGCTCAAACGTCCACCTGATTTGTTTCACTTAAATGTATGCCCAATTTGAAGGCATACCGAATCAATTTCACTTAAAGAAACAAGTCATGCCCAGTCAGATCACAATTATATCTCCCCATGAGCTGCTCCTGGAAATGATCCCACACAGAATGAACACTTATCTTCCACAAAGAGATAAAATCCATTAGGGTTCTTGCTGAGGATTTTGATGGCTTTCTCCATCATCTCTGTGAGGGATGGATCTGTGTCTTTATTCCTTTTTAGCTCATATCTGGTGTCCTTTGGCTCAAAAAGACCTGAGCACAAAAAGGTAGAGAATCAATGTCATGACAAAGCATTCAATGAATTAAAAGGTGAGCTGCTGAATTTCAGCTGTGATCAATAAATTCACTTATTCAAACATAGACTTTATGAAGAGGAGAGTTGCAAATACTGACACGCCAAAGGAAAGCGGAGATAATCGTGGTCTCACCAAATAATTATCTGATTCACACTCTATCTCACTGAATGTTGCAACCCGTATGCTGTCTCATGTCTTAATTTAACAATCTAGCTAGCTGGCAAATTCAAATGTCCCCATTGTGTGATGAATAAAGGTATATTTTTATAAAATAATGCACATGAACAATGATAGTAGGCTAATTTGCAAGGTAGTTGACTTAGCTAAGAAGTATATCAGTAAATAATCTGATTTGTGTTTAAACTCTATGAGCATACAACAATTCCTTTGGAAAATTTTTATAAAGCAGGGTGATAATATTGATACTTCTTTGAGCGAACAAAAAAATTTATAATTACCTAATTATAATATTATATTACCTAATAAATAATCAGTGTTTCTCTCATCCACAGCATTCAACTCATCCTTATTCCACACATAATGGGCATTCTGAAGGGCAAAAAAATGGTTAAAGCATTCATACATAAACTCACAAGCAGCACAATTTGCTAAAAATTTGAGGGCCACCTCTCATCGCCATACGGATTATTTCAGTATTACTCTGACCTATATATATATATATATATATATATATATATATATATATATATATATATATATATATATATATATATATATATATATATATATATACCACAATTAATAACGTACAGTACATTTTTAAACAGATCAGAGTGGATTCTTATTAGTGTCTGACATACATAATAGTCTGACTTAGTTGATTCTGTGTATTTGATTCATTCATCTGCATCTGATTAATGAAAGTTATGAAACAGAGTTTAATTTTGTCTGATATATTTGGGTGTAAGTCATATGAGTATAATTAATTAAAAACATCAGATTTCTTTGTCTATAATGCATCAAATGGCCGAAATAATCCGATTCAGATAAATGAAACTGTATGAAAGGTCCAATTCATGATTTATGATTTATAAAATGTTGACTCGTTTGTGTTTGATTCATCTAAATATAAAATCATCTGTTGCATCTATGTATGATTTATGAAATTGTCTAATTGTTACCAAAAATTAAACCCATGCTTGTTCATTTGCTCTGGATAAGGGTGTCTGCCAAATACCATAAATAAGTCATGAAACTATTTTATTCATGTTCATGGGACTAAAAAACTATACACAATATAATGTGCAAATATGAATTTGGTTCAGCTTCCTAGACATAGGATCCACTCACCCTATCTTATATCTTATGTGTCAGCTGACTATGGCTTGGTTTCGAGCAGATAGGATCATATACAGTTTTAATGATTAATAGGGGCTGCATTTAAAATTCATAATTAACCAAGAAGAGAAAAAGTTGTAAAAAAATAAAATAAGGAGTTGTACCGTTTTGTTTTTGAGCCACTCAGTGATCAGATTGGTTTTGTCATTTCTGGCACCTGTGACTGTAGCATATTCAGGATCTTGGGTTTCCTTAGGAAGCATGTACTGTCTCCCACCACCTAAAATTACCTAAAAAAAAACACACACAAACAAATGTAACATTTATTATGCCAGAGCTGCTCATTTTACATATGTCTAAATTATGAGTTGAGGATTTGGTTACTTGTATATATATATTTAAAACATGATACTGTTTTAAATATAGATATAAAAGTAACCAAATCTTACAATCACAATCAGCCAACATTCATACATGTAGAAAAATTAATATTATTACACGTAAAATAATACTGAGTTAATAACACACATGTTAGTGATCTTACATTAATGTCTGTGTTGTAGACAAGTTGGTAAGCAATGTCTTTGCAGCCTTCGGTTACAGCTCTAGCAGGCAGTTGAGCATCACTGTACCAGTCTCGATCAGCAATGTGAGCATAGCTTGCCCCTGGGGAGGCATGCTGAACTCGTGTGGTGGTCACAATACCCACAGACTTCCCTGGAGAAAAACAAATGAAAGAATAAGATACTGTTGAAAAACACAACTGAGATAAATTACAATTGTCCCAGAAAAGGGGGATTGAAAATGACAAGAAAAAAAGAAGTGGGTGAATTAATGTAAAAAAAAAAAATCAAATATTTTTATTAAAATGTAAAACTAATTATTTAATAAGTAAAATACATGTGCATAATAAATAAATAAATAAAAGTAATAAAAAAAACTAAAATGAATAATAATGTACTAATTATATAAATTGGTGGGGCACGGTGGCTCAGTGGTTAGCACGTTCACCTCACACCGCCAGGGTCCGGGTTCGATTCCCGTCTCGGTCCATGTGTGTGTGTGTGGAGTTTGCATGTTCTCCCCGTGCCTCAGCGGGTTTTTCTCCGGGTTCTCCGGTTTCCCCCCGGTCCAAAAACATGCACGGTAGGTTGATTGGCACCTTGGAAAATTGTCCCTAGTGTATGACTGTGTGTGTAAATGTGAGTGTGTGTGTCCTGCGATGGGTTGGCATTCCATCCAAGGTGTATCCTGCCTTAATGCCCATAGACGCCTGAGATAGGCACAGGCTCCCCATGACCCGAGGGAAGATCGGATAAAGCGGTAGAAAATGAATGAATGAATAATATAAATAGAAATAATGAACCCTTTTGTAGAAAAGGGGAAACCCTTTTGTTTAAAAAGGGGAAATATTATACTAATGTTTACAGATTTTTGGTGCATTAAAACGAAACATTATTGTTCATCGTTTAAATCATGGGCTCAGTGTGAAGATAGGTGACTGCAATGTGAAGAGATGGTTATTTTGTATGAGATGGTAATTTGAGATGGTAATTTTTATCTAAAAAGTATAAAAAGCTAACTTTATTTGCAGCAGTCATGTATTAGAATAGATATTATATATATATATATATATATATATATATATATATATATATATATATATATATATATCAGCGTTTGACTGAGTTATATTTCCCCTCAGTATCCACCAGATGGCAGCAAAAGCACTAAGATTTTTTAGCTTACGTTACTGCTGTGAACAGAGTCACTATTGGGGTTGTAAATCGGTAACATAAAATCTCATACTATGGTATCATACATTACATTTGGGCTTGGATATTTAAATGTGATAACTCCAGATGCAGCTAACTGTTAGTAAATGCGCAGTACCTGCTGCTCTAGCACGGTGGAGAACTGATTTGACCTCATTGCCCTTGACAGTGCTGCACTGAGACCGCCGAGCAGCAGCACTGACACCCAGTGTTCCATAATTTGCTTTCACGCCACACAGATACGCTGTGGCCGTACCAGCACTGTCAGGCATCTGCTGATCCACATTATAGGTCTGCAGAGAACGGGACAAAAGATTCACAATCAAACTGCAACTTATACCTTATAAAATAATTAGATAACTTAAAGCTATTGGATAGGGTTGGATAGGGAACTAGGGATGTTGCTATCAATAATTTTTATCACTGAGTATTTTAACCATTATTTCATTGATTAATTGAGAAATAGGATAACAAGTAATTTTAATTGATTAAAGAGCAATACTAAATAAGAGAAAATACGATAATTAGAAAAATCATTGCTGAAATTGCAAACAAGTTTACCATTTAGATTATTAAATTGCCATTTTACATCTAAATACAATTACAGTCGTTCAAAAAGCTCCTCCGCAGTTACCGGGTAGAGTAAGTCATGCGGTAACTTAGACTTAATTAAACTCATTATTATTCTCACTTATTTATTAAATCTTGCACAAGCTCTACTGCCTTCCCTGATCTGGTGAGCCACAAAACGAAAAAAATTTTCCCTGTCTATATTGCTTTTTAAGTAGATTCATAACTACACAGAGCATGTGATCATGCGAACGTGTTAATCAGCCAACAACAGTGGCTAGTGGAGGAGCAGAAGAACTTTAAAAATACCTTTTTATGAATAAATGCCATTATTCCATAAGTGTTCTGTATTTAGTCAAATGGACAAATCATATTCATTTGCTTCGATGAATTTTTGTAATCTAATTACTCGAGGAATCGTTATAGCCCTACACTGAACTATGTAAAGAACCTCACTAATGTGAATGGATGAAAATAGTACTTAATTTCTGTGCTTAGGTGAATACATTTAGTTGAATAATTTAATTAAATTTAATAATTGTATTTATGAGGCACGGTGGCGTAGTGGTTAGCACATTCGCCTCACACCGCCAGGATCCGGGTTCGATTCCCGGCTCGGTCATGTGTGTGTGGAGTTTGCATGTTCTCCCCGTGCCTCAAGGAGGTTTTTCTCCGGGTTCTCCGGTTTCCTCCCGGTCCAAAAACATGCACGGTAGGTTGATTGGCACCTTGGAAAATTGTCCCTAGTGTATGAATGTGTGTGTGAATGTGTGTGTGTGTGCCCTGCGATGGGTTGGCATTCCATCCAGGGTGTATCCTGCCTTAATGCCCATAGACGCCTGAGATAGGCACAGGCTCCCCGTGACCCGAGTGAAGATCGGATAAAGCGGTAGAAGATGGATGAATGAATGAATGAATGAATTGTATTTATTTAATTACAATTTAATTTAATTTAATTGAGCTGATTTACTGAACAAAACTGAAGTACTGAACTGAACTAAACTTGTTTAATAAAACTTAGCTGATTTAATTAAATAAACAGAATGAAACAGAATTGCATATAGGTAAAGAATGAACCTTCGATAAAGCCAGGTGGGGAAATCTGTCCATGGTTAACAGAGTCTCCTCTCCATTTTTACCAGCAAGCTGCCCTTTCAGAATCCGTGTAGCTGTCACTGTCGGAATTCCCATACCTGCATACATGCACATGCACACACACACACACACACACACACACACACACACACACACACACACACACACACACACACACACACACACACAGATTCTTATATCCAATATCTGAGGGCACTGTTCATATACCTAATCTAGTGTAGAACTGATAACAGGAGACAGTGAGAAAGAAAGGGAGAGAAAAAGATTAGAGTGAGAAAAGACCATCAAAGTCTTACAGAAACACCTTTTCTGATGTGTTTATGACAAGGTGATTAACTCAAAGAGGTTTAATTAACAATGATGAACAGGGTTAAATGCGCACTTTATATTTATTGATTCATCTAATGATACTGTCCATCTTACTGTTGGATTTCTTTCTTTCTTTCAATTGTATATCATATCACATCACATTCATATCTTTTATTTCAATTCTATTCTTTTAAAAATATTACAATGTCATGCATCTCACCATCTCCGAGGAAGAGGATGAGATTTTTGGCTCGATGAACATTTGGCTTCAGGGACAAAGCCGAGATGATAGCTTCTTTCCCTTTTATGTTCCAAAACCTTGGATCCTCTTCTTCCACTACACACACACACACACACACACACACACACACACACACACACACACACACACACACACACACACACACACACAATATATACACCAAATGTTTTATTTTTCAATACTTATGAACAACTTTTGTAATATATTTTCTAATATTATAAGTGATGAAAGGAGAAATGAATCAAAAGCATTTAAAATTGAGGGTGTTTAAAAGACGTTTTATAAAACTAGTGTTTAAAAAACCAAAGTACAAATAAACTTAAAAGATTTTTTGATCAATTAAAATAAAAAATGATCAATTTATTATTAATAGAGAGAAATAAAGATATAATTGTAGCTCAAAAAATATATATTTTTTTATAATATATGAATTTTTATAATATATATAATATATTTTTTATTGTTAAAATAATTAACGGCACTCATTATGATCATTTTATGTTAGCAAAAATATAATACAATTAAAACTTACCAGGTATGTTAGAAATGCAACCATTAATTAAAAATAAAATCAATATTCCAGATATAAAGGTGGGTTGGAGAGCCATAATGTGGATTTAACGGATGAATGAACACACACACACACACACACACACACACACACACACACACACACACACACACACCATTTCTTGCAGTTTATAACTTCACTTTGGACCAAAGGTCATCAATGACTCCCAACTTGAGGAAACTCTGAATGTATCACTTATTAACCTTAATGTCCAATAGGACTTTTTTCTAACATGCAACTTTATGTCCCTGGTTAGTGTGTGTATATATACATATATATATATATATCTAAATTAATTATTACTTATTTAAATAAGTTACATTTGTGTGCATTGTTGTTTTAAAGTAGATTCTATTGTTTTTGTTTTTCAAAATATTTTTTCAGTACAGAAACATTCGGTTCTAACAAATTATTCTAATGACAAATTAAATTTTTATGGAAATATTTTAAAACTTGTTGCTATTATGATGCTATGGACTTTGATTTGAGAATTTGGATTGATAATTAATGGACTAAGTTCTTATATCTGTAAAACTACTCATTTCAATTGTAAAATCTGTTCACAATTCACATTAATATGAACTAAAAAAGATCACTTTTGTCAGATTTGCATGAGAAACATGGCCTTTATTGGGGTTCATTTTTTTTTTTTTATTAGAAAGTCCAAACTCAAAAATTTAGAAAATCTAAGCCAAATAAAATCAAGGTGTCCAAAGTCAAGAAAAAAATCCCACAGATCAGAGAGGAATAATAAAAAAAGAGCCAAAAAGCCTAGCTAGAACAAGAAAACAATTATACAAAGAAAATGACATAACTTATATGTGGTACCTCAAGACAGCACTGGAGACAAACCACAAAAGAAAGACCACTAAACATTTAGAACTAACCAAAGACCTGCGCCACTGTATGCAAAATAAATTAAATTCCCTGGGGGTAACTGAAAACATGTGCCAACAATGGTAATTAGTGTAGAGAAAAGGAAAACAAAAGGAAGATGAGGACAGGAATAAAAGGAAAGACAGCATCCTGAAATGACACCCAGATCCTAAAATTATTATATATAATTATATGAGTTATTATTATAAAAATTGAATATATAATTTAGTATACAATTGAGCAGATTAGAAAGAAAAAACGGCAACAGCTGCTAAGTATTTAATCACACACTGGTGAAATAAATTAAGTAAGTAATGAGGAACAAGAAAAAGCTTGTTAATAACAACCACTTGATTCTCAAATGTTAGCTGATAGTAATAATTTTAACATTTCTACTATCTTAATGTAAATTGCTAGCAGTGTATGAAATAATCGGAATTTGAAACATATAAACAAAGCCATTGCTCATTAATAAGCATATATTCTTATATGATCTGTTATCAGTGTTCCTGTATTGTTACTACTTTATTTTATTGAATCTCTTTTCCCTATTTAGGCTCTTGCTAACATATTTGGCACATGTAGTACATTATATATGAATAGCCATAAACACATAACTGACTTTCTTTCCTTTGGTAAATGTTGAACATGTAATCCACCAGCACAGTGGACAGAAAGTGACCACTAATTGGTTTCCAAATATAAGTATTGGCAGGTTTGGAAAAAAATCTTAGTGAATGAATGTGTGAAGACTCCTATATTATTTCGAATTCAGAGCACAAAGTCTGAAGACAGTATTTAAAGGACATTCTGATACAAACTGAAGCGGACTTAGGGGAAGGCCACATTATCACTTAGGACTATATAATGTTGTAAAATATTCAATATGAAAGCCTTTGATAAGCGATGACGAGAACATTGAGGTCACTTATTAGAATACAACCTGGAATTGTTACTATCTCTAATATCATTATTGCACTTTAATCAGATGGGAAAATGCAATTGTACTTTGTTACTGTTCTGTGTAAGTATTTTTTTTACTGTGAGTCTACTACACATGTTTAGGCTTTAAAATACCCATTACTAATCGTAAAGGTTTCTTGTTTTTGTTATCCAGCCAATAACTGCCTGCTATGTACAAATTTAACAATGTAGAAAAAAACTACATACATCATTACAATTTATCAGCTTTATAGATTTTAATAATTGAGTATATATAAAACAAGTAACTTTCTGCTTGTTTGCTTGAGTATATTTATGGCTGGATTATAATAAATTCTGTGAGAAATATCGATGATCTGAGGGAGTATTTTGTGTCTAGTGTGGAGTTTCACAAGTTATTTCTGTGTTCACAAGGGTTTAAAATGTCCAACAGTCCAAAAACCTGCTGGTAGGTGGTTTGGCCATGCTAAATTGCTCCTAGGTGTAAATAACTCTGTAGGTGCACCAGGTATTTTGCTTTTGCTGCAAGTAGTCGAACCCGGCGAAATAGATCACTTCTAAATATATATATATATATATATATATATATATATATATATATATATATATATATATATATATATATATATATATATATATATATATATATATATATATATATTATATATATACCACCATGCACATGGGATATATAGCTATCAATTAATTATCAAAAAATAGTTTTCAATCCGATTTTAATTTGGTGAATTTGATGCCATCAATCAATAACACCTGCATTTTTGGATCAGCAAGCACACTATTTAGAGCTTGCAAACTGCATCTGCCACAAACTCCACTAGCAAAAATATATTTGCGTAGACATAATAGTTTTTTATTCCACACTGGCTGACCAAGGGCATTAACAGGCAAACAATTATAGAGAAGATGTTACAAAAGATGGATGTTGCATTTTCTTTAATGAATTTGCACAAAAACCTATCAATTTACCTTAATTTCACAGCAAAACATGGATAAAAATGCACAAAAATGCAGGGAAAATCGAAAGTCATTTCATGAATTTAATATGATGATGCGTCTGTTAGAGATAGTGTATGTGATCGATGCATGTGTGGCTGTTTGATTGTGTTCACTGGATTTCTTGCTTTTGTAATTGCATTCATTCTTGCTGCGTGAGCTACCTGTCTGTGATGCAGCACTCTACTATACTGTGTTTCTGTATATTATTGATTGTATCTCTAGCAGTTTTGTCATTATGATGGCATTATGGAGTGGAATGATTCAGGTAAGATGCCACTGAAGGTTTAATTGTAAAAAAGCACAGCTCGCACAGTGTGTGAGTGTGTGTGTGTGTGTGTGTGTATATATACACACATATACACATGTGTGTGTATATATACACACATAAATACAGACACATATACAGCTTATATATAACAAATACAAGAAAGTTGTAAAATAGAAGAGAATTTAATGTCAAAACTTTTGTTTGGTTCAGTGTGCATCATACAGTACTGTAATCTCTACAGTTAACTAAACTCCTATACTAAATTTTGTAAAGAAAAAAAGAAAAAAGAAAAAAAAATTTATTTGTATAATAAAAAATCAATTTAAGGCACACTTTGATGAAGCTAATCATGGACAAATGGTAATAATTATAAAACTGAAAAAAATATATATTAAAAAAGGGAATCTGTTATAAAACCATCCCTGAGCTTCAAATAAAGTCTTCAACAAACTATTTTCAACTCCCCCTCACAAGCTCACTTCTGAATGTCGTTAGCTAAATGCTGCTTAATTTATGCTAGCATCTAGTTTTTATTACACAGTATAGTAATTTACATAACATCACCTAAGAAACATGGCTAAATATGTTTACATAAAACAAATTACTTAACCTGAGCTAAGCTATCTGGTGCTAACTTCTGTTAGCTGGCTGCCATTTTGTCTGTATATTACGTGGGGAATTACCATTGTTAGATTGTATATTGTGTCATTTAAACCAGTATGTTTTTGGAATTTCAAGTTGCTTTGCAAGCATAACACACAGTCTGAATATTTTAGACAAAGCTATTTAGATAACTTAGGGGACTTCACCAGGGGAAGTGAATGAGGGTGCATTAAAGTCTGTACTGGAGTAATACTGTCATCTGGAGCTGATCCAAACCACTGCACATGTTAAACTGAGGGACAGGGAGAGAGAGAGTCGAGGGGTGGAGTTAAGTTCAGGCGGGCAGTCGGTGTAGGGATGGAGGCAGGCGGCGTATGCCATTACGTGAGCGATGTAATGCTGTTCTTTAACACCATGGAAAAGATGCGCCATTGGGCCTTTCGCATAAATCGCCACATCTTCACCTCCATGAGTCTCGGCATCTAATGGCACAGCGGCCTGCTGCATGTATTCCTCATCCACTAAAGAGTGAAAAAAGAGAGAGAAACGTTAATACATACACTGGACTTTGATTATTCTCAGAGGGGTAAAGTAACAAAGTACTTTCCGAAACCTATTGGTTTGTACCGAATCCATCGCACATGACTCAAATTACATGACAATCCAGCAAGAACAGTGTTGCAAAATGTTACTCAAAACATTTCCTAAAAGTGATTATTTCTCCACTACTGGCTCATTTATAACACAGGTGCTTCCTCTTCGTACTCTGCAATTGAAGCTACAGTAGGGAGTCCTGTAGAGAGATGTTTGAATAAATTAGTGATTGTGATCGGCGCCGCCTAAGCATTTTTTATAATAGTATAGTTTTCCTTACATGACTTTTACTTTTATACTTCAAGTAGTTTTGAAACCAGTACTTTTACACTTTTACTTGAGTAAACAGCTTGAATTGATACTTCAACTTCTAACAAAGTCTTTTTAAACACTAGTATCTATACTTCTACCTGAACAATGAATGTGAATACCTTTCACCCCAGCGCTTATACTGCATCTGTTTGACACAAAACCCTCCTCAGCAGCATTATTTCATTCAGACTAACATGAGTACTATTAGGATGGGATTGATCTTTTTAGATTAAACTAGTGTAAATGTTGAGACACTGTGCAAAATGTAATAATATCAGAATACAAATTTGCAAATCTCAGAAATCTATATTATATTCACTATAAGGAAAAAATAAATAATTTAAAATTTTACGGCTACAACAGGGCTCAAAGAAAGAAAACGTTTTTTTTCTAGATTCAAACCCAATTCAGTTACTGCTGTAATGGTATATGTTTATACTTCTCATCCAACCACAATCAAATTCACTTTATCCGGATGGCTCAATTTATCTAGATAGGTTTTTTTTGAATGATGACAAGCCGGGAATAAATTTTTTTTTAAATGTAAGGAATAGAGAGTAAAGATAATTGCATGAAAATGGATGGAGTTCTAGTAAAAAGTCATCTGAAAAATAATTACTCCAGTAAAGTATATATACCCAAAATTTCTAAGTAAGGTAACAAAGTATTTGTACTTCGTTACTTGACACTTCTGGATATTATAAACTGTTTTGCATTTTATGTTTTACAACTTATAGACAGAGTATGTCACAGTTTGAAACCTGGTCAGTTTTGCTTCTGAGAGAATCTGCCTCTGGAAGATACAATATTTACACCCAATCGTCTGACCTGTTTCCAATCAACCAATTAGTTGCAAAATGTTTTGCCCAAATCTTTAATTTTAATAATGCTTTTGTTGCCCCTTTTTGTTGCTGCAGCCATTATATTCATTATATTTATGTTGCAGCCATTATATTCAAATGTACCTTATTTGTATTAATTAAAATGGTACATATCCACAGTTTAAACAAGTTCTCTTGTTCTATTGTGAATGAAATGTGGTTTTATAAGTTTAAATCAGTACATTCTGTTTTTATTTACATTTTGTACAGGCTTCCAACTTGGGGTTGTAGTTTCTGCCAGTTACACAGATGGTAACAATTTATATGAAAAGGGAGGGACACTGGGTGGTCAGACCACATTCCTTTTCATTTCATTTTTTCTCCACGTTTGTTTTTCTTATAAAGCAATCATGGAAGATTAGTAAATGGATAAAGCAAAATGGCTGCAAGTAAATATTACAGGTTTCATGTAAATTAAAGAAAGATAAAAATGGAAATTACTCTAATGTACTATAAGTGATTTTTAATCTTGGAACTAATGTTTTATTTCTCAGTATAATGATAAATTTTGGGGGCGCTGTATGTATTTTCAATCTTTTTGATGTGTTTTTGCATTGACTGTCTTTGGAGAATGCTGGAGACAACTTTTGGTGTAATTATTCTGCAGAACATTAACCAGTATTCTCTACTATTTACTTTCTTACGCTGTTAATTACAGTGCAATAAAGTGACAAAGTGCATTCAGTGAATCTTATCAACCTCTGACTTGGTGCAACATAACAATTCTGACAAGACTGCAACCAGAAGATACATAAATCAGTGACACCTGGGTTCTTTGCAGCTTGTTATAATACTGCCTGTACACTCATGTAAGACTTAATAATAAAGTAAAAAATGATTAGGTATTATGTGGATATAATACAGCGGGACAACAATGCTCATGCCTGAGTGACATATTATTCACTTCTTAGTTATTGAAATTCCTTGGTTATGTGATAAAGTCAGTGGTCTTAGATCAGTTTGATCAGTATGAACAGTGGCCCATAATAGTTTGGTACCAAATAACTTGATCTTGGTATGTGATCAGACAGTTGGCAAAAGAAGGACATCGCTTAAGACGAACCTATGATAACTGATATCACATGGTCTGAGTTTAAATGAGAGTTTATAGCCATCATCTTGTACCATGTGACTCGCAATAAACTTATGTAAATGTTACCATATCATGTACAGTGATTTTTTCATTTTTGAGAAGGTTAATCTGTAGCAGCTAATTAAACTTGAAAGTTGGATCTTTCATGAATTAAACTTGTTTGTCCTGCACATGTCAAAGATGCTCAGATTGAACTTTTCATGAGAAGCACAAAGAAGCACAAAAAAATTTGCAATCATTATTTTGAGAACCTCTTACAGTCCAGAGCATCCCAATTCTATCTTATGTTCATCGAGAGTACAATTTTCTTCTGGCAAGCACCAGGTCGTCCACAGGATGTAAAATAAAAGATGACTTATCCGACAAGTCCATGTTTTGTCACTGCTTTATGGATCATTTGTGGTGCACAAGTGCCCAATGAAGTCACTTAGGTTCTGGTGAACAGGAGTCAGCATAGACACTCTGACCACCCTGCAGTTACCAGTCTGCCCCATGTGCACCAATGCACTGTGTGTTTTGGCTCCTTGAAATTCCAGCATTAACCTCAGCAATTTGTAGCATGGATCGGACGAGATGGACTAGCCATTACGCTCCACATGCATCCATGAGTCTTGAATCGTTGAGTGCTTTGGGGTCACGAGTGTGGTTTTGGAGAGTTGTACATATATGAATTTTACTAATATGCAACCATGGCTAATGATTCTGTGTGCTGCTATTTAACAGCGTTAGACTATTTCATCGTTTGTAACACAACACTATCTTCTAGCAGCGTTGTAACTTTGAAACCATGAGTTGGCTTGGATGACTGTAGTTGGTTGGAGCATTATTTCAATGAAGAGCAAAAACAGGAAAAAGACTGTAAATGTCTATAAATTGCCTAGCAAAAACTAGGCAGAAGATCATTCAAACATCATATCCAGAGCAAAACCAGAATCTTTTCTTCCTAGATATACAAGCTAGTAAAATAGTGCTTTTATTTTCCTTCTAATATTGCTTACATTAACATCTCGTACTTACTGTAATCCACTGCTGATACGTTCGATCTCGTACCATTCACGTGCACGTATCCAGGGCCATTGGCATACAGGATACTAGTAAATGGAAGTCTGTCATCTGCATTTTTTGGTGCCAGACCTTAAAAAAAAAAAAAAAAAAAAAACTGACATGATCAAAACAACTTTTCAGCTTCCTACGGATAGCAAGGTAGCATTAATCTGAGCCACTCACCAAAAATAGGATTCCCCCGGGGTGTGTTCCCACCAAACGTGAAGACATGTGAGTGATCAGCAGTGACAATGGTGAGCGTTTCAGACTCTTTAGTGAGCTGAGATGCCCGATGTATCGTTTGGTCGAACATCACCGTTTCCTTTAGCGCCAGTTTGGCAATGCCAGAATGGTGCCCATGATCGATCCTGCCACTTAAAGGTGAAATAAAACCATAAACAAATATATAAATATGTAATTAAAGCTTAATTTTATAATTAATATCATTATAATTAATTAGTGTCATTATAATAATGAGACATTCATAAGCCATGCACACTTTTTTTTAACAATTATTAAAATAATGTATTGATTTTGTGTCACAACATAGAAAAGTGTATGTTGCCAGCACCATACATTTACACACAATCAAATGTGGACACAATGACAATTTTGGGTAATTTTATATAAAACTACTCATCTTCAACAAAGAGGAAAAATCCCTTTGGGTTCTTTCTGAGGATCTGAATAGCTTTTTCAGTCATGTCGACAATGGAAGGATCACGTGTCCAGTTCCTGAAAAACTCAAACCTCATGTCTTTTGGTTCAAACAGCCCTGTTTGAGACAGTGATTTGTGAAAATGATTGACTTGATCAAATAAAATAAAGTAAGATTTATGCATACATATATTTTGGGATGCTACCTATTGCAATTTTACGTTTGTTTATTTTGTTGGAATTACATGATGGATTAAATGATGAATGAATGAATACCTAGCAAACATGCAAACTAAATTTCAAATGTCTTGAAATTTCAAAATTACTAAATAAAACGGGATCATAATAAATATGCATCACCCATGAGACAATCTGTGGTGTTCACATTCACTGCGTTTAACTGCTCTTTATTCCAAACATACTGAGCGCCTCTGTCCTGAGAAAAAAGAAGGAAGAAACATTTATCTTTACAGTTCATATTAGATTTTGTTCAATTTCTCATCATTGTGAATTGTGAGTTTATATTTATATTTAAATTTACTTGCAAAATTATAATATATTTTCATTGACTTTCACTATTTGGTTGTCTGTATTTAGTGTCTGGTTGCCCGCAGAAAGATTTCTTGTTTCATTTAATGTACTTGTAATTAACGTTTGAGGTAGTAGAGGGCGCTAAACATTACATTGTTCTTTATTGTTCTGACAAGTTAATATTTGTATTATTGTCTTTAATTCGTTTGGTTACTGGCTATGGGTTATATCTCACACCTTAAACCTAAACTCTGCTGATTCAAACATAAACATGCTTTCCTGTTGTATAATTCACCTTCCGCTCAGCCAGCCATGCCTCGATTAAATTCCTCTTGTCCAATCGGTTTCCTTTTCGTGAAGATGAAGAGGGATATTCTGGATCTGGTGTGCCTTTTGGTGTCATGTACATTCTTCCACCTCCCAGAATAACCTAAGTCAAAAAAAATTATTAACAATTCACATCTAGTTTTAATATCTGGATATTTATCCATTTATACATACATAAAATATATTTAAAAAGGATTAGCATGCTATGGTGTATAATAATAATCAAACCTTTCAAATATACAAATACAATTATTTTATTTATTAATGTATACATTTAATGTTAACACATAATTTATAATCCTTTAGTGGTTCAGTGGAGCAGTGGAGTAGCTAAGGGATCTTTGTTTGCACTTATAGGATACTTTTTTGGTTAGTATCATGTTTTTTTTAAAGTCAATTTAGAATAATATGGCATGTTTGAGATCAAGACCTCAGGAAAATTTCATAATTATAATTATTATGGGCCTAATAAGGATACAAGTCAACTTGCAGAACTTTAAAGAGTTCCATTAAGGGTTCTAACTGTAACTGTTTTTCAAAAATTACTATAAACCATAAGCACTGGATCCGGCAGTGATGTAACACATCATATATTAACAGCACATGCTCATCATATGAGACAAGGTTATTAAATAGCATTAAACTACACTCCAAACTAAGTTTATGCGAGCTTACTAAAGTGAAAACAATAAATCATTGTAATAAACAAAAGAATACTCTGCAGGTTTTAATATATTATAAGAATCTATTCCTGATTTAAGAAGAGATTAATGAAAATGATATGATTGTGAAATAATACTCACACATTTAAATATATCACATTCACCATCATCACTGCTTTTTAACAATAATGTACATAATGCTGATATGTAAGTAACAGGCTGTACAGATTATTAATATACTGTATATTTTGGCTGAAGGAATAACACTACCAAAATCAGGGTTATGAGATGTATAAGTGACAGTGAAGTGCTGAGTGGTGATGTATTTTGGGTGAGGTGTCAGTCGTACGTCGATGTCAGTGTTGGTGATGAGTTGAGTGGAAATGTCCACACAGCCGTCTTGTTGGGCTTGGGGTGGCAAGTAAGCATCACTGTACCATTTGCGGTCTACTGAATGGGCATACGCTGCTGCCGGAGACGCATGCTGGACTCGAGTGGTGGTCACAATGCCAACTGATTTGCCTACAAACAAACAGGTTAAAGCAATACAGAACAATGAATATAATGCAAAAAGTGCAACAAAAAGCTAATAAACACAGGTAATTTTCCCTCTTCTAGTTTAACAACCATATGCCAGGTTATACCAGGTTAATTGCCAGCAAAAAATCATTTCCATTATATGTTACTACATGAGGCTGGAAATGTACATTTAGAAAAAAAAAGTAAAAACCCATGTGAATCTTTTTAGGACCTCTATTGAACCTATCAACCATTTAAAAGCCTTGAGGAACCTGTTACCTAAGAGTGAACCCAGTCGACCCTAGAGGAAGGGATGATCACCAAGTGGTGGTGCTTCAGAGTTTCTCAGGAAGACAATGCACAAGGCTTCTTACAACAGTGGTACTTTTAGCTCTTCTAAACTGCACACCCGGTGAAGTTATTTAATTTATTTAACACATGATATAAAAGAACATTTTCCTGTTTTCTGGAAAATGCTCGAGGCACAGCAAGGTTTTTCATCACACAGTGCTGAATTGGCATATTTGGTTTTATTTCACACTTGTTCAAATACACATGTAGGCCACCCTGAGGAACTGTACACATATACACAGACCTTCCTCTCTCTCTCTCCCTCTCTCACACGCACACACTCACACACACAGTGTTTTTGTGGTTACAATAGTTGTGCAGGAGTGGAAGGAATTATGAAATAACATTGTGGTGATGGTTGTTGGCAGATTTGAAGGCCTAATGTTAGGAAATTGTGTGTGTGTGTGTGTGTGTGTGTGTGTGTGTGTGTGAGAGAGAGAGAGAGAGAGAGAGAGAGAGAGAGAAAGAGAGAGAGAGGGGGGGCACAGACATAAAGTATGTCCCATGGAAAATTGCTAGTAAATGCTTAGTATTAGTATTTATTAGTATTAGTACTTAGGATTAGTATTTATCTACATAATCACTTTAATTATAGATAACAAGCTATAAAGGATCAGGACAAACACATATCAGTGTCCTCTAACATCTACTTTGTTACTATTACTGACATCACTCTGTCAACAGGAACTTTTTCTTCAGAGTCACGTTTTACCCACCACCATAAAACTTTCCCCTTACTATCCATTCAACTCACTGCAGCTCACTCTAATCCCACCCACTGCTGTTAAACCCTTCCCTCACTATACCTGCCACTCCCTCTAACCCCACCCACTGCTGTTAAACCCTTCTCTAACTATACCTGCCAATCACTCTAACCGGACCCACTACTGTTAAACCCTTCCCTCACTATCCCTGTCCCTCACTCAAACTCCACCCCCTACTGTTAAACCCCCTAACCTCACTATCCCTGCCACTCACTCTAACCCCACCCACTACTGTTAAACCCTACCCTCACTATCCCTGCCACTCACTCTAACCCCACCCACTACAGTAAAACCTACCCTAACTATTCCTGCCACTCACTCTAACCCCACCCACTACTGTAATTCCTCCTTTAACTATCCCTGTCCTTCACTCTTACCCCACCCAACTACTGTAAAACTCTTGCCTCGCTATCCCTGCCCCTTACTCTAACCCCAAACGCCACTGTAAAACCTTTTCCTCACAATTCCTGCCACTTTAACCCACCTACTACTGTAAAACCCTTCCATCATCATTCCTGTCATTTACTCTAACCCCACCCATTACTATAAAACCCTTCCCTCGTATCCCTTCCTTATCCCTACAACTCCACCCAACACTGTAAAACATTTCCCTCACTATCCCTGCCCCTTAGTCTTACCCCACCTATCACTGCAAAATCCTTCCCATGCCATAACTTACACTTACTCTAACCCGGTAGTTCTCAACCATTTGTCTGCCATCCCCAACTTTACAGGGGGTGGCTTTTCAAGCCCCATCTGTCCCCTATCACCCCCCTTCCTTCCCAAATACTTGAATTTTAAATCTTTTTAAATATCAAGTCCTAAACAAAACAGCAATTATATGTGTTAGATGTGCTAACTAATGTTATTTTTGTACTTTCATTAATGACCTTATTGTTTATGGTTGCTTTGAGTATTTTTAGTTGAGAAAATCAATACATGAAGAATGAGTACAAAGATGAACACGCGCGCACAATATAAATCATGCTATTCATTGTGCCCACCTGGCATGTCTTTTCCCAATAGACGGGCGCACCCTATTGCTATATTAACCATCCACTACTCCCTCAAAATAATCTTACTCTTACCATGTCTCTGAATTTAATCCTGCCTGTTATGCTAACCCCCAGCACATTCGAATTCAGTGATCAACCCATTATCTCACTTGAAACCAATGTATTTGATAATTGTATTTAATCTGTCAAACACCGTAATACAATACTACCACACAAACAGTCTGCATTTCATTACTTTACATCAGCTGTTAACTGCAACACAGGTTCTGTGACCTCAAATAAAAACGTCAAGGAGAACCAATGCTTCCCACAGCTCAACTTCTTACAGTCGCATAGCTTCCTGTTAGCACACGTTAGCATACCTTGCAATTTAGCCCGGTGTAAGACGGAATAAACCTCATTTCCAAAAGTCGTGTTGCACTCGTAAGGAACGGCACTTGCGCTTACACCCACCGTCTTAGAGTTGGCTTTAACACCGCAGTGGTATGCTGTAGCGGTACTTGCACTGTCTGCTACCTGTTTATCCACACTGTACGTCTGCACACATCACAAACGCAAAAAAAGCTAATGTCAAACAGAATCCAATGTAATGTCTTTCAAAAAAAAAAAAAAAAAAAAAAAACCTTCTAGTTTTAGCTGGAAACCATGTAAGACAATTTAAATAGAAAAACTGTAAATTGCTATAGGTTTCCTTCTCTACACATCTGTGTTATGATAAAAGTGGTGCTTTAATACACAATGCACATATATGAAATACTCAGCTTATGTAAACAAACAGTAGAACATTTAAAACAATTTGGAAAAAAGTAATAATGATTATGATTATGTTGGCAATGATAATAGTGATAAAGCAATGATAATGATGACGATGTATTTTTTTTACCTTTGACAGTGCAAGGTAAGGAAACTTATCCATGGTGAGGACAGTCTCCTCCCCTGTTTGTCCATCTATTTGTCCTCTCATGATTCGTGCAGCTGAGACAGTGGAAACGCCCATTCCTGTGTGACAAATAATTAAGACAGGGATGTATAATAATTACTTAAATAAGAACATATATTCTAATACATATTTATGGAGCCACACTGGAATTTTCAGGATAGATGTGAACTGTATTTAATGCCAACAGCCTGCTACACTGACTCAGGACTACAGTTTGTATTGCATTTAATCACCATCACTGCATACCTCAAAGTCGTTTAATGGTAATGAAAGTGTTCCTTTGAAGTTTTCTTCCTTTTTTCATCTTGGGGAGTTTTTAATATTTGTAAGGGACAAATATAAAGTTATAGTTGTATTGCAAGAACAATCTTTTTAATTATTAATGCATTTTCACTGCTAGTATAGAAGTGCTGTACAAATAAAAATGAATTTAATTGAATGAATACACTATTTATTTATTTTTTATATCTGAATTATTTGATTTTAGCAAGAACATATGAGCAATTCCTATGTAATCTGTATTTTTGAGCTAAGCAGAGACCCATTTTGATATACACATGAACATTAGTAATTGATCAGTATTTATGTGGCTTAAATAACGTAAAAGAAATATTTGTGGTTGGGCTGAAGGTCCTGTTTTGACAAATAAAAAAAACATAGCAGGGCAACATCCAAAGTTTGGTAAATGACAAATTCCGAGTTATGGGGAGGTGTTATATCAGGCTTCTGGGTAAAAGCTTCTAGTTGGTCAAAACTTTCATATTTCATAAGACTTCATTGAGCCCTTTGTTGGAAAGCCCTCTGACCTTTATACAAATATTTTGGATAGAAGCCCATGACTAAAAAAAAATCCTTTTGATGGACATAAGCCTAATGTGGGCAAAAGCTTCATGTTCAGAGAAACACAATTAAGTTTAGAATTCCTTGGTTATACAAAGCCTCATGCTAGAAAGCTGCTTCCTGAAGGGTAAAGCCATATTTCGGCCAGAAGCTCTTATTAAGGCAAAGCATGATAAGTAGAAACTTAACGCTGAACAAGTCACAAGTCAGGGACAAATCCTGATGCTGAACAAAATCTCCAACTAATTGCTGTATCTCTGTAGACGTTTGCACAACCAATCAGAGACAGCTGGGTCAGAGCTTCTAGATCTGGCCTGGCCAACCCATGGCTCCCGAGCCTCATGCGGCTCTTTAACTACTTTCATGCGGCACTTTAGGAGCTTTCACATAACATGCGTCAATGGGAATGGGATGATGTTCATGTGTATCCATGTGTATGATGTGGCTCTTTGCAGTAACAGAGAAAAAAAGTGGCTCTTAGGCTCCTACTAGTTGGCCACCCCTGTTCTAGAACATAAATTCATCGAGATACATTTTATTATAAAGTCATTTACTTTATAATAAAGTAAGACTTCGTCTCTAAACCTAGTCCTTGTTCTAACACTGCACTTTAGCCAAACTTACACATTGTAACTCACCATCACCGAGGAAAAGAATAATGTTTTTGGCTCTGTGATTCTGCGGTTGAAGTTTAAGTGACTCTTCCAGAATTCTCCTCGCTTGTTCATTCCAGTATGAAGGATCTGCTTCCCAAAGAGCTGTTCAGGAGAAGGAAAAGAAATTCATCAAAAATGAACCATCATCTCAAAGATCATAAACTCATAAAGTGCTGACACAACCATAACCCTACCAGACAGTTACCTTACCAAACAATATCATATTATTAATCTTTAATTATTGCCTCCTTCTAAACATTTGTTGTTAGTGATAGTTGTTAATATACAAACAAGAATGTTGTTCTCCATCCTCTCGTTTCAAAAAAATCTTCACTCACAGATAATAAAATAAAACAGTTACTAAATAATGATTCTCCAAATGTATCTGTGTGACATTGATACATTGATCAGTTTTTAGATACTCGATAAATATTTCCAACCTTCAGTTGCTATTATTTGTTCAATAAGGCCACCATTTTTAGGAAAGACAATGGCAGAGAATCCGGATGAAGGGTCCTCCACATGTTGGAGGAGAAACTATAGCTCAAGAGTCAAATAATATTTTTTGAATTGACAAAGAGCCCGGTCCAATCATAGTCCAAGTAGTGTAGCCTCTATGGTCGGAATGTTTTGGAATGAGAATAGGTGTCACAATGGTGGATCATTCCAGCATTTCTCTACGGTCTGTTGGCCGAACAATGCGTATCCTGTTGTAATGCAATTGTTTCATCAGTTCCATTTATGTTACATGTCAATTTCGACATGCTTTTTTTTGCATGTATTTTACAGAATCTACATCGTATCTCATCTTGGAGAAAGAACAGGAGGTTTTTCATTAGATACATGGTTGTGGCCAAAAAATACATAAATAAATATATTGATTGAATCGTTAAACAAAAAAACACCCCCAAATAAAGCCGTTGTTCAGATCTCCATTCTGACAAACTGAAGTAGAAAATGTAATTTTATGTAGTGATAAGAATTTGTTATTAATGTATAATTCTAGGTCATACCATATAGTTACATGCATTACTTTATGTATCTGTTTTTTAAAGAATAACCTCACTTGAGCAAAAGTCAAATATTAACTAATGTTGTTAGAGAAAGATTCATCCTCTATAAATAGAGAAGATGCTGGAGAGGGAATTGGGCAGAGGGCCAGTGTTTCGGGGTCAGGTTAGACGGGTACATCTCCAATGATGGTATGTAATGATTGATTAAAGGAATATATCCCTTCTACAACAGTTTAATTGCTCATCATTAATAAACATTAATAATTACTTCATTGATGAGAGCAAGAAATGTTCATCAGTGCTGGTAATGTGTGTGAGAAGACATCCAAAAACATCCTCACATAAACAAACACACACATGCGCACAACCGACATTTTCCTTTTTACCTGGGTGTGAAACTTAGAGCATCGTTTCGACTTTCCTTTCATTCCCACAAGCCTGAATTTGCGTTATAGAAGTTGCCTCGCCCTTTTTTAGCCCCCTCACGCTGTTATTGGACCCCTTTCATGTGGTGCATATTTTTGCACACCACAGAATTCTTTGGAAAAATGATAAAGGCCAGTTGCAATATCCTGTAGTATATATATACTTCACAAAGTGTTTTTCCAGTCTTCTCCAATGCTACAAATTAGCAAAAAGTGTACTAGTAAAAAACTTATCATGATCAAAGCAAGCTCACAAACTGACTTTAGCTAATCTGACAAAATTGCAATTTTTTCTTTTTACATTTGCTTTGGTACAGTTCCTGGTCGAAGCATTCAATGTGTTTATCAATGCATATACACACTAAGAATTTGAAAAAATCTATATGAATGTGTAAGTTTATAAAAGGAGGGCCATTGTCTCTCAATCTCATTTGCTCTTTCTTTTATCTTGGTGTGAGTTTGTGTCTCAACCTCTGCTCTGTTTGTCTCAATGTCTCATTTCTTTGTTTGTCTCTCCAGCTATCTGCCTCACTCTCACTCTCACTATGTGTGTGTGTGTGTGTGTGTGTTGAACATCACCACTCTGACTAACTCCTTTAACCAGGATGCATTTAAGTGGGAAATAAAAGTGAATTGCATTTTTCCGGCATGAGGTAGTGGAGGTTGAACACATCGTTAAGAGAGAGAGAGAGAGAGAGAGAGAAAGAGAGAGAGAGAGCAAGAGTGAAGAGAAAAAGAAAGTTAAACAAACACAATAGGCGAAAATGTACAAGGAAACTTTAGTCAGCAGATACACGCATCATTAGTTGTCTTTATTAGCATT
This sequence comes from Kryptopterus vitreolus, assembly GCA_030449085.1. Taxonomy (NCBI): domain Eukaryota; kingdom Metazoa; phylum Chordata; class Actinopteri; order Siluriformes; family Siluridae; genus Kryptopterus; species Kryptopterus vitreolus. The sequence goes on from JACRUU010000023.1 coordinate 6,530,638, forward strand.
AAGCGTTTACACTCAATCCAATAAATGAAAAGAGACTCAATGACAACACACACACAGACAGAAACACACACAGAGAAACACACACATGGGAAATCCAGCAGCTAATAAAAGTGAAATATGAGCTTCTCCTACACTCAGGCCCCACATGAAGAAGTGACGAACCCAAACTCCTGCACAGACACGCCTGCTTAATGCACCAGCCACTTTGAATCCACATTAGTGGTTGTGTATATGTTCCTGTGTGTATGTGTATGTGTGCGTGTGTGTGTGTCTGTTTGGAGGGGTGTCAGTGGTACACAATTGAGTACTAGTGAATAAAATTATGAAGAATTTTAGAAATTAAGAAATGGATTGAAATAAATTCAGACATTCTGTGATAGTGAAATATAGAAACATAAAGAGAGAGAACATAAAATATATATATAGAGAGAGAAATAGATAGATAGATAGATAGATAGTTAGATAGATAGATAGATAGAAAAAGACACACACTCACAAACATAAAAGCCAAACTCTCTCTCTCTCTCTCTCTCTCTCACACACACACACACACACACACACACACACACACACACACACACACACACACACACACACACACACACACACACACACACATAAACACATAGACTACATGAACTTAGAGTACCTGCATTGTTACCGTGAGTGTGACGCAGAAGTTGCAGATATATGGAGCTGTACAGGAACAAGAGGTCAAGTTGTAGCTTCATCATGGCCTGTTCGCCAAATAATCTTCACTCAGTCTATCCAAAATCAACCCTCTGCTTCTTTCTGTCCAGAATAACCCCTATCTCTATCAGTACAAACCAAACTTCGATCTCCACCTGTCTTCTTCTATCCAGTCCAAGCTTCTGTCTCCTCCTGTCTCTTCTTATATTCTGTCTTGCGCGGTCACCCCCTGTCTCCTCTTGTCTAAGCCAACCCCAGACCTCTCCTTGTCTCCTCCTTTTTTTCCTGTCCTTTTCCCGTCTTCTAGCGTCTAGTGCTTTAGGCTTTCTCCTTGTTCCTCTTCCCCTTACTCAAAACTTCAGTGAAGTCCAGCAACAACGGTTGGGTGAAATAGTTCCCCCCATCCTGTGGCAGTCAATGAGGTGCTGAATGAGTGACGATGGTGTGTGTGTTCTCTCTCTCTCTCTTTCTCTCTCGCTCTCTCTTTCTCTCTCTCTCTCGTTCAGTCACGCTCTCACTATGTGTGTGTGAAAGAGAGAGACTAATCAACTTTAGCATAGCCAGAGAAAAATAGACGGCTGACGGAGGCCATTTTCCACCTTACTGGCATTAGAATATATCCCTGAGCACACAACACACACACACATGCACACACACTCACACACACACACACACTACCCATTACTCATTTTTTTAACAGCCATGAATAGACCTCGGGATATATGTGGACACTTTTAAATGTCTGTTGACAGGTAATGTATGAATGTACACTCTTCAGGGGAGAAATAGCTTCTTTGGTTAATGAAATGTTCCAGGATAAGTTCAATTCAGTTCAGTTTTATTTGCTCACAACTAAAGACATTGTCACCAGGTTTTACAGTAATTCCAGATTTAAATTTTTAATTGCAAAATATTTATTTTACAAAAGTTCTCTGATGTTTTTGTGGGAAAGCATTGTAAATGTATGTTTCCAGGCTTGATTTTCTGTTTTAGGATGAAAATGCTAACAACGATGAAGTAATAAAGCTTGTGTTTTTGTGTGTTTACTTTAGTGAGATTATTTTTCTCCAGGGTAGGTTGTCAGAACATAGTTATACATATTGGTGTGCATGTTTGTGTGTGTGTTTATGGGGTGGGGGGGGGGGGGGGGGGGGGGGGGGGGGGGGTTGGGGTGGGGGGGAGGGGGTTTGAGGAACAAGCAGGGGCTTCTAGCACACATTATGCCAGTCATCTTACATGATCCAACAGGAAAACCACATGTTTACATTTCTGAGTTTTGAGTTAAATAATATAAAACCGCTTTCTTTCCTCAGGAGGTAAAAATAGAAAAAAAGTAAAATGAAGACCTGCATTTTATAAAGGAAAGACTGCAGTGTGTCTGGAGCTCATAGTGACTGGCAGATGAAAGAAAGAAAAACATTTACTTTAAGATTCAGTGTTCATGCATTGAAAATGTAGGTATTACTGTATATGATTATATGGGGGTAAAATCTTGTTTATTGTACAAGACAGAAAGAAGAAAAAAAGCACCATGTGTATGTTCTGATGTTCCATAAATAGATTTAAGTAAACATGTGACATTGTGGGTATAACATGAAAGAAAGAAAGAAAGAAAGAAAGAAGGAAAGATAGAAAGAATGAAAGAAATTGTAAACATAATTTGACCAGCATGATATGTAGAAACATTAATACTGTTATTAAAAAAAAGAACAAAAGAGTGAAGAAATTCAAATATAAAAGGATACATAAAGAAAGAAAACAAAAGGAAAAAAAGAAAGAAGGAAAGAAAGAATTCACGTAAATAAAAGTGTTATGTAAATACCTTGATAAATAGGATCTATTTCTTAAGAGAGAGCAGAAAAATAAAGAAAGAATAACTTTGGAAATAAGTTTGTTTATTTATTTTTTATGTTTAGAGGTTAAATCTATTATATTATGAGTCCTTCAGGTATAAAGAGTGAAAGTGGAAAATAATCCATTTATTTTACAGGAAAGCGAAAAAAAAATCGGAATAAGAAAGATGCATTTCAATATGTTCTGGCCTGAAATGTCCCTCCACATCTCAAATCAACTCAATACACGGCATCATGTGAATAACTGATTAATTACGCAAGTTTATTTTGAACTAGAGGCCCTAAGCTTTCATAACTTGTAAACATTGGCATCAGTGTAAAACAACGACAAAAAAACACTGTAAAAAATGTTGTGTAATGTAAATTATGAGTGTAGTCATTTAAATTATATTCCTAGATTACATTACAAATTACGCTGTAAAACAAATTCAGAGGAAATGCTTTTCCGCGAAAGATCATCCGCACATGCAAATAATCAAAACAAGATTTTGCCATTATGGGATGTTTTGGTAACGTCACTAGGGAGAAATGATTTCCCTAATCCAATGACAATGTGCCAATGATTTGTTCATGAAGATGTCACTTAGTAATGAATATAATAATCAGAATAATAATAAGAATAATAAAAACAACAACAACAATCACATTGCCTCTGACGCTCCTGGCATCTTAAACGTACAGAATTGTTTCTTTGTAACGCTCATGAACACACAAGCCAAAAGCTAATGTTAATGTCCTGGCCAGCAACAATCATGAACTATAACAGAAAAAAAATCTATTTAGTGAAAAGAAAAAGTTGGAAACGATTAGAAAACCACAGCATTAGACAAAGAAATGAAGACATATTTCAGCCATGAAAATAAACAGATGAACTGTTACAACAGAAAGAGAGAGAGAGAGAAAGAGAGAGAGAACAGCATAGAGAATGAGGCATAGAAGTACAGAAAGAAAAAGGTGGTAGAGATATATAGTAACACTGCAAGACATAGACAAAGAGGGACAGACAATGAGATATGGACATAGGCTAAGTCAGAAAGGCAAGAAAAGGGAAAGGCATATACTTTGTGAGACAAAGTGACAGACACACAAAGAGACAAGAGATGTCTGTGTGTCAACAGAGCAGCTGAGGACCTCCATGCTTTCTGCTCCTCGGAATTCAAGACAGCGTTTCAGCACCTCCACTTGTGTTCAGTACTGCTGAAGTAAAGACGGGCACTAATTTAGTGTCCTAATTAAGATTCCTTCATAAAGGACAGTAAATCATGATGGCGTAAAGTGCAGACTGGGAATACAGACGATTCTATGGAACTGTCAGGAGTCCTCCCTTGCCGAGAGGAAAAGAGTAAACGGAGTCAACTAGATGGAAATGAGAACATATGGAAGGAATAAAAACCCAAAAATCCAACAGGTAAATGAAAAAGCAGGATGACGAGGCAATAAAATTAGAACAAATAAATAACCTGACGGATAGAGGAAGAAAGAAACATGTACAAAACCGAGATGAAGCAAATATATTTCTGTCAAAAATAGCAAACAAAGGATATTTTATATTTTATATGTGTGTGTGTGTGTGTGTGTATGTGTGTGTGTATATGTGTGTGGGATGATTTAGAAAATCACAATGGATCCCTCACATCCAATCCATATCTTTTTTTAACTTTTGGCCTCTGGTCAGCGCTACAGAACACCAAGACAATCGGGCACAAGAAAGGTTTCTTTCCTTAGGAAATCTACCGCATGAACCATTATATGCTCTCAGCATTTTGCAATAACAATAAGGCCATAACATATCACTTTTTTAATTTTGTACTTTTTTTTTTTTTACAATATCCCTTTCTATTTATTTTTGTTTTTTATATAAAATATGTGCAATACACTTTTAGTTTTTATTATATACATGTGTTCAGTCATGATGGTCTGTTTATAAAGTTTATCCACCATGACAAAAGTAACGTTAAATACTACACATGTGGTTTTAGTTACTTTAGTTACCAATCCATGATGTCCTGAGACCTTGTAACACACACACACACACACACACACACACACACACACACACACACACACACACACACACACACACACACACACAGACACACACACACACACACACAGACACACACACATTATTATATTTTTAAGTGAAAGAATCATGGAGGAATGAGGCATAGAAAAATAAGTTACTGCTTCAGGGAGCTTCCAAAGAAAATCTTTTTCTGCAACATGATCTACATGGAACACAAACGTGGCCTTTAGGGTCAGTAAAGGATCATTTCAATGTCAAGGGGAACTTAGAAGAAGGCAAACCTTTCCTCACATTGTAATAAACCCCCTAATATCACTAGGAGTGAGAGAAAATTCGGCTTTCTCTGGGCACTTTTAATAACTCTGAACAGGAGCGTTTTTTATGGGTATAATCCAAAATAATGTGGTATCTATTTGGAAAAACATCTGTAGGAAAGGTCAAGGTCAGCACTTGTGGGTTTCATTTCACATAAACTTTAAAAAGAAGGAAAAAAGGCAGTAGAAGGAAGACCAGGAGTGTAGAACTATAAATGAACAGTGTTCGACAACGATTGTATAAAATTTATCTGATTTTGCCTGAAATGTTGCAACTGTTGTCCAACAGAACTCTGGAATAAAAAGCGTTCTATGTAAACTATTAGGTTAACATTTTGTAATCATTGACAAAAAAAGACAGGAGGCGCAGCTGGAGGTGGCAGAGTTGAAGATGCTGTGAGTTTTCATTGCCATTGGCAAAGGATGGAAAGGATTTGAAATGAGTTTATTAGAGGGATAATGAGGGTAGTACACTTTGCAGGAGAAGTGTAAATTGGTAGAAGAGTGCAGATAATGGCGCCACAAGGCAGGATGAAAAGAGAAAGGTCAAGGAGAAGGTTTATGGATGTGATGAGGGAAAGCATGCAGGTGGTTAATATGAAAGAGGCAGATGTAAAGGACAGAGTGATATAGCGATGGATGATGCACCGTGGGGAACCATAACGGGAGCAGCCAAAGGAAGAAGAAAAATAAGTACACCTTGTGATATCTAACATTTACAGCATTTGGCAGACGTTATGTGCAAACTGGAGTTATTTAGACATAGACCCAAAACCTGAGAGTATATTTGTCATCATCAGCAGTAAAAAAAAATATAGCAGTATACAGTAGCTTTACTTTGCAGGTACAGGACAATCAGCGTGCACTTTATAATGCATTGCGATGAATTGAGTTCTTAATGTCTGGTGGCAGTGACTGTATAGGGGTGTGCAAGTAGAATAAGGTTTTGGGTGAACGTGTGAGAGTATGGGTATTCTAGTCACTGGTTATGTAGGCTGCATTAGCAGGTATGGTAAGCAGTAGTGGTATTGATACAAACGGACAGAAAGATAGAAAGGAAACATGAAATAGATTTTTGAGACTAGATATGTTTAGAAGAAAATACTTTATTGATCTACGCTTACACACTAAAACTACTGAAAATATTATAAATACACAGCACTACAGCACTCCCAGAATTCCTGCCATTGCTGAGTTTTATAGTTTTATTCTTTTTATTGATACATACATTTATTTATTTGTTTACAGACAGACAGACAGACATATCTATATCTATCTATCTATCTCTCTCTCTCTCTATATATAGTCTATATATATATATATATATATATATATATATATATATATAGTATATATATATATATATATATATAGAGAGAGAGAGAGAGAGAGAGAGAGAGAAAGAAAGATTGTGAGTTGACAATAAAAAAAAAGAACAAAGAAACAAAAGGGAATGAAACTGATGAATGGCCCACAGACATAACCGAGCAAATGGTGAGGAGACATGGTTTTACACAAGTCTAAACAAAACATTTTTCAGCAGTTTGCACTTTTTCTTCAGAGGGGGAACCATGACTCAGAGGAGCAGGAAAAAAAACCCCATGACATAAAGATGACGGACGTGTTTGTATGAGTTCCTCTGTATGCTGGATAAACCGTCAGTGATGCGTGATCAGGAATCGAGCCCTCACACACTGGCTCACAAACCCAACTAGATTTAGACATCACTTTGGATTCTACAGAAATGTAGTCACTAGGAATATTTATTTCTCTGAGGATAACTTGTTCTTTTTAGGACTTTTGCCCTTTTTCACTCAAAATGTCTGAACACAATCCGAATAATAAATAAAATAATAAGCATTAAGACTCAGGGGAATACCGTTCCCATCCTGAAAAATGGTTATGCTGCTATAATAGTACATCCCCAGTGTTCTATTCTCTTACCACCACAATATTCCACGAATTGTACTTATTTTTATAAAGAACTTTCTGTTGCACTTTTTTTATCGTCTTTTTATTGTTATATTCTAATTTTGTGAAGCAAAGTGAAGCAAGTTACCACTTACAGCAGTATAATCCAAACATTACCAAACATTCTTTATCTTGAAGTTAAAACAGTAAAACTGAAGCCGCTGTTTGTTTTCAGCATTCGGGATTTTCTGGATACCTGATGCGAAAATGGAAATCGGATATGACTGATTACTACCCATTATTTTTCGTATGAAACATATCAGGGTTGAAATATACATCTATTTATCTATTCATGCAAACTGGGCATATTTGAATATCATAAAGTTGTATTTTCTGTTCACGTCGTTATGTATCAATTTCCTGTTGGTCAGGAATATTCTTGTAATTCGAATTCGCAGGTCGGAGTTCATCAAACTTGCCCGCTTGGGTGAAGCGAAGAATGCAAAATTTTCTTGCGCTGTGATTGCGTTTTCAGTGTCCACTGTTCGCATACGCTGAAGTGTAGCAAGATTTTTACGTTTTACGCCATTTGGCAGACGCCCTTAGCCACAGCGGTTTTACACAGTTAACAATAAGAGAAGAGGGTTTGAAAAAAAATTGAATGTGCTGATGCTCAAGACTCCTCCCATATTTTTCTAACTTGGTCTAAACTTTTGCTCATGCAGCAGGATGAAGGAAAGTATTATTTTGTTGCTTCCTGGTGGAAGATGTTTTTTGTAACTTCTTTTTTCCCCTTCCTCATTAACTCCAATTATTCTTTTTCAGTAATAATGACAATTATTGATGTCCTCAATAACACTGATTCCACACATTTACATTTACAGCATGTGGCAGACGCCCTTATCCAGAGCGACTTACAACTGAGCAATTCAGGGTTAAGGGCCTTGCTCAAGGATCCACTAGTGGCAGCTTGGTGGTGGTCCAGAGCCCAACACCTCCCACACTAGACCATATAAGATAGCTATCTAATATGGAGGGTGCATACATGCAACAAGACTGATAATACCCTTCAAAATAGATTTAGCATGTGCATGTCCTCTAAACACTTTCTCATGCCCAAATAATCCATTGGAATCAACCATCCTAAATACGTACATATACATGATGGGTAGGGTTTTATTCTTCTGCCATTTAACCAACCACTAGCACTCATTATACAAACAGTTCACTTATAACAGTAAATCTGGTACACCACTGAACACACAACAAAAGATTAAGCCTGTGTTGCAGTGTTTTCATTAGCAACTGTTTAAATCTTTTCCCCAAATCCAGATATAATTGCAGCTTAGAAGGGATTCAACATGTTGAGACTGACTGGAATTCTTTACATTTTTAAAGCTGGTGCTCTGACTTGCAGCATTGATCCTGTAATTGGATTAATATTGAATGTACAATTCTCATTTCATCTGATTTCTTTATTTATTTTTATTATTTATTTTTATTTTATATTTTTTTATGATAAACATAATAAAAATATAATGTACATAAACACAAGAAAAAAATCATAGTGTATAACAGGAAAAAATAAATGAACAAACTTTTTTTGACAAACTAATAAACAATAAAGATGCAAACAAACAAACAAACAAACAAACAAACAAATCCATTAGTAACACAGAAAGCAATCAAAAAGCAATCAAACAAGAAAGAAAGAAATAAAGAAGGACAAACCGTTATGGCCATAGTGATGTACACAGCTACCACATCAAACACTCAGACACATTGGTTTAAAAGGTAATAAAGAGGAGTAGACCACACGTCATCTTCATAACACACACACACACACAGTCTGATAGTAAAGAATAGAAACAGGACAGGAGCAGGGTTTGTCCTGTGTCTCTCTGCTTATTTGATCTTTGGTGAAATTTGCATTACAGACACTTTGAAGTCAAGTGATGTGAACACAGAAACACATGCTACAAGCCACAGGGTGTGTGTGTGTGTGATGAAGATGACGTGTGGTCTACTCCTCTATATTACCTTGATTACAAATCAAATGTATTAAATTGAGTTGCATATTTATATAAAATATTTATATAAAATTATATATTATATTATTATATAAAATTCATATATACATATACAAAAGTATTGGGACACCCTTGGCCGAACGGTCAAAAGTATTGGGACACCATGGGCAGCACGGACAACAGTACGTTGTGTTGGCCTAACAATATATGGGCATTGCTGTTCCAGTGCAAGTTGTTCGGAAAAGCACAAGAAATATGTTCCACCTTATAGATCACAGAAAGTCTTTCGTATGATTTTACCGGCTTATGAACTTATTCTAGAAGCATACCAGCAGAATTTCCGGAGTTTAAAGAAATCGTCTTCTCAGACATTTGTGGAATATGAGTGTAAGAAGGGTATTGTCTTTGATAAATGGTGTAACGCGAATACGGTGAATGAATATGCATCACTCCAAGAACTAATTTTACTGGAGGAGTTTAAGAAGTTTATCCCTGAGCGGTCGTGGTTTACTTAAATGAACGCGCTGTTTCTACACTCTCTCAGGCTGCACCGATAAGTTCGCGCTCACTCATGATACGGTCTTTAAATTCCAGTGGAAAAGGAAGTAGACCTAAACCCGTTCAAAGTAACCACTCACCTCCTAGAGTTCGGGAAAATCTCGAGTGCTTTTATTGTCATAGGACTGGACACATTGCAGCCAGATGTTTGTCAGTCGTTTATTTTAACTTGTTTATTGCCGTTTCGAGCTCTTCGTTCTGCTGGTCACATGCTGTTTGTCAGGGACTGGGATGGGAGATATAAAAGCACCATTACATGTAATGGAGTTATCTACGGAATAAGGTTGCCGAATACACTTTACAAGTCATGTATTCTTCCGTTCCACAGCTTCCCCTGGAGCTTCCAGCGTGTCTTTGCTAGAGCCCAAGCACGTAAGTTAACAAAAATCTTATGAATCTGTCTGACTCGTTTTTATGGTTCTCCCGAGTAACCGGGAAAAGTTCAGTGTCCCAGTACTTTTGAACTGCAGGAAATAAAGCTTTCTTCTGTCGAACTAAAGATTAGCAAAGTTCAGCTTATAGATGCACAGAGAGCCTAGTCTACAGGAATATTTCTGTCTTGCAGTTAACGACGATGAGGATGTTAATAAACAGGTGGCCATCTTCTGGAGGATAACCTGCTAATATGTATGTGGAAACCTCTTAATGATCACCGAAAAAGTGCACAAGGCGTTACATTACTATAAAGTTGTTTTACTTGATCTAACTCAAAACATTTAATTTTCTGTCTAGCCATCAGTGTTATGTTTGTTTGATTTACATTTAAAAGTCAGTCTTGTTAGTGTAGAGTAAATACATTTCTGTAAATTAAATGAAAAATATTGGTTCCAATTGTCACGTGACTTCAGCGTCATCCGTGGTTGTGAGTGAGAACGTTCAGATTTCCGCTATCTTGTTGCACTGCAGGGACTCGGCCTGGTAGAACGGTAATCAACAAAACTGGTAAGTTATCTTAAACATTAGTTTGGGCATATTGTTAACATTACGTCTGTTTTCATAAAATATTATGTTGTACTGTTTTACATACGTTAGGTTTACAAGTTTCCCTTATCACGATGTTAAACCGAGTGGAAATAAAATATAATAATACAAGTAAACTGCATGAGGTGAGATCGATTGATATTGAAACGTAGTATACAGACTGTTTCGGGTATGCCGGAGTGCGATACTGTACGGCCCCGTGTATATAGTAAATGCACGCTTCAGACGCTTTGTATGGATTTAACATTGTTCATTCATTCATTCATCTAACGTTTGATTCGATCTTCCCTCAGATTGCACTCTCTCACGTGTCTTGGGGCAATCAAAGCAGGATACACTCTGAATGGGGTGCCAACCCATTGCAGTCGGGACATTTTTTCCAAGTTGCCAATCAACCGACCGTGCATGATGGCGGAGGCGGAATTGAACCCCAACCCTGGAGGTGTAATGCGAACGTGCTAACCACTAAACCACCGTACCCCCACTTAACATTGTTATTTTTTTTTATTGTGTACATATTTATTGTCTGATATCAACCATGACAACAATATACACATGTTCCCCAACTTTATTTTGGAGTACTTCCACTATCATCTTTAAAGGGATCCTAATTTGGTAGTGCCGTTGGATTAGAATGGGCCTGTTCATAACCAGTTGACTTGATTGGCTGAATTTGCTTTGGTCCCGCTTTATAAGGGTAATGCGTAGCCTGATTGAAAGATGGAGAAAATAATCTGCCTATTAGATTACTGTAGAAAATGCTGTTAATCGTTACTGAATTTTAGCTAATGGCGGATTGAGAACAGGTTTTCACTGTGACTTCTGCTTCGGTTGGGGACCTGTGTGTGGATTACGCGAGACGCGGAAAAACGGATTGTGTACGAGATACGACTCTTCCCTGAGCGTGGAGTATCGCCATCCAGGTAGCGAGCGAATTGTTTGGTGGTCGACCGTAGGGACCGGTAGTTTACGAGGAGGGGTGTTCGAGTTTTCGCTGATTGAAATCGCACCCAGGTAATTGGCTTGGTTTGGCTCTTGCAAGCGATGCGGCCCTTTGGCCCAAACCCCTGTGACAACGCCGCCCCCCCATTTTATCTGCACCCGGGCGGTGATGGCACGCGGCTTGGGCCCATATATATCGCAGCTATATTTAGTTATTTTTACTCATTAAAGATAAAAAGTGCCAGGAGCCGCCTTTGTTATTTGGTCTTGTTCATTCAATGACTTTTAAATGCAGTGCCACCTGAAAATAAGGGAATTCAACAATGGCTTTCATCTTTGTTTTTTATGGATGTCTATAGATTCTTTGGAAATGTTGAGTTTATCTACAGTACATGATGACTATTTTGAGTTCTGGCGACACTATTTATGCTTTATTTGACCACTGATCTGTTGTCAATTAACCCAATTAGTTGAAAAATCTTTCCTTGACTGTGTAATTTTAACAATGATTATCTCTCATTAAAATTGTACATTTCATCAGTTTAAACATTAACTGTTATCAATGTTCTGTTTTGAATAAAATATGGGTTTATTTGATTTTATAAAACATTGCATTCTGACTTCACATAATCTCAAAAAACTTGTACATCACCTTGTGTTCACTTAGGAGAACTGCAATGTGTGTGTGCGTGTGCATGCGTGTGCGTGCTGTGTAGATACTTGTCTCTTTATGTAATATATTTCTATAGTAGATGTTTCATATTGACATGCTTAGTATTTGTTTATGAAAAATGTAATACGTAATGATGTTATAAGAGAATGATAAAAATTGTGTGTGTATATGGATCTGTGTGGGTGGCATGGCTGTCATGTAAAATAGTCACCACTCCGACAGATGTTTTTGCAGTGATGAAAATTAAGTAACAGTAGAAATACTTTTTACTCTGTGAGCTAAACGAATATTTTTAGCGTCTCATCACAGCAGCTGGAGAAGTGACAGTGGAGTTGTGGTCTGGCTTTTGACTTGCATGACACACGACTCGTTTACCAGAGCTTCACACTTTTCTGCCAAATCTCATTCTGACTGAATGAATCAGCACTCGTATCACCCTTCCAACAGCCTATTAAAACAAAATGTCAAAAATAGAACAATATAGAATTGACCAAAATAGAACATTCAGCAGGAACACTTTTATCATGTGTCTTGAAAGACTTGCCTGCGGTGATCTGATCTACGGTGGATTTTCCCCCCCTTTTTGTGAATTAGTTCTTCCTAGTGCAGTTTAGTAGGATTTAGTTGCGGTGACTGTGTCGCATCTTATACAGAATTATAGCTGTTCTATAATAATATATATATATATATATATATATATATATATATATATATATATATATATATATATATATATATATATATAGTTCGATCACGATGGGCCACCACCTCATCTATCGGAACAGGTAAGCGCTCCGAACTTGCCTACCAGCAGAACGCAGAGGGGCGCAACGGTACCGCAACCCGGCACGTACGATAAAGGGGCGGGGTGCCCTCAGCAACATTGCCGGAGCTTATCCTGGTGTTGCGGATCCACTTTATCTTCAGTTAGCGCCTGAGGAGAACATCAACTTGGCGACTATCTTTTCCTGACCTCCCACTACAGGCTAGATAGCAGTTGCGGATGAAGAATTCCTGCCAGACCCTCGAAGTGCCTTGTATCTAGGAGCCTTCACAGCCCTGCGGCAGCCCTGAATGAGTCTGATCCCTACTGATGGAGACCCGGGGAAGAAGCCGTCCACCGATTGGGACCGGATGTCGTAGAGCACATCGAGAGATCTCCACACTCTCTCCCGCTCCAGCTATTCCTCACCTGACCCCGAATAACGTACACAAACACGTTCCCCTTTTACTTTCCGTTTCACTGTCCTTAATAAACACCATTTCCCCCAGTTACGTCTCTCCGTGTCTGTGCTGATACCGGGCACCTTCTTTCAGGGTTCTGAAGCTCGCTCTCTGTCCCCCCCCCCCCGAAATAAGATCTCTTCCTCCACGAGGGAAATGAGGGGGACGTCACACTGGAAAAGCTCAGGAACTGTTGTCAACCTAGAGCAAAATTCTTAAATGTTTCTGCTCCAGAGGTGTTATGTCATGGCTGACTCTGCATTCTTACCACAACTTCATAGCAAGCTAAGACATGAGAAGAAAGAATTTGAATACGTTCAAGTATAAATAGAAACCTCTCGCGTCTCTCGTTATAGTTAATGTGAATGAAAATGCCATTGACTTTGTCTGAAAGATTTTTCGCATTTGATTTTAACAAGTGGTGTTCAGTACAGAGAGGTTTTTCCTACCTAGTGCACATTTTAGACCAGAAGAATATCCCACATTCCATGTTCTCTAGTTGTCCAGAAGATGGCAGACATGACTTGATTAAAAATAAAAACCCAACAACTCTTTAAAGCTGTCTGAAGAATTAGTTTCAGACTCCACATGAATATAGCATGAATTTGGTAACGATGTGAACACCTGCTGTTTTGAAGCCTGTTTCTGCCCTCAGAAAAAAATGCACACACAAGATGATCGCATGTTGTCAGTACCCAATAACAAAGGCATGATATGAGAAACATTTGTGGACATCCTATAATGCTTGTGTTTGCCGAAATGGCAAACATTCTGTAATCTCTGTGAAGAACACATGATCCTCTCATTAATGTTCACTCCTAACATTTATGTACACTTCATTCCCTTTTATGTACACTTCATCAGCAGCAGCCTGATGTCCAGAACAGGCTTTCTACTCTATTTGTTTGCATTGTTTGCAAATTCATGGTATATTCCTGTGGTGTCTGATGATTATTAATTGTTTTTACATCATAATGAGTTAGTGGGTTTCTGTTTGCTTTATATGTGATTCTGTAATATTTATCTGACCCCTTCTGTAATACAAAATGCATTTCTAAACATGTATTTTATTTATTACAGAAGAAATTATAAAGTTAGATGGAGAAGATATGTAATTGTTTTGACTTCATGACCTAGTGTGCCATTTATTTATTTTCATAACATGCATTCATTTATTTGTGCCGGGGTGTACTGAATGAATCAGGCATTAAAAGAAAGCTAGAGAGGAAAGTAACTTAATTAAACCAATATCCACACCTCTCTACATCTCTCTTTCTTCCTGAGATCTCACTAACCTGGAATTAAACGTGAAATTATATTCCGAAATTCAAAATGTTTTTCAGTTTGATGTTTTTTTTTTCCAAAATTCTTTTTATTAACAGGTGGTTCAGACATCACATGAAACTCCAAAACAATAGATACACATGTACAAAGTATGTTGAACATTCTGATAATTTTTTAAATGAAAATCAGTCTGCTATGTACACTGGTTTAAGTTAACCGTTTTAATGATGAGGTTGCAGGAAGAAAAAAAATCTATATGATCCACTGGCTATCTAATTATCTAGGAATATCATTATTACATTTTTTGGGATAATAATGGTTAATACACTCTCTTTTTTTTCCAAGTACAGCTACAAGGCATTATAATCTTTCTCAAATACTGCAATTAAATTGCAAGTTTCTAGATCTCACAAATAATTCTTAATAGAGCAGGAAACATAAGCTGATCAGCTCGATGGACATATTAATTGCTTATTACAAATTCTTTTCTTTGCATTTCCCAACTTATTTAGAATGTCAGTCATGATATGTCACCACTGGAGTACAGAGGGTTAAGGGCCTATCTCAAGGGCCCAAGAGTGGCAGCTTGACGATACAGGACTTGAAGCCCTACCCTTCTGATAAGTATCCCAGCACTATACCCGCTGAACTACACATTCTAATGGCTATACTGATATTTCTGAACGACTGTGCCCCTTAAATGAAACAGTGAGACAGGATTGAAACAGACCTATCAGACAACCCGATATAAGCAAATATTTTTCCCATAAAGCACTCTGCATTTATATATATGTATAGACTATGAACAGTAAGATAACATATTGCTAATATTTACATGGGAGAAGAAAAGGATGCTAATCTTGCTAGAATTTTCATAGATTCAGTGCCCCAAAATACCCCCCCTATGAGCTATAACACTCCTTGATTATTATTAACTCCATTATCATTCAAAATGTTATAAATGATATACAGACCATAGTCCATAGCTATTTAATTTTAATTTTGATTGCAGCACCCTGAGGTTAATAACCAGACCATGTTAATAAGATAGCGTTTACTTGTTACCCCCACATTGCTAGTTGCTTTGCTTTTTCTAATTTTCCCATTTAGAAAATGGGAAAATTATGTCATCCTTACTGACTTTGTCATTGATTTGTAATCTGGTCTTTCTTTGTGTTCTGTTTTTTTCTTCCTATTTCTCTGAGGATACTTTTTACAATATGAAACATTGTAAGCCTTAGGTTTTTAGTTTCTTTTCTGATTAATACCTTCCAAAACGTTTGGTTTTATCAGTGCTCTTTATATGGCATGTTTTCTAATGAACTGAGTTGAACAGATGCATTTCTATTGAGATCATGTTTGGATTGCACCAGGATTTTTATTTTATTTTTTTAAAACACCATTAAGGAACCAGCTTCAGTAGGATTTCATACACACTGAGACGTGTATTATTCTGGGGAGTGGGGGGCATTGCATGCACATCTCATGATCATATTTATATTTTGCTCCCTCTTAAAGATTTTGCTCCCTCTCAGCAAAGTAAAAAAAAATTGTTCTGTGTGCAGCATTACAACATTGTCTTTATAGGCAAATTCGGCCATGATTAGAATTTTATTACCATTTAATGACTGCGTTATTGCACTGATGTCCGCAGGCTTAATATAAAAACACTTATCAGTCTGATTCAATCTCTTATCTGCAGATGGCTCGTAATTCTCGCTCGGCAGGTTTTATAGACATGCAAATGTCTGCCGTTGTGTAATATAGTTATATAAAGAACTACAGGAGATGTTTAAGAAATGAGACAGGCATTCGAACAAACACATACAGACAGAAGGACACAGAGGAAACTGTACACCATGTAAAGATGGCCACGGGCATTTTTCCACTTATTGAATTGCCTTGATGGGAAACAGAAAACTTTATTGTCAGTGTTTCCACACTCTAACAGCCCCACCTCCATGTTTCCTTTTAAGTGTACTAAGAAGGTTGTAAACTGTCTGCGACTCCAGAAAAGTCCAGTTTGCTGCTTCAGGTGTGTGTTTGTGTGTCGGCAAGGCATTACAGCCCTTTGATTTTAAGCTCCAATTCATCCTGAATGAAAAGAGGGAAAGAGGAGCTGCGCACTATTGTGATTTGCTAATCGCTAAGGCGAAGCCGTCATTAAACAAACGCCATGGTTTATCACACGTTCACAGCTCTCCAGGAAAGACACCAACTCATAATGCCTGAAAAAGCAGAAGCATAATAATATTAACATTAATAATAATAATAATAATAATAATAATAATAATTGAAGTAGTAGTAGTACTAGTCAATTATAGTCAATAAATTATGACAAAATTATATGACTTTATAGCTTTCTGTTTCTTGACAACATCCCAGTATAACCTTGTAGTGACTAGGATGAAATGTACATGAGAAGTGCGAGGGGTTATGCCCCCCCCTCCTCTCTCTTGTCCAAGTAGTGTTGGAGTGACACGGGCAGGTTTACCCCTTGTTGCCTAAATTTGTTTACAATCATATAAAAATATTAATTATATGTGTTTGCTTTCAAGCAAAATAATTGTGAAATTGGTAGATAATGTAATCTATGGTATGTGTCAAATATGCATCAACTGGCATTGGAGGAATTCATACATTAAATGTCCGGCTCTGTCTGGGCTGGAAGCAGTTTGATGCGATTTCGTGACAATCGTCTAAAAGGGGTTAAGGACTCACATTCAATACACGTGACATTAGAAAATGAGAATTTTTTAATGTTTGCTGTGACAAATGATTTCTTTATAGAGAAAACTAACAATTAATATAAATATTAAGAGCCCTTAAATTAAGTATAGAGACCTTAACTGTTTTGTTCTCACGAAGATCTGTGTGTGTGTGTGTGTGTGTGTATATATATATGTGTGTGTGCATGTGAAAACATCTCTGGTTACCTTTGGCTCTGTGGCCATTTCCTCATGAGTTTTGTTTGAAGTTTTGAATGAAAAATGACAACACGCTGAAAGGCGTTCACGTGGAATTACACACCTCAGGAGAATAAAATCATCGAATAAAAACAGTAAAATGAGTGGTGTCGAGGAGGTCGTATTTAAATCGAAGGCCGGGTTTTGAGTTTAGAATAAGCACGTCTTTGTGCAATGTAAGGGGCGTGCTGTCGGGTGGTAGACATGTCACGTCTGACACGTTATAAGCCGGAGGGCGGATGCATGTGCTTTTTGTATGGTGCAGCCTTGAATAACTAATGCAAAGAAAACAAGGGGGAAGTGAAGAAACCATAATGTGAGCATGAACACAAGCACTGTAGAAAACAAAAGATGTGAGATTATAGTTTACATACAAGTCTTAATAGCAACGAATGTAAAACATGTACAAACAACTGCAGTGGTCATAGGAACCCAGGAAGATGTTCTTGACTCTGTGGAAGTTTTTGGTAGTGTTGCCCCACGTTTGGTCTGCAGTAGACTTGGAGTTCGCTGTGAGAAAGCAGAGCAACAGTTGTGAAGGTGAAGCTCCATGGGATGACTGCAGTTGTAGACATAGAAAATATCAGAAATATAAAACTGAAGTTAATTATTTGATAAAATTTTTTAAAAATGTGTCTTTTAAATGGTCATATTGTTGTTTATGGGGTGCATGGAGAACAGAGGAAACCCAGCTATGATTTTACACCTTTTTAACAAACCACTAAAAAGCAAAATACTGTGATATAGAATAAAAATGAACTGTTTTGGCTCTGTATCAATACACACACACACACACACACACAAACACATTTTTCACATATTCACATCCCGAATAAAAATGTAATACAAAATGAATTTCCAATTTTGTTACCCGATGAGAAAAAAGATGACCTACGTCTGTGGTGCATAATAACCAGGAAATAATACACCAATGGTATATATATATATATATATATATATATATATATATATATATATATATATATATATATATAAAATTGTTGGTTGTTTGAATGTTGTTGCTTGCAGTTCTATTTAGCTTGACTTTTGATTGCATGCCAGTCTCAGGTGGAAGCCACTATAAGCGTGGATATTTCTTAATCTGTCAAATTACTGTCAAATCTCAAAAACTCATCTGAAGATTGAACTGAGACCAAAAATCTTTCATGCAGAATGTGCTGGCTCATGGCTCGTCACCTGTCAGGAAGTTGCACACACAAAGAGACTCATTATGAAGCTGAATGTCTTTGCCTGCTGGTAGTTTTGCTCATGCCATGGAATAGGTTTTGATTATTTATTTATTTAGTTTTTGCAAAGAAGGAAATACAAATGTACTAGAAATTTACATGTCACTACAAGTGTTTGGGGGTGGGGGTGTGTGTGATTAATCCAGATGGGAATAGTAGTGTATAAACATTGCTGTTGATTTGTGTGATTGATTATGATACAACTTTAAAAACATATGTAACATATGTCTTAATAACAACTTAATACAAGTGTAAAACATACATTTTAAGTAAGACTATAATTAAAAATATGAAAGGTAATAATGATAGTTAATAACTGAACGTAGTGAAATTGAATACTGCATGCTCCAAAAATGAACCTCTTGAGTTGACTGTTTGCATCTTTAAGGATGATGCTGTATAAATGAATCTTAATAAATCTATTGTCGAATAATATCTATTTTTTCATAGAATTTTAGTACAAATCCAGAGAGGATTAAATTGCATGAAATTAATAAAATAAATAAAAGGTAAGAATGAAAATGCAGGATAAAAACCTGGCATACTGGTTTAAATCATATATATTTACTAGTGCAGATCTTTTATTTCATATTCAACAGATTAATTTAACACACAAAGGCAATTTGACTCAGCAATTGCACACAGTTAATCCTTTAAATTTCACCTTTATATTCATTTCAATATCAGTATGATATACTGTTCATGAATGATTAAAAAAAAAAGACAATGGTGTGTACATGGTTAACATTCCCAGAGGATTGAATGCACTCCCGATTTCTTTATTTCCTACTCTGATTCCTGAGTGATGTATCGGGCTGTGAGCTGTGCTTCCCTCTCACCATCAATCAAATGGAAGTGAAAAGAAACTGACAGCATCGTTAAAAAATCTCGACCAGAACCCACCGTGACATTTCCATCCACTGGGTTCCATGCAAATTGTGAATTTGTCGGCAACAAATAACAGAAAGTAAGAGGAACTTTGTGTTTTTGGATGTGCTACTATTCTTTATCCCGGTCACAGTGTGGAGACATTGTACACCTGGATGCCAGTACATCATAAACACTCACTCACTGCTAGGGGCAAATTTATTTTAGGCAATCTGTCTATCTGCTTGTTTTTGGCAGGTGGAAGGAAACCAGAGAACTTGGAGGAAAACAATGACGAGAACCCCGACTCGCACTAACCTAAGAAAAAGTTCATGGATTTAACTGGAAACTTTGGAGCTTTGTTGTTTTACTTATTTTGTAATAAATGGAACTGTTAACACTGGTGCCCTCAAAGATTATTTCACTTTTCCACCCCCCCTCCCCCGTGCACTAATTACATTAACTAATAACAGTTAAAGATCTTTCCGCTGCAGTTCATTGCCGTGCTTTACATTCTGATCATATAAAGAGCAGGAGAAAGTGTGTGAATCAGACTCTAGGGGTTAATGGATTAGAAGCATTGAGGGTCCATTGTGTGTGGTAAGTGTGTGTTCATGCCTCAGCTTGAGTCTTGCCCTTTCAGAGCCTCACTAAATAAAATCCCAGCCGAAACAGAATGACGGTGACGGAGTGGATGGACGGCCTCTTGGGCATTTTTTTCCTTCTTTTTCGTAACGTCCAGCAGAGTTTGATGCATCTATCGAGCAGAGACTGGCGTCTGGAAAGGTCACTTCGTCCTGCTAATCAAGTCCCGAAACACTAAAACCGCAGACAAAACAAAACAAAACAAAAAAAAACAAAAATACCCACCCTGCTTTTAGAAAGAAAAAACATCGTCCTCCGTCGCCACACTGGGAAAAATGTCTGCTGAGGTCATCAGAGTTATTCAGACGCAATCGGATTGGGATGGAGGGATACACTGACGTCTGTACTTTGATGGATGGATCAATTTAGTCCGCGTGAAGGCTCCTGTTTAGAATCAGGCAGGGGAAAACGATGATGAAGAGAAGAGAAAATGCAGACAAAACGATGATGAAGAGAAGAGAAAATGAACAGAAAATGATGATGATGCGTGTTATCATCTCCCTTGGCCCCTTAAACTTTGCCCGGGTAATGTGTGTGTGTGTGTGTTTGTGTGCGTGCACACTGTTGGAGGATTCTTCCAAGATCGTTTGCACACTTGACTAATAAAAAAAAAAAGACTGGACATCCCAGAATGCAATCAGGAATTGTTCAGTTATCCTCTTTTATACGAGAGTGAATCAGAAGCTCATCCTTTTCACAGTGACGTGAGAAATGAAGAAAACGGCAGCACCGCATGTGAAAGGAGGGCAGAAGGAGGTCATTGTGTGTGTGTTTTAGAGAGCGCGAGAGAAAGAGAGAGCGAGAGAGACGGGCGTTTTTATCTTCGTTCACGCCCGTTGCCCCGGGACACCCGGAAAAGAGACTCGGCAGGAGCAGGAAATAAAGACGCTAACACTGGGTGAGTTCAGAAGAGTCAAACCGCCGACCGAGCCGCATTTAATAACAGAAGAAAGCGAAAAAAAACAAGAAAAAAACACAGGAACTGGGAGTGGAGGAATAAAAGGAAGTGACCTCTGAGTGAATTTTAACACTGCTGACCTGAACTGAACTGACTATGGGTTTTAATGTAAATAAATATTGTACCCTACAGCTTCTGCAATGAAATGGTTTCATCGTTCATCCGTTAAACAGCTTGATTTGAGGGGTAATGCCAGTCTGGTGCTTGGATAATATGATTCCTGTTGGGTTTTGATTTTTTATTACGCCCAAGATGTTATGTGGGATTGCCAAGCGATCTCATATTTGATATGAGGAGGATGATTAGGAGGATGATAATTAAACAAAAGGCAAAAATAAACTACAAAAGAGCACTTCTCACAGGATGAGTGTTGGCTGTTTTCTTGGTTTAGCACTATAGGAACAACAATCACTTCACACAAGAATGTTATCAACATGACATTCCACGTTTAGTCCTCTTTTGCTGTTATCATAACCTTTTAGCCATAAAAGGCTTTAGTACAGTCAGGTAGTAAATGTAGGTGAATTGAGGAGGTCTGGAATGCAGTCAGCATTTCCAATTCATCCTGAAGGTGTTAAATAGGGTTGAGGCCAGAACTCTATACTGAACTGGTTTGGGTCCTTCAATTCAAATGTGGCAACATCCAAAGGGAGGAAGATAGGGAGGGATGGATGGATGGATGGCACTGTCTTTATCTGTATAGTATAGCAAATAGTTGATATTTGTTGATAATATACTATACAGATAAACACGTATTATACAGTGCTATCTGTCTGTCTGTCTGTCTATCATTAAGTAAATTTCAAGAATTCAAGTCAGACACTGTATTTTTTTAAATAATAATCTTCCAAAGAAAAAATATTTCGTGTCAATATATGTTGCTATATTTCTATATGGCCTTTTTTGTAAACTGTAATATTATATATAATAAGGATTCTAGTTCAGGTCATAATCATATTAAGCTCATGGCCTGAGCAGAGCTTGACTCTTCCCAGCTCATGATTCTTTATTTGGTCTTTTATATAATACCCTTTTTCTTTGTGTGTGTGTGTGTGTGTGTGTGTGTGTGTGTGTGTGTGTGTGTGTGTGTGTGTGTTTAAGTGCAGAGAACATTTCTCACAGTTCTTAATTTAATTTCTGGCTCCGTAGACAGACACACACACACACACACACACACACACACACACACACACACACACACACACACACACACACACACACACACACACACACACACACCCCATCACATCAAACACCACACAGTCTCACTTTAACAAGATTACACGTGTATGCAAAATAGATATATGATCTCATCCCACACTGTGTCTGTGATCATGCACATACACACAAATAGCAATACATGTTAAGAAATAATGTGTCAGAAAAAATAAAAAATAAAAAAACCTTTTTCTTTTACTCCTCATTGCTGGTGATTTTGTGATTACAATTGCCCAGTGGTTGACCATTCATTTTCAGAAAACACATTAATAAATTTGTTCTAATGCGTATCGATATTTACAGTTACAGTTCATTCACTTCAGCATATGGGTCTTTTAAAGTTTTCTTTGTGGTACAAAATATTTTTCTGTACATTTTGCATTTTTAGCAAGGATTCTCTCGGGTCAGCACTTGAAGTCAGAAGTGAAGCTTTATTTTCACTGATGCCTTCAGGACTACGCCATTCAATTTTTCTGTAAAATTACAAGCTGCATTTTTTTTCTCTCCAAAAATGAAATTCGTATTAAAGATGAGAAAAAGAATTAAAGGTTGTAATAATGTAAGTGAGAATGTGATATGTAGAGATGTAAGGCGGTACACAGGGTGAAGGGGCTTTTTACTTGTTTCACTGTAACGAAATGCCACAAACTGTCATATTACAGCGCAACAAAATTCTTTCTTTGCGTATCCCATTTACATATACATTTACATTTGCGGTATTTAGCAGACGCCCTTATCCAGGGCGACGCACAGGAAGTGCTTTAAGTCTCGATCTAAGGATAAGATTTATTCAAGAAAGGTTAATACAAACTCAAGTACACAAGAATAGACAGTTGCCTTTTTTTTTTTTTTTTTTTTTTTTAATATAATGGATTTCTGGACAGTGAGGTAAAAGAGAATAAAAGGAATGTTAGGATAGGTGTTTTTGGAAGAGGTAGGTCTTCAGTCGGCATTTGAATGTAAACAGTGTCTCCGTTGTTCGAACCTCCAGTGGAAGTTCGTTCCACCACATCGGTGCCAGAACAGAGAAGAGCCTTGAGCTGGCCTTACCTTTTACCCTGAGAGACGGTGGAACCAGGCGAGCAGTGCTGGACGTTCTCAGGCAGCGAGGTGCAGTATGGGAGGTGATGAGGTTGCGGAGGTAAGATGGTGCAGATCCATTTTTGGCTTTGTAGGCGAGCGTCAGTGTTTTGAAGCTGATGCGTGCAGCTACAGGAAGCCAGTGGAGCGAGCGCAGCAGAGGGGTAGTGCGAGAGAATTTAGGCAGGTTGAACACGAGTCGCGCAGCTGCATTTTGAATCATTTGCAGTGGACGAATAGCGTTCTGAGGTAGACCTGCAGGCAGAGAGTTACAGTAGTCCAGTCTCGAGATGACAAGAGACTGGACCAGGACCTGAGCAGCCTGTGTGGATAAAAACGGTCGAATCCTTCTGATGTTGTACAGAAGGTGACGACAAGAGCGAGAAACGTTAGAAATATGGGAAGAGAAAGATAATTGATTGTCTATAGTTACCCCGAGATAACGAGCAGTGGTGGAGGGAGAAAGTAGGGAGTTATGGAGAGTTATGCTGAGATCCTGACCAGGAGATGAATCACATGGGATCACCAGCATTTCCGTTTTCTTCGGGTTGAGTTTCAGCTGATGAACGCTCATCCACGAAGCGATGTCAGATAGACAGGCTGATATTCTAGCAGACACTGTTTTATCTGATGGAGGGAAGGAGTCATCAGCATAGCAGTGATAGTCAAATCCATGCGAGGAGATGACTTTACCGAGAGAAAGAGTATAGAGTGAGAAAAGAAGAGGACCAAGTACTGAGCCTTGTGGTACACCAGTGGTGAGTCTGCGTGGAGCAGATGTCGATCCTCTCCATGATACCTGAAATGATCGACCTTCCAGGTATGAGGAAAACCAATTCCATGCAGCTCCAGAGATACCGAGACTCCTGAGGGGAGATAACAGGGTCTTGTGGTTCACTGTATCAAAAGCTGCTGAGAGATCGAGCAGGATGAGGACGGAGGACAATCTGTTGGATCTGGCAGCATGAAGCTTTTCCCTGACTGCCAGGAGAGCAGTGATGTTCGGGGTGATGTATCCCAGTGATGTTCGGGGTCAGAGAGCAGGGTCGGTCACATTATGGTGCGTTAAATGCCTTGCTTTAAGGGCCCAAGAGCAGAAGCTTAGTTATTGTAGAGGTGGTGGCAAATCCCAGCGCCACCTAGCTGCCACTGCCACTCTTGAAAAATCCTATGAACTGTTCGATTATACATTGTTCTAGATAAGGGGATCTGCCGAATGCCATAAATGTAAATATAACTGATACCGGGGCTTGAACTACCGACCTGCTCCAATTAGTGTAGCAGCATATCGTGCAGTGTTTGTGTATCTGTTATACCTGTTACTCATCCCTGCAACTTCCAGTCAATGCGAGCTTGTGCGCAAGGAATATAATTACATTTGTTCTGGAATAAATCTTGGTAGTGTAATGTGGATTCACTGAAGAGGTCTGGTAAGGTACACGTACACACACACACATGTGGCCTGCTTCCCCGAGTGCCTCGCACAGCAGGTAGACGGCACGTGAACCTCTCAGCGCTGCTAGAAACATCTTAATTACGCGCAACACAACACTCTTATTTCCATGTTGACTGCCAGCAACAAACACTTTCCACTGGGGCTCAGGGAAACCCGGCCGAGAGCGGCGCATTAACCGTATTACACCCATTAAGGTGATTTTCTTTCTTTATTCCACCTTCAACCTTCAAGGCTCTGGAAACTGGAAAAATCTGCTGCACCTTGACTTTCCCTCTAAAGACTTGAGTGCTTCTCCCTCATTTCGTGTAATGAGGATGACTTTTGCCCATCGGATACTGTGCGGAAATTCTTCTCCCCTGATACTCCACAACTAATCACGTGCAGTCTTACCCGAGCTGGATTTTCTCAGGATTTGTCATCCGTCTGGTCTACGTTTACACCCGGATATTTAATGCGTTGGATAAAATTAAAAGCACTCCAAAAACCTCTAACCGTTCTCTGCTCCCCATCGCTCCAGGTCGTTCAATAAATCAGATATGAAAAGTTCTCAAATTATTTGATTCCTTTGAATGAGTCACTCAGGTGATAAATCAATATTTGCAGCGGTCAGTCGTTCATTTCACTCGGTTCCGGTTACACTTCTTCATCCCTTGACATGGAAAGTCTGTTTTTTTACTGACAGTTCCATGGTTCCATCATTTTTTTATTCAGGAAAACAGTAATTGAATAGGACTGCCATTCAGACAAATCATTGATTTCTTTTTAGTTACACCCAATTTCAGTCATGACCTTGTTAAGGGAATCAGCATTTGAATAAATTAATCTTTTGAATATGATTGATATTCAATCCACATTCAACTACAATTGATGTTAATTTTTTAGGTCATTTTCTCCTTTGTTCAAAGTTTGAATCAATGCTTTTTTTAATTCACCAAAATTCATTCTTTCATTTTACAATGAATAATTATTCTGTTACTGTCCAAAAAACAACAATATGAACCCCAATGTTTCTATCTCTATCTGTATGATTGTAAATCAATGTTTGAACTAGTAAATATGGGTGAGTAAGTGGGTAAAGCTCCGGGTTGCAGATTGGAAGTCTGAGTATTGAGTAAAGCTGTCACTCGGGTGTGCTCTAAAGTAAAGTGTAAAGGATAAAACACCTTCCATTTTTTCTTCTGTAATTATAAATATTCCGGCAATTTTTATTTGTTCAACAGTTTTCCATGTTTGGATTGTTGAATTGTTTTGGACATAAATAAAATACTCTGCTAAGGTCAGTGTCCTATTCAGTCTTATTTAGCTGGTGAATTTTGTTGTTTCATGCAGCTAAAGGCCTGGATGTGAATATTTTCTTATTTACATACTTGAATCACATGGATAGCATTTATTGTCATTTGTTGTTGTTATTTGACATTTCTCATTTACATTTATGGCATTTAGCAAAGCAGAGCAACTCAGCAGTGGCATTACCCAGCAGTGGCACCTTGGCAATGCTTGAATTTGAACCCACGACCAGAAGGCCGAGTATTTAAGCAGTGGGATACCAAATTCCCCTGCCCCGACCATTTCTCCCATTGGTTTGTTGCAGCCTAAAATAGCAACATGACCAATCAGCACCGTTGTTGACCAGACATCAGCAGCTATGAGAAGTCCTGTATTAAACCACGGGACAGGAAGTGACCTTGATCATGACTAAAATAAATGCACAGTTGGACAAAGATGCGCTGCTAATTACTGGTCGTTACAAGGTCCGTTAAAAGGTCAGAATTTAATTAAAGCTGTCTAATAACAAATCATGTTAGATGGTGTGAAATCCTTTGTCATTGAAACGACTCTTTGCAATGTCATGTCGATGACATTGGAGTGTGAATTTGTGTGTTCAGTAAAACGCAGTGTCTCAAATACAACGATAGAAACTGGAAGCTGGGATGAAAGGAGTGTACTTCCTGATTTAGGGGAAACCTTCGCTACGTCCTCGACCGTTTTACGATGGGGAGCCCCGTGTGAATAAATTGCGCTCGCTCTATTTTTGGAGGCCAAATTAAACCGGGCACGCAAAAAGCTGCAGCAAAAAATAGCTCCATAAAAAGTTTAGAGGGAAGGTTTAATACCTACGCAACGCGCGTGTGGTCTCCGTTTTATTAAAGGGCACCGATTTTCCATTTGCACTCTGGAAACTGCACTGATCTCCACACTCCTGGTGCAGAGCAGGAGAATGCTGTTTGGAGGATGCACTTGTTTTCCATTGTTTATGATGAGCGAGTACAATGAGATATTATTTTACAAACCGGATTCCAAAAAAGTTGGGACACTATACAAATCGTGAATAAAAACTGAATGCAATGATGTGTAGGTGCCAACTTCTAATATTTTATTCAGAATAGAACATAACACACGAAACAAAAGTTTAAACTGAGAAAATGTACCATTTTAAGGGAAAAATATGTTTATTCAGAATTTCATGGTGTCAACAAATCCCAAAAAAGTTGGGACAAGTAGCAGTGAGAGGCTGGAAAAAGTAAATTTAAGCATAACGAGGAGCTGGAAGACCAATTAACACAAATTAGGTCAATTGGCAACATGATTGGATATAAAAAGAGCTTCTCAGAGTGGCAGTGTCTCTCAGAAGCCAAGATGGGTAGAGGATCACCAATTCCCACAATGTTGCGCAGAAAGATAGTGGAGCAATATCAGAAAGGTGTTACCCAGCGAAAAATTGCAAAGACTTTGCATCTATCATCATCAACTGTGCATAACATCATCCAAAGATTCAGAGAATCTGGAACAATCTCTGTGAGAAAAGGTCAAGGCCGTAAATCCATACTGGATGCCCGTGATCTCCGGGCCCTTAAACGACACTGCACCACAAACAGGAATGCTACTGTAAAGGAAATCACAGAATGGGCTCAGGAATACTTCCAGAAACCATTGTCAGTGAACACAATCCACCGTGCCATCCGCCGTTGCCAGCTGAAACTCTACAGTGCAAAGAAGAAGCCATTTCTAAGCAAGATCCATAAGCTCAGGCGTTTACACTGGGCCAGGGATCATTTAAAATGGAGTGTGGCGAAATGGAAGACTGTTCTGTGGTCAGACGAGTCACGATTCGAAAGTTCTTTTTGGAAATCTGGGACGCCATGTCATCCGGACCAAAGAGGACAAGGACAACTCAAGTTGTTATCAACGCTCGGTTCAGAAGCCTGCATCTCTGATGGTATGGGGTTACATGAGTGCGTGTGGCATGGGCAGCTTGCATGTCTGGAAAGGCACCATCAATGCAGAAAAATATATTCAGGTTCTAGAACAACATATGCTCCCATCCAGACGTCATCTTTTTCAGGGAAGACCCTGCATTTTCCAACAAGATAATGCCAGACCACATTCTGCATCAATCACAGCATCATGGCTGCGTAGGAGAAGGATCCGGGTACTGAAATGGCCAGTCTGCAGTCCAGATCTTTCACCTATAGAGAACATTTGGCGCATCATAAAGAGGAAGGTGCGACAAAGAAGGCCCAAGACGATTGAACAGTTAGAGGCCTGTATTAGACAAGAATGGGAGAGCATTCCTATTTCTAAACTGGAGAAACTGGTCTCCTCTGTCCCCAGACGTCTGTTGAGTGTTGTAAAAAGAAGGGGAGATGCCACACAGTGGTGAAAATGTCCTTGTCCCAACTTTTTTGGGATTTGTTGACACCATGAAATTCTGAATCAACATATTTTTCCCTTAAAATGGTACATTTTCTCAGTTTAAACTTTTGTTTCGTGTGTTATGTTCTATTCTGATTAAAATATTAGAAGTTGGCACCTACACATCATTGCATTCAGTTTTTATTCACGATTTGTATAGTGTCCCAACTTTTTTGGAATCCGGTTTGTATAAAGAAAAGCAATTCTGAAGTTATAGTAGAAAAAAGGAATGAAGAATAAAATCTATGTTCAACTGAAAGTGAATTAAGATACTTTTTGAGTTTACAAATGGCAAATTATTCATAACGTGTTTTCATAAAATGACCATTATTTAACATGTATCTCAATAAATAAATAAATAAATAAACGCCTATCAAAAAAGAAAAAAAATCACAAGTCATTTAATATGTAGAAAGCACTGAACCTTGAGGCTCCTTCCAAAAACGAGCATATTAATATATACTAGTAATGTGTTATTGGTTCTGTATAATATATATATTGTATATTATTTATACTCTAGAACCCTTTTTAAACATGATTTTTTTTTTTTTGCACAACACACCTCGACACACACCATCGTACACTCTGACACACAATCCCACATTACATATGAATACATGCATAAGAAAGGGATTATTCTGTACCAACATCTAATACTGTTCAACTGCTGCAAGCTAATATTTTCCACTTGTTGAAAGGAAAGTGTTTGTGTGTGTGTGTGTGTGTGTGTGTGTGTGTGTGTGTGTGTGTGTATGCATGTGTTTATGCATATAAGTATGATGATGTGATACATATTGGCAATTGGATAAAGTGATATCATATCAATATTGCATCATAAATTCATTATATAAACCTTGAAAATCCATTTCATTTAGCTTGTATATCATGTTTACCAATAGACATTGTTCCAAAGCAGCTTCAGATTAGTCCATATAATTAACTTTTAATGAGTAGCAAGGAAATTCTCCCTGAGATGGTAAAAGAAAGGACGGACAGGAACCAGACTCAGAAAGGAACCCATCATGTAATCTGGATGAAATCAAATGTCCATTCATTATAGGTCCGGCATTATTGAAGTTATCAATTGTTCACAGATGGAGAATTAATTATAATACCGTTCATGGCAGTTGAAACCCTAAGCCATTGCTGCAAACTGCTTATAATAATTACAAACTAAACCCTTTTTTATTGCAGTCCAAAACCTTTTCTTCAGGAGTTTTACAGTAAATTTATGGCTGTTCTGAATTTCAGAGGTTCTGAACTATAGCTTAGTTTATATCTAAAACAGGGGCTGTACTCACACTACTGTGCACTACTAGGCTGTACTGTTTTAACGCAAATTCATTCAAATTTTATTAACGCACATTTTTATATGCTGATCATTTCTCTCTCTCTCTCTCTCTGCATTGGTGATTGAACGAAACCCACACAACAAAGAACAAAAACATTACAATGCATACAGAAAAAGGCCACAGTCCATGGCCTTCTCAGATTATTTCAGCATTGGCCTCTCCTCAGCCCCACTTGCCGCTTGTAATGTTAGGATGGAATATAAAAGAAGCGATAGATTTTATTAACAAAAAACACCCAGCAACGTGCACCCACTCGCGCTTCCTAAATTTCTAATTCCTAAATCATTAAATTTAATTAGACCTACTAGCTGTGCATTCACAACAGGTATGAGCTCCTTACTATATTACTGTATGTTACTGTATGGAACCTAAACATATCAGTTTATATGGAAAGCAACCCAGAACATAATTCTTAAAGGAGCCACGTGCCATATTTAACGATTAAATCAAACATTAAAACATTGAAATGAACAAGAAATGAATTAATTCACAAGAATATTAAACAAATAATTTCCAGAGTAAAATAAACATTAAATAATCAATCATTTTAATAAAGGGAGGCGTTTTTGAATGAAATTCATACAACATCTGTTCCAGTTAGAGTCTTAGAAACATGAACGGTATTAATTTTTGGGACATTGAAAGATTGAAATGAGATTAATCTCGACTAAATATTTTAATCTATTGACAGCCCAATATAAAACCCATCAAAATCTGTGATTCTTTCTTTCTATCACTTGATATTTATATCTTACATTCGTGTGTATTGTTGAGAAACACAATATACTTCTTTGTCATGTAACTTTTCTGGACTCGTTCAAAACACTATGCAGTTTCAGCATTAATCTGGAAGCTACCATGAATCCAGCACACATTCCAGTTCAGACTTTCCTGTTCTCCCTCGCTTACTTACCTTCCTAATAACTCACCTGCTTGCCATTAAGACTCATTATGACACAGCATTTACACACCATTCACCACTTATTTTTGTGAGATTATGCCGGCCCTGCTGCAGTTTTTCTAAGTGGCAGTTTTATGATTGATGCTTCTGCTTTCCCGGAGTGAATCTGCTGCAAAACTGTTTTCTCTATTAGAATGATTGTGTGTATGTGAATGCTTTTTTGACTTGATTTTAAATGACTTAAAATGAGCTAATGAAGAGATTTTTATACGCATTACAGCATCTTGTTTATATCTGTAGCTGTGATTTAGAAATTATGAGTCTAATAGTCACTTACTTAATGTGCTATTTACTGAGTAAATTGATTAGACTAAATACAGTTATTAATATTAAATAAAATAGTGATTATATTTAATCACCCCCCTCCCTCAAAAATCGATAGAACAAATATTTTTTGCTAAATGAAAATGCATTGGATAAATGCCAAATTTTAAACATATTTGCATAAAATTTTATTTGACACATACACAAAAGAATCTGAATTACATTTTTTTTTTTACCTCAAAGGAGGTAAAGGATAATATCGCACTAACAGCTCTTTACTGTACACATGAAACAAAAGAATTTCACTGTACATTTGTCTAAATCGTGTAGATCCACAAATACTCCATTCTCTCATCTACACGACGATGTTTCAGTGAAGTGCGTGTAGGAGGAATCTGAGCTCCGACAGTAAAAATGTTTTCCAATCTACGAGTACGAGCTGTAAAACCCTTTACGGGTGTTATTGTTGTTTTTACGCTGTGCTTAAGGAATCCTTAATGTTGAACGTTGGAACAGTTTCGCTCCAAAACCGCTGGAAATGTGAGCAGCTTCTTAAAACCTTCAATCATTCTTTTTTTTCCCCCTCTTGACCCAACATCGTACCGAGTCTGGGAACCGCTTGTAAAGGGTTTGTTCAGAGAAATGAGGGAAAGCGCTGCTGCAATTTGCCCCGACTATACAAAATTCACACCTCAAACATCAGTATGTGGAATTAATAAAAAGATAATGTATATATAATTTAAGAAAAGATCAAGTTTAAACCTAAAAAAGGATAATTATAGTGTTTTTTTAGTTATCGTTTATCACCTTTTTAAGACCTTTTATGAAGAACTTTCCAAAAGACAAAGAAAGCGAATCAAAGCAAAGCGAGGCAGCTGAAATAAACGGCATTAAGTGCTGCATGAATGCGTCACAATGTGTCACATCATTCACGCAAAAAAAAAACAAAACCCACAAGCGCCAAAACACAGTGGGGTTTAAAAGTGACTATAGAAATTCAAAACACGCTCGTCGAACACACTCTGCCCCCCCCTTCTTAATCTGCAATCCGTGAAGTGCAAAGTGAAACGCCAGGAAACCAAGAGCAATAAAATAAAATTAAAAAAAAAAAAAAAAACCTGAGATGCCAAAAAAGAGGGATGGATGGGGGGAACGATGTGTAGTGAAAAGGGAGTGAAAGTACCATTGTTCTCATCTTTTTCACCTCAGCAGCAGGGGCAGCGTCTCCAATGGCACTGATATAAACGAGAGAACCACAAAAAAAGAAGAAGAAAACAGCCAGCAAGAACTTTGAAGTGAAAGAAAGCTGCCTCATCGATCATTAATTTAAAGAGTTTCGCTCGTCTTTTTCTTTCGGCTTCTCCTTTCACACGCTGGCTTTTTTCCACTCACTTCCTTTCCCTCCTCGACTCGATCTACGCGTAAACACATTAGACATTTTATGCGGCAGACAAACATTTGACCAAATACTTTTAATTCTAATGAGTTTAATGAGTCACTAATTAATATCGAAAGTGGCCACATAAAGGATAATGAGAATGTGATGTGGTTAGAAAAGCCCCACAGTGTAATCCCACAGCTGTTTTGCTTATTTAGCTCCCTTGCTAATGAGCTAATTGTAGTTATAATGCCTTATAAGAATAATAGCACACAAATAATCTTTTCGTTTTGACATCAATTGTCAATCGTGTTCGTGTATATGCGGTATTCAGTCAGTCAATTAAATTGGAACAGTAATGAAGGTTTATATATATATATATATATATATATATATATATATATATATATATATATATACAAAGATATATATATATATATATATCAAGTCTAACCTGATCCTTACACATAATATGCATTAATGGAATGCTTTAAATATATGTGCTGCTATTAAACTTCTTGGTGCTAACGTGTCCCGTCTCCGCCATGTGTGTGTGGAGTTTGCATGTTCTCCCCGTGCCTCAGGAGGTTTTTCTCTGGGTTCTCCGGTTTCCTCCCGGTCCAAAAACATGCACAGTAGGTGATTGGCACCTTGGAAATTTGTCCCTAATGTATGAATGTGTGTGTGAATGTGAGTGTTTGTGTGTCCTGCGATGGGTTGGCATTCCATCCACGGTGTATCCTGCCTTAATGCCCATAGACGCCTGAGATAGGCACAGACTCCCCGTGACCCGAGAGAAGATCGGATATAGAGGTGGAAGATGAATGAATGAATGAATTGCAAGCATGCAAATGGGTTATTGTTAATGGGTTCATTCACCTTAATATTGCACATTGACATCGTAATGTTGAATTTCTCGAAAGAAAGCCCTATCGAAAAAGGAACTATAGACCAAAATAAAAGCTTACTTGAGGTGAGTCCTTGTCCCAAAGGTGTTTCAACATTGTACATTAAACCTGAAGACATTCACACTATAAAAAACATATGGGAATATCTGGTAAACAACCACATGTTTAATAAGCTGTAATATGTTTTATATTTTCAATTCTTCTACATAGCCATCTTTTGCTACGATGACAGCTTGTACGCTATTGCCGTTCTGTCAGTCATATTTTCCAACAATCTTTGCTCAGAGGCCTTCCCTGAGGTGTTGATTGCTTGTTGGCTGCTTTTCATTCACTCTCCATTCCAGCAAACTCCTATAACATCTCCACAGGATTTAATAGATGATTGTAGATGATTGCTAGATCATCTGCCTCCATTGCTCCTTTTTAGACAAATAGCTCATAGAGGTGGTCTCATTGTCCTCAACAAATTATTATTCTCTGAAAACCAGATGGAATGGTACATCGCTATAAAATTCAGTTACCACCTGTGTGTGCCTACCATTTGAATTCATTATCAACAGTGTCACCAGCAATGCTCCGCGACACTAGCACACGTCGTCCTCTACGGTTCACAGCGGGAACCACACAGTCAGTGACGATGATGTGTATGTCTAACAAACGCACATCAGTAAGAATGAAAAATCTCAAATTTGGACTCATCAAACCAGTGGCGAGTTTTCCGCTGATATAATGTTCACTGTTCGTGTTTCTTGGCCCACGTAAGTCTCTTCTGCTGTTGCTCTTCAATCAATAATGTATTATATGCTACACTTCAACCATAAAGGCATGACGGTCTTCTTTAGAAAAGGGGAGGTTGAAATATTTTTGCCACGTCAACAGTTATATAATTCACTTTTTGATTTTGGTAATTCTCATAAACTTATCCTCTGCAGCAGAGTAGAGAGTACAGTAGAGTCTTGGTCTTCCTTTTCTTGGACAGTCCTCATTTCATTGATAGTTTTTGATGGTTTTGGAGGCTGCACTTTGGGATACATTTAAAATAGTTTTTTTTTTTAATAACTGACCTTCATTTCCTAGAATAATCATGATCTGCGTGTTTTCTGCCGTAATATGAATTAGTACAGTAGTTGTAGTAGCACTAATATGGCTATTGATGGTCTAAAGCACATTCAGAAGGCAAGAAATGTCACAAATTAACTCTTGACAAGAGACACCTGTGAATGGAAAACCATTCCATGTGACTACCTCATAAATCTGATGAGAGAATGCCATGAGTTTGCCAAGCTGTCATCAAAGCTAAGCGTAGCTCCTCTAGACAATCGAAAATATAAAACATATTCTTGGATGTTTTTTTTTTGTTTATTACATAATGCCATACATGTTCTTATGGACAGACATTGTTAGGATGTCTTCAGGGCTAATGAGTTATTGGACTATTATCATGGCTAAGGCTAAATGGCTACCTGTCACAATGAGAAGCTCTCACTAAACATTCCTCACCGGTGACGTGATGGTTGAGCGCGCGTGTCCATTTACATTTCGGGATGCTGTGAATAAATTCTGAAATAAAGTTGTTTTCAAATGACAGTATTTTATTCACGTCAACTACTCATAAACAAGGCACTCTGCGTTGAATATCATTCTGAAGATGGACGGGCCTGTGCAGATCTAATGTTCCTTGTTTTTTTTTGTGTGTATTTGGCAGCTGAAGACATGCATTCCTGTTCAAATGTGCTATTTAAAATAATTAAGTAATTAAAGAAACAATCCCAGTATAAACAACAAAAGAAAAAACCCTAGCAGCAACACACATCACAGAAAATAGAGTTGTGTTTTACTTATTTATATAGTTGGGCTCCGCATTTGGTAGTGCCTTATCCTGTGCAACTTACATCTGAGCAGATGAGACTTAAGGGCCTTGCTCAAGGACCCACCAGTGGTAGCTGTGTGGTACTTTCCGAGCCAAGATCCAAAGCCTTAACCACTAGGCTACCACAATTCAATCAATTTCCTGGCACACACAATTATGCAAGATGTCTTTGGAAGCATTAACATTTTCCCTTCCTTTGGAACTAGGAGAACCAAACCTGTTCCATCATCATAAAAGCCAGCTCCATGAACATTTGGTACAAATAGGTAAAAAGAACACTCTACTGGACACCTTTGGTATGAATGTGAACACTGACTGCCCCCCCCCCAGGCCTCCTGACCTCATTTAAATCATCGCCTGACTTTTCTAACACCTTTGTGGATGATTGAGCACAAATCTCAACAAGCACTCTCCAATATCTAGTAGAGCATCTTCCCAGATGAAAAGGTATTACAACAGGAACTGTGGTCTAAATGAGAAACATAAATATAAATCAGGTGTCTCTCAAACTTTTGCCTTCATAGCGTTTGCCTAAAAAGGTTTATGAGCAGACATCGCTCTGTATATATCGACAATCGAATGACGTCAAGAATGATCAAACACACCATCGCACCGTCTGGAAAAGAACGGCCCGCCATCATTTAGTGCAAATTCTCTGTTATCACAGTGTCTTGTTATCCACTCCACAATGGCCACCAGAACTTTCTCTGCCCTGTGTACACTTTGATTTATTAATGCTGTATTTGCATAAAAACAGGACGGCTGACGTGTGTGCTGGAGGACAAAAAGAGTGCAGGACAAGTGTGCGTTATCACACAGGCCACACACAGGCGCTTACGGAGGCCATGACCTTGCGTCCGCCGTGTTTATACTCGCGAGTGATTTATGAGCCAGGTTTAAAGGAGCAGCCGTGAAGACCAGCGATAAAGCCATTAACATACCTGTTGTACCTGGTCTAAAATAAGCCAACAGCTGGATTTATTAATAGAACTCAGAGAAATGTGTGTGTGGCGAAGTAATCAGTGTGTAGGGGGATTAGAGCAAAAGGGGGAAGAAGAGAGAGAGTGCAGGAGGGGAAAACTGAGAGAAAGTGAGAGAGGGAGATAGATGCAAAGATACAGGGAAGGACAGGAAGAAATAGAGACAAGAAGAGCGAGAGTTAGAGAAGGAAATTATGCATTGTGTATTGTATACTAAAAACTCTCCTGCTTACAATTAAGTTAGTCTGTGGTCTTGCTCCCTCCTACAGTTTAGGAAATATATATATTTTTTATATCCAACTGGTCAATCCAATCCAGTTTTCATCAATAATCCTTAAAATTTAATATGATTTTTCGCTACTTTTTGGACAAATTTCTGTGCATAACATTTCAGGACATTTATTTATTCATGTATTTTATTTCATTATATTTTTTATATATTATCATTATTTTCTTTTTGTGTTATACCATTTGTGGTGTTTTGTGTTTTCATTTATGTTGTTTATATACTGTGATCCATATTGATCATATTTAAAAAAAATCATTTCCAAATGTTTTGCACAATTTCTAGAATTCTAGATTGGATAAAGGCCCTTGTACATGTAATTGACTGTTACTTTGTCATGTGTTGTTCTTTACTGTGAAGCATCCTTGAGAAATCTGCTATTTAAATTAAATAAATTATTATTATTATTATTGTTATGGATTCAGTAGGAAAACATTCTTTATTGGTATGATTTGTGCCATATGAATCCATTACCCAAATTATTTACAAGTGCATATTTTATGCATTAATGTATTATTACTTATATCTGTTTTATTAAATAGCTTTAGATGAGATTGAGATGGTTTGGACGTCTGCAGAGGAGGGACGTGCGGTATATTGGGAGAAAACTACTGAGGATGGAGGTGCAGGCACGAGGAAACGAAGATGTCGGAGGAGGTTTATGGATGTTATGGATGTGTTGAAGGAAGACATGCAGGTGATTTGGGTGAAAGAGGCAGATCGTATGGAGAAGGACGATCTGCTGTGGCGACCCCAAATGGGAGCAGCTGAACGAAGAAGAAGAAGAAGCAATTTTATTAGAGAGAGAAGGTAATGAAAGTCAGTAGGAGTGAGACCGAGTGCATGTGTGTGAATGAGAGGGGAGGCAGTGGAGTGGTGCAGTTGCAGGGAGAAGAGTTGGTGAAGGATGATCGATGAGGTTAAGTACTGGGGTCAAAGTAATGGAGAGTGTTTAAGCGAAGTGAAGGAAGGAGTGCAGGCAGGGTGTAGTGGGTGGAGGAGAGTAGCAGGAGGGATTTGTAATAGAAGGGTATCTGCAAAAGTGAAAGGGGAAGTTTATAGGACGTGTGTGTGTGTGTGTATATATTTATATATAGATATATATATATAATATATATATATATATATATATATATAACGTATATATATATACTGTATATACTCTATAATAGATAGATATCTATATATATATATATATATATATATATATATATATATATATATATATAGATATATATATATATATATATATATATATTTATATATATATATATATATATATATATATATATATATATATATATATATATATATATATATATATATATATATATAAGATGTTACCACTAATATGGTACTACATAATTTTCTTATATATATTATATATATATGACTCACCCTATATCAGCTAATGATCTATATCATTTCTGTGTGAAGGTTAACTGCTTGCACTAATTGTTTTTCACTGTAACTAATGATCGATCCTGAAAAACGTCATGGCTGTGGGAGTGATATAGCATCTAAAACAGAGCCTGCCATCCCATTAAAATTCAAAAGGACATTTCAACAATGTGCCAGAAAACACTTTTGAAACCCTTAAATAAAAAAAGAAAAAGTTCTAACTAGGTTTTTCTTTCTTCTTTTAAAAAAATTCTTTTTCTTACAGCCATTTGTACCCTTTTTTCTTGCATAAAAAAGACTAATAGTTTCTGTTATATGATTGACTTTCAAAGTAATGAAATGTATTTCAATTAAATCGTGTACTTATGAATCCCATGTGACGTCACGTAAGCACGTCATCAGACATCGCTTTCCTCCTACACTGTTAGACTTTATAACATTAATCTCAAGCATCGCTGCTCACTGTATAATTTCATTCCGGATCAGAGTTAATCAGTGTCTGGAAGGGCGTGTTTCTCTTTCATTTCTTACGTAATGCCATTATGTCAGATTTCCCTTTTCATTTCTCATTGTCTCCCAGTTGTCAATTTCAATGCTTCAATGCTAATATTTTTTACACATAGGGAACCTGATTTATCCTGTGCAAATAAGTTTTTTTTTTCACAATTCAGTTTTCAAGTCTGCCATTATTCATTTCATTTAGCAGTTTGTAATTGTAATTGAGTTTGTAATTGAATTGGTGTTTTTATTGAGATAATTCTTTGATTTTTACATGCCATTATTCTCACCATTGACAAGTTGAATGATTTTTCTGTAACAATAACTACATAAATTGCATAATCTATGTTGAAACATGGGGCTCGGGTTACTTGTGCTACCTAAACCAATTTACTAGTATTAATAATAACAATTAATTACATTTATATAGCGCTTTTCTGGATACTCAAAGCACTTTACATTATGGAAGAGGGAACTCCTCATCTACCCTTGGTGTGCAGCATCCACCTGGATGATGCCACGGCAGCCATAGTGCGCCAGAACGCTCACCACACACCAGCTTACTGGTGGAGAGGAGACAGAACGATGAAGCCAATCAGTAGATATGTGGACGGTTTTAGGAGGCCATGATGGCCAGGATGCGGAGGACACGCCTCTACTCTTTTTCCAAAGACATCCTGTGATTTTTAATGACCACAGAGAGTCAAGACCTCGCTTTAACGTCTCATCCGAAAGATGGTGCTTTTTGACAGTATAGTGTCCCCACTATACTGGGGTGCTAAGACCCACACAGACCACAGGGTAAGCGTTCCCTGCTGGCCGCACTAACACCTATTCCAGCAGCAACCTAGTATTCCCAGGTGGTCCCCCAACCAGGTACTAATTGGGCTCATCCCTGCTTAGCTTCAGTGGGCAACCAGTCTTGAGCCAAAGGGTGATATGGCTACTGGTAGTATTAGATCCCTATCCCTATTCTTGTTATGCTCATCTTGAGTAGCATCTAAAAGTATGTTTCTGTTTTCTATTGTGTTCAATCAGGATAAAGTTTAAAAACAACAGAATTAAGTAAGTTGTTTTTGGAAAGATCTTGCTGAGCTATTTCACTTTCTAGTTTTCAATTTTCATTTTCGTAGTTTTTCATAGTCACTCAGCTCCAATCAAGCCATTTAATGGTCTACTGGTTTAAGTTTTTATTTTTAAAACATTTTTTTAAATAGTATGTGTTTATATCAAAACAAGTTAAAGGACTGTGGCCTGCTGCTGCTGGTTAGCATGTGTAGCCCTGTGCACACAACGAAGGCTAGCATGTGAACCGCACGCCAATGAAGATTAGCATCCTGCTAAGCAGCACCTCTTTGTTCCTGTGTGGATTTAGGAAGAGAAAACGTCTGATAGGGTGCGCCTGTACATCCAGCTGTTATAATAACATTAAAAATAAAAGTAAGCAGGAAGAATGATTCAATAGGTGTGTGAAATATATAAGCACTGGTGTTTTTGGTTATATGTTTGAGTTGTGTATCACCTTCCACATTACGCCCTTTTCTGCTCTCTGTGCCAGATCAGATAGGGTTTGTGGGAAGATGAGTAAACTGGAGTACAGTTTCACGTCTTCACGTTTACAAAAAATCCGATGTGGATTTGTGTTGGGGCTGCCGGGAAGAACGGCCACATCTGTTCAGACTTGCGCAAATGATTTACTCCACTGCCATGATGACAATGATGTTTACTCCGTACACACATTCACCTGAGAAATGATCCAATCAACTAATCACACAGTTTTACATGACTTTCACACACAACAGAGATATCAGAAAGGGGAAATTTTTTGGGGGGAAAATTCTGAAGTTTATATAATATTAATTAATTAACTCAATTCTTACCACAGTAACTGTCCAGATTTCCAACATTACCTTCAACATCATGTAAATTATTATTATGTAAATTATTCAAATTGGGGCGCAGCATTGTTTCGCTTTTTTTTTTCAAGTGTTGTATTACTTATTAACTTACCATTTACATGTCAAAGGTTTGGAAACACCTAGTTTATTATTGTTTTGTAAAAGCATTTGCATGTTTTTTTTTAAATTTATCTGCAACATCTAGACCTATTTACCAAATAAATATATTTTAGCCGTTATCTTCTTTCCTTGCTTTGTATGAAAAATACGTTTTCTCACTCAAATGTGCAAAAGGTGTTTTTCAGCCCAGAGCAGTTTAGTAGTATTGGGTGCAGTGGCTGGGCAGGCCTTTCCATGTTATATAAGACTCCACCCGATGTTTGCTGTCTAAATAATGATTACAGAGCTTGGACGGTGCTTGTTGTATAGTAAAGTTAGTTCCAATTGGAAGCAGTCCAGATGGAATTGCATGGCATGGAAGTATGGAATCGTCTCCAACCTTCCATTCTCCAAAACAACCCCAAACCATTAAGATTCCACCTCCATGTTTGATTTGCTTTAATGCACTATGAGGAACTTTCTTCCATTCATTCTCTGTCCAATTCTCGAGTGTTTTTGCCTTTTGCCTAGTCTGTTGTATGGAATAGAAATTATTTAAGGTGTATGTGTATGTATGTGTAGGTGTGTGTGTGTGTTCATTTGCACGTGAATAACACAAGAATAACTTAAGCAAATTTGTTTTAAGAAATTAATCTGTGCAGTCAGATTTCATTATATGAGTCTACAGTTAAAAAACAAATAAACAATCATTTTAAATATTATGATATTAAATTAATATATTTTGTATAAATAACTGATCTTCTAAAGATGATTTTGCATATTCTTTGTATTTTTGAATGTTTCTTCAGATTTCAGATCTTGGCACTCAATTATGTGCTATTTTGCAATCTTTTATTACATAAAAGATTAGTCAGATTTATAATGAATTGATGAAAGTCAATAATTGGTGTTGAATCACAGAAGTAAAATAAATAAAGCCGAAGTAAACAGAAATAAATAAAAAAAGGCTTCATGGACGTGGGGAAGGGGGTAGTAGGTGGTGAGAGAAAGGAGATTGGTTGTGTTTTTATTTTTTTTTTAGGTGAGAGGAACAGAGAAAAGAATAAAATAATGAAAAGATTGATCAGAAGAGAGATTTTTGAGTAAATGGAGTAACACACCGTACACACACACACACACACACACACACACACACACACACACACACACACACACACACACACACACACACACCTATATATAGAAAGATCAACAGCAGGATGAGATAGGTTAAACTAAATGCTCTGAGTGCGTCAGTCGGTAATAAATGTCATTCCTTTCTCCTTTTGTTAAAGAAAACTGTAATTTTGAGTGACAGAGATTAATTTGTAGTGCTTATCAGTTTCTCAGCAGATGTGGGGTTTCCACGGAGGCTGCACTGTTCTATGCAGCGCTCAATACCTCTATGTATTCTGTAATTTACTCATTAAAACTACATGGCAAGGACATATGTTTTATTTCTATTTAACATGACAAATATTCTTAATCCTGTATATGGTACATCGTATTGATGGGTATTACATTTTATACAAAAGCAGCTCTGACAATAA
The DNA here is from genome assembly GCA_030449085.1 of Kryptopterus vitreolus. NCBI lineage: Eukaryota > Metazoa > Chordata > Actinopteri > Siluriformes > Siluridae > Kryptopterus > Kryptopterus vitreolus. Next base: position 6,572,699 of record JACRUU010000023.1, read on the forward strand.
GCCATAGATTAAGAGCTTGTTTATACAATTTGCATAAGCCGATTATAAATTGGTTGATACATGGGGAATTTTGGAACAAGTACAAATGTGTTTATTTGACATTTGTGGAAGTGTCTGGGAACCTTTATGACATCTTCAGGACATGAGGGATTGTGGTTTCTCTGTCACATGTATTTCAAAATAATAAAAAAAAATGACAGGAAAAATTCAAGTTGAAGGATAAGCGCTACCTCTTCACACACACACACACACACACACACACACACACACACACACACACACACACACACACACACACACACACACACACACACACACACACACACACACACACACACACACACACACACACCCACACGCACGCTTGCATACGAGACTGAATTAATTACCCTTGGCTTACACACAGGATTTGTATTGATTTGAAAGTGATATTGATAATTAAAGCTGGCGCACCGAGAGTCAGTCAGTCAGCTGTTTTGTCTCACACATTCGCTTTATGGTGATGGAAACACTTTGAACCCGATCTACTTGTTCGTATTTTTCTTTCTGCTTATTTGTCGTTTCGAAACACAACCTGCCTTTTAAATGTGCTTGGCTCAAAAGTCAAACTCAATCTAAACCCCTCTAAAGCGGGATAAAACCCATCACACACTGCCTGGCAGCAGAAAGAAATAACTCATTTCACACTTACTGTAAAACAGTGTTGTGTTTACAGGTAAACGGCTAGGACAAGTGAAGGTACAGGCTTTAACTGTGTACAAAACACATTACAGTGACACGAGACAGATGTCAGGTGAGCGTGTGGCACGTTTAAACACATCAGATTTACAGGAATTCGATGCTTTTGTGTTGTGCAGGGACAAGCTGAAATTTCAAAGCGGTTTACAATCTGCATTTTCATTTGGAAATGTTTCCCGAAGAAATGTTTCTTAGAAATGATTTTATAGATTATATTTTATATTATATTATATCTATTTTATAGATAGGGCAAGTCCTTACATATGCTGTAATTAACCTGATTTACTGCACGATCAGAAGTTCAACAATAATTATATATTTAATGTATTTTAAAACAACACATTATATTCCATTACATTATACTTCTTTTCATCCCTCTTTTTAATAAAATAAATAAATAAATAAATTCATTTATAAACCACTTTTCATGTCGGCTAAGCTACTTTTTCATTATTTCATATTTTTTTCTCATATCTTCTATTAATTTTCTTTAATTTTGTGATATTTTATATTTATAGACCCTTTTATCTAATGCACACTTTATAAAAAGCCACTCTGTTTTACATTTAGGGTCCATAAAAAGTACAGATAAAATAAAATATAATAAAATGTAAACGTATTAAAAAAATTTACTTGTTAAAATATAAAGTTATTGTACATATAAATCATTAGGGTATAAATTATTATGGTCAAAGTCTCCATGCAGATTGTGGTTGGCAAAAAATGAAATATGAGGTAGAATATGAAGTGAAGTGTATAACCTGCTGGGTGATTGTAAGATTCGGGTTTGAGCCCTGGTATCTGCTGCCCTTGGGTGCTTGAGCAAGACCCTTAACCATCTGTGCTCGAGGGGCGCCATATCAAGGCTGACCCTGCGCTCTGACCCCAACTACCAACAACAAGCTGGGATATGCAAAGAAAAGAATTTCATTGTGCTGTAATGTATATGTGACAAATAAAGGCTATTCTTCTAAACATTAAGTACGGTTTAATATGAGAGTCCTTAAATAATAATAATAATAATAATAATAATAATAATAATAATAATAATAATAATCAGCTGCATTACTTTTTTTGTTTGGTTTTTGCAGAAAACAATTGATTAATTGGCTTGTCTAATTTTTTTTCCATTTAGTGCAGAATGTATTTAATCTTTTGTATTCATGGTGAAAGTTTATTTGACCTTATGACCAATGTTCAGTGCTGTCCGAATTCAACGGTATTTCAAACCCCTTAACTTTCCTGCCCCCCCAAAAAAAACGTGTAAAAGGAAAACACCTTGGTGATATAAATATCCTCCCCAGAAGCCGACTGAAGGTGAGGGGATGAAAGAGGAAATGAAAAGAGTTTGCGAGCGGCGCCTGAGTCTCAGGTTCCATGAGAAAATCTCAGCGCCGCGTCTAGGTCCTCCACTTATCTGTTCATTTCGGCGTTGTTTCAGGGCTTTGTGTCAAAGAAAGTCATAAGTTTGTACTGAGGGTGTATTTGTTTCTGATGAGGACATATTTAAAGATTATCTGATAGCTGAATTCATTCTCGATGAGAATTTGCTGACAAATCTTACTTTATCTAGTAGCGAGAAAATATTGATTTATAATCTTTAAGTCGGGATAGAAATGAGGATAAATCCTGGGCGTAACGTGATAACGTTTTTCTTTTATTAAATATGGACAAAAATGTTCCCATGTCCACAAAAGGAAGACTTTTAGGTAGTAAATTACACTAATGGTCAATTACTTCATCTTATTTTTTGTATTCTAGAATATCCCAAATCTACACAATAAATCCCATGATATGATATAATAATGTAAGTACAATATATAATAAATAATTTAGACAAAGTGTATTAAAAAATATAAGGATAGATATATAAAAAAAAAAACAATGATGATTATTTGTGAAATCATCAAACTAGGCATTAAATACAAAGGTTGTAATTTTCAGTGTAATAAATACAATTGGTTTAGAAAGAATCCAGAATATAATTGCAGAAATGCATTATAAAGACCATAAATTTACTATAAAAATAAAACCATATTGAAGAAGCCTAAAGTTTGTGAGTAGAAAGGTGGATTAGTGAGATATATAAGAGTCTAGAGGGAAAACCCGTATCATGAAGCTACCACCACCATTCTCCACAGTATTTATTTATTTATTTATTTTACCAAAAATTGCAGGCAAGAAAGTACATTTTTGGACTTAATAGACCACAGAAATGTTTTTCTACCCACACCTGCTGATTCTTCATTTACACAATAAAATAGGATTTGTAAATATTTATTTATGCTTTCGGTTGTCAAGGAAAAGCTAAGCTATTTCCATCTTGCTGAGAGTCACCAGAGCACAGTTACACAGTACATGGCTAATTGATTGATTGAAGTATATGCAAGAGTGAGGTTTTCAAATGAGTAAAGTTTACAACACACTGAAATGTATTTAGGATTGATTTAATTTTATGCCATACTGAGGTGCAGGGTGAAGTCTGTGTAACAGTGAGGTGTGGGTGTGACTTCTTAACCACTGTGGAATACTGGAGTGTGTGGAATAGTGAAATGTTGGGAATACTAAAGTGTGTGGAATAGTGAAGTGTTTGGAATACTAAAGTGTGTGGAATACTGAAGTGTTTGGAATACTAAAGTGTGTGGAATAAATTATGTGAACAATAAAGTCTGAAACGCTGAATTGTGTTGGATGCTGAAGTGTGTGGAATGCTTATGTCTGTGACTTTCTACAGTCTGTGAATACTTAAGTGTATGGAATACTTCAGTATTCCACAGACTGCATTATTCCACAGACTTTAGGAAACCACACACTTCAGAATTCCACACACCTCAGCATCCCATACACTGCACTATTCCAGACACTTCAGTATTCCACAGACTGTAGGAAGTCACACACTTCAGCATCCAACACAATTCAGTGTTTCAATGAAGTTATATGATTGGTCAAAGTTGAAACCCTTCAGAGTTCTTTCATTGTCCTTTGTGGAAAAGCCTTAAAGCCTTTGTGCAAAATCCTACAACAGTGTTTCATTATTTAAAAAGTTCTATTAAGAACAGTTTCAGGAATCTAAGAACAATGAATGACCCCTCGAAGACCCACTTTTTCTCTCCCTCAAAATCCAGTAATCCAGTGCAGGCTGGTGCACCTGCCCTGTCTTACTAAGTACATTTTTTTGCTTTTGCACTTGAGAACACGTTTGGAGGGAAACGTTGCTTTTTGTGTCACCGCAGTAACTGAGACGCAGCAGCTCAAGCTCTCTTGCTCGGGGAACTTAGAAATCACAGCATGGCTCATTTGCAGCAGAGAAAAATAACATCAGTTTGAACACTGAGCAGATCGCAGGAGTTTCCGCTGGACCACCAGAAAAGCTTCTCAATAAACGCAGCATGTTCTCTCCGACTCGCTAACACACCCAGGCCATGTGCTCACTGAATACACACCACTCTGACTGCACAAACACAACGGCAAAGATCACACACACACACACACACACACACACACACACACACACACACACACACACACACACACGTCTTGGCTTTATTCTAGGTCAACGGATATGCTGGTCAATCAAATAACGTGTGTCAGCGATGTTTCTAAAGCTATTAATCACAGGTTTATTTACTCATGCTTTTGCAATATCGTTTCCATAGCAACCGCTGATTCGCGGTGCTATGTGGTTTTTATTTTATAAACAGTTTTGGAAGGAGTCTCCAGTGTCAGCACCCATAATCAGACAACACAGTTTCATAGATTCAACCTAGATTTCAATTCTGCTGCATTCATTTAGTAAAATTCTACACACACTTCTCAAAACACATGATGTACTTGCCTTTGCAAACTTTCCCTAAACACTATTTTCATTATTGAGAGTTTGGTGTGTTAATAATTGAAACCCCATCTCACCTAAGGAAACTCATTTCACTGTAATTATCCACTCAGCTTTCCTAACTGTATGGCGCATATAAACTCCTCCACTGTCACACTGGTTCTGAAACAAAATAGACCAATTCAGACCTCACAGAGGAAGTGAAAAAGGAAGTGGATGGAAAAAAAAAATGTATAACAAGCCTTTTTGTGTGCGTCGCTGTAGTAGGTATATTAGTGAAACCCAATATCACTCAATATGAAACTCTTCTTGAGGAAATGCACGGAGTCTTGTGTACGTACTGTAGATATCAATGTCATGTCAAGGGTGGATCCATCACACTATAGGTGCTTTATTCCTGCTGTTTGGGCAGGGAGAACATTTTGTCGTGGAAAAAAAAACGTTTGCTGGCCAAAATCCCCATAATTGACATAGATTTTCTTTGCAAACAGTATTAATACTGCATTTACTCTTTTTGTTTTGTGATACTTTTTTAATACTATTTGCATTAGATTGGAAATGTAAATTGTACTTATGTTACTTATTCAGGGTGTTTAAAGGGAAAAAAGGGCATTGTGCTCTAATTACAGTATGGACTGTAACTTGGTGTTTGTTGTGCGCATGTAACTGTTTTGTGTATTTGTGCTTATTGTGTGCATTTGATTTGGAACAGATTATTTGACTTTTTGGATTGGATTTTTAAAAAAATTTTGGAATTAAGTGTAATATTTTGAGGATAGTAAGTGTGAAAAATAATCACAGTTGTGGGAATGAATATGTAATGAATAATAAAAATTCAAATATAGCGAAAATATTAAAATGAGAGAATGACTGCTTATAGCTGCTATAATGCGAATGAGAACACGAAATAACTTTTTATAACCAGGAAAAAGTATGATGTTACAGATAAAGAAAAAATTGTGGTTACATTCCTGGATTATATATAAGTATAAGTTATAAGTAATATGTAAGTTATAAGTAATAAAGCTCTATTATTATTATTATTATTATTATTATTATTATTATTATTATTGTTATTGTGAAAGGCTAACATAAGGCTAACATTAAGGCTAACATGTTAGCCTTTTTTTGCTTTTAGTTATATATTATAATTAATGAAAAACACTTTTTTTATCTATGTGAAGACACTGATCATGTTATTGATTTCCCACAATACTTATCAACAATGACTTAAGAAAATGTAACATTTTAAAACTGATGAGTATTTTTACAACAGGCCTGTGGGCGACTCATGTGTTCCTTGGAGGGGCAAGACCTGGTGCCTGTGGTCAACATGTTGGTGACCCCCTGGTCCATAGGGTAACCTACAACCAACATTATAATCCACAAACAAGTCATACTATTCATTTCCATCACGGAAGAATTGACAATAATGACACTGAGGATTTCTCACAATAAGTATTGTGAGTTAACTATTGTTAATAAGTTAACTATGAGTTAACTCATTCACAATGAGTTAACTGACATTTTAGATGCATCTCACAGATGAGTTTTTAGAACAGGCTTGAGAGCTACTCATATGGTCCTTGGTGGACGTTGGTGACCCCTGTATAGAATATATTATAGTATATGGGAGGTGGTAGACCAGTGGTTAAGGTGTTGGGCTCTGGACCAGATGATCATGGGTTCAAACCCCACCACCACCAGGCTGCCACTAGTGGGTCCTTGAGCAAGGCTCTTAACCCTCAATTGCTCAGTTGTATGCTGCTCTGGATAAGGGCATCTGCCAAATGCAGTATTTGTATTTTCAGGATTTTTACAAATGGAAAATTGGTCACTTTTATAATTTCTGATATTACAAAAAGATAAATAAATGTTCCGTTCCATTTAGTAAAGCAATCAAAAACATAACTGATCCAGCACCTAACGAAATTAGAAGATATTAAGAGTCACATAGATACTGTATACATTGTACAATAAAATACTTTTTTGTCAGGTTGTTAGAAAACAGGACAAAAATATTCGGCACATCTGTTATGGGGGCCTTGCTCAAGGGCCCAATGCTGGCTGCTGGGTAGTTCTAGACTTTGAATATTAAGAGTCACTAAGAAATCCGTATTATTTTGACTCTAATAGATTCTCTAATAAATCCATGGGAACACACACACACACACACACACACAAATATATATATTTTTATTCATTTTTCATAACAGAGGAGACGACCATAGTGACTTATTTTCCTTGCATCACAAAAAGAGCCACAGACTTCCACCATAATGGACACATCTGTTCTCAGGTCTTCTATCACAAAGGTGGTACTGGACTCATTGGACCAACACAAGAGACTCAAGAAGAGACACAAGAAGAGTTTCTCCTCTCAGTAAATTAGTCTCAAAACGAGGACACTTGAAAGGGCTTACATATTCCTAGCTCATACACAGACACACAAACACATTTAAAAACATTAATACATTTTGCACATTCTAAGTTTACTCCACACAAATATATGTATGCTATATTTTAGTGTAAGATTGTTCTATATATTTTTTACTATATTCTCTTTGAATAAATGTCAGGGTTGTTGTTGTATGGTACCATGTCGTAAGCGACTAGAGGAAAAAAAAAAATCAACATTACATCACGTTACATCGCATCTGAAAAATACATACATGTGAGAAAGAAAGAGCCTTTGCACCTTGAATCAGTCTCGGAATCCTACGGCAGTGGCAGATATAATTGGTCTAAATGGAGGATCATTTCAAGCTTTATGTAATTAGGGCAATGCATGTAATCCTGGGATTCTGAGTTTATTGTTGCTTAGGTATGTTACTATGGTATGCGCTCTTACTATAGGAACAATAACATATTAGTTCCAGCATGTTAATGCAAACCAGCTGTACTATTGTCAAAACTGCTATAATGTAAAATGTATCGACACCTTCCGAACAATCGCAGTTTAATGAGCTGGAAAATATTTTCATCTGTCGTTGAATTTTCATTGAGATTCCAACCACCTCAGATTTCTTTTTCTTTTTATGTTTCCTTCCTAGATGTGTGTGTGTGTGTGTGTGTGTGTGTGTGGCAGAGTGAGAGAGAAAGAGAAAGAGAAAGAGAAAGAGAGATTAGCATCGACCTCGTCCTCGTTTCTTATTTTAGAACAGAAGAGCTCTGTGTTTACACTAATCGAGTGGCGCGTTCACTCCCACAGCACACGCTCCAAAACTAATATTTAGCAACGACCGGCACCAATTACTACAAAAACACACGACTACTTTAAAATAAACCCAGCTGATTTTACATGAGCTGAAATATTAGGTCATCCGAGACACTCAATGACCCCCCCCCCCCCCCCCGTTTCACTCACTGAAAAATAGTTGTGAAAACACCAGTGAAGGTCTGCGTTTTGTTCAGTCGGAAATGCCCGGGGAACCTTTCGTACCTGTTGGGGAAATAAATCAATAAATAAATACGCATCTCATCAAATCCTGATATTAATCCTGATGCTGGTGCAGATTTCATTCTTTCGTTCTTCACATTTTTCCACACTGGAAAATTTATTTATTATTTTGTTATTATGCATACTTTGTGCTTTTATATATTGAGCAAAATGATCCAACATGATATATCTTTGTAATGTGCATCTTTTTTATAAGTGTAATGTGATGTAAAGATTTCAAGCCATTTCTCTGTACAAAGCTCTTTCACCTCAGTGATGTTTCGGTCCTTCCATAGCATGTCTAATAGCTTTGGACCTCTGATGCTTTGGCTATTTTATAAACTAAATTGTGTAATTTAAGGCACGGTGGTTTAGTGGTTAGCACATTCGCCTCACACCGCCTGAGTCCGGAATATATATAAATAGGAATATATATAAAAATAAATCACATTACATCTGGGATGGATGCCGCGTGCTGGCAGGGGTCACACATTGGCGGTTGTGACACGTATTAAGAGTGACAAATAATTTTAACACGTTTTATTCAAATGTTCCAAGATCACCATTATCTTGGAATTTAGAATTACATTTTCAAAATTAGCAAACTAAAACAAAACACATACTTCACATAATTCAAAAGCCACCGCATGCTGCTCTGGAGCCGCCACCATCTACAGGAGTGAGGTGTTTTTCGGTTTGCCATCTTTGCGAACCTTTAACGATTATTTGAATGGTTCTATTCAAGAAAAACATGTAGGTAGAATTCATTTATGGAACTACAATTCATATAGTAAAAAAACAACAAAAAAATTTAAAATGGAACCCTATAGTGCTTTTTTAATGTCTGTTTTTCAGGTGTGGTGTATGGAAGCAAAATGACTCTCAATTGTTCTCTGTATATTTCCTCAGGTTGGCATGATTGGACTATTTGCTGTTCCTCTAAGAGCTGTTAGCTAGTGACAAGTGCATTTATGTCAGAGGATTAGCGAAAGTGTTTTTGCTAAGTTGCAGAAGCTGCCGGACAGAGACAGGGGGTTTTCACAGGAGCAGGGATCAGATAACCGGCTGCGCGACGCTAACGAGCTTTGTCTGTTTGCATGTTGCTCAGCTACAGATGAAGCGTTGAGACACAGGACTCGAAGAACCAGAACCCTACTCCGGTACTTTCAGGTCAATATTTCCTTCTTTCCTGCATGGAAACTCATTAACGAAAGCTGTAACAGCGTCAAACCGCAACGGATCGACCCGTGACTAGTTTTCATCAAAGCATAAAGCTCTCGGAAAACGCATGGAAGCCGAGTGCTGAAAAACGTGACAGGAATTTGAGCTAAACTTTCACTGTATAACACACTTCATTAACATGTACGTATGTCCAGATTTATTTGTTTATTGGTTGATTGATTTCTGCATTGCTTGATCAGCTTCTTTTGCAATTTATCTCTTTTAGTTGCATAAAAAATTTTTTTTTGTTTGTTTTAAATGAAATATTGTCTTTATTATTTTTTTATTTTACACCATTTTAGAATAAGCCTCAGTGACCTCTCTTTTCGAAAAAGTGCAATGACACTTTCACCTCTCTCAGGACTACCATAGTCTTAATTTAGCTTTAGCGTGTTTGCTCCTATTAGCACGATCTATCATGGAGGTCTATGCTCTCTTTCCCTTAAAATGGCTTTAAATGACTGCCAGCTGTACGACTCCTGTCTCTGCCATGGTTACAGCCGGAATAAAGCTCGGCACTAAAATGGTTATGGCGGCCCTGATTAACAGCTCACTATGAGCTCGACTGCTACAGAGACATTCCAGGTTCTCGAGTCTCGTAAACCTTTAATTACACCTCGATTTGATTCACTAATTTCCTTATTTACATGTTGCATTTCCTAGAAGATTCCAATGAGCTCCTTTTCTACGTGATCATCTGTGTCCTCGGTTGATGGCATCTTAGATCCTGAGGTGACTTTAATCACAGCGTGTTTATATAATTTGAGTTACACCAGCGGCTGCTAACACTTTGGTACCTGACAGGACAGCACACCTTCAGAGATCTTGTAGAGTGCATGCATCAATGGGTGGTTTCAAATAATGATGAGAAATGAATGATAAGTGATGAATCAAATAACATCAAGTGAACATCAAATAACAACGGCCAAATAGACAGTGAATATTTGTGTTTAAATTACAGTTGTTTTGCCATGTTTAATGACAAAGCCACCAAATAGAAGCCCCACAATGCCCCTTCACCACACACACACACACACATGCATACACACACTCAATCCAACCTCCTGAAATACAGTGATCTTTCACCTGGGGCAGCCGCTGACTCACTCTGACATCATGTTCCTTCATCGTTCCTCCTGATGGCAAACACATCACCACTGCTTTCTTCTCCATCTGCATGCAATCATGTGTTTCAGAGAGCGACCAGGCCTATTGTTCAACAAATCGACCCCAAATGCGAGCAATCTTCTGATCAGCATCAGCAGATTCATCTCTGTTTGTTTCCCCTCGATGCTAATCACCTTTTTTTGTTAGCATCCAGGTTCTGCCTACGTGACATTGTGTCACTACTGGGCCATGAGCCAAAAAAAAGACTGATTATTTCACTTTAACATGAGATTTTGGTTTTTTGTTTTTTAAAACATTGAAGTGTTCCTGAGGTTTATTGTGCTCCTGAGCTGAGCTGTGTCCGTGCATTTCTACTGAATTATAATAATATCAAATTTAGAAATTAATATTCATCAAATGATGTGATATTTTAAACATATGGTCAGATTTAAGATTGATTTATTAAATGAGTACATGCCCCGATAAATTCATCCATTAGGGTTGAAGAGCAAGCCGGTGCACTCTGAGTGCCGGTCCCAATCCCGGATAAATGAGGAGGTTGCGTTATGAACGGCATCGAGCATAAAACATGTACCAAACAAAATATGTGGCTCACAAAATAAAAGTCCATACCGGTTGTCTTGAGGCTCGGGTTACCAACGGCAACCACAGGTATCGTTAGCCAACAGAGTACAGGTATAAATTGGGCTGATGGCCAGAGGACGAAAAGGACACTCGGAAAATATCTACAGAGACAGCAGGGAAAGGAGGAGTGTGGAAGGTTATGTTGGGTACTTTAAATGTTGGTACTATGATTGGTAAAGTGAGAGTTAGCTGATATAAGTGGAGAAATGTAGACATGTTGTGTGTTCAGAAAACCAATTTGAAAGGGAATAAAGCCAGGAACATTGGAAGTAGGTTTAAAGTGTTCTACCATGGTGTGAATGAAAAGAATAGAATAGAATAACCTTGATTTGTCACATATACATTACAGCACAGTGAAATTCTTTCTTCGCATATCCCTGTTTGTTTGGAAGCTTAGTCAGAGCGCAGGGTCAGCCATGATATGGTGCCCACTGGAGCACAGAGGGTTAAGGGCCTTGCTCAAGGACCCAAGGGTGGCAGGTTGGTGATACCGGGGCTTCAACCCCTGACCTTCCGATTAGTAAACCAGCGCCTTAAACCGCTGAGCCAGTGGCGTCGCTAGGGGGGTGCGGGCCGTGTGGGCCGCACCGGGTGACAACAATCACACACCATTACAGGGGGTGACACCAAAATGAAAAAAATGCAAATTTGACAGAAAAAAAATGGAAAAATCTGGAGGGGGTGACACCATGACTTTACTGCACCAGGTGACACCAACCCTAGTGACGCCACTGCGCTGAGCCACACCCGAGAAATTGTGTGTGTGTGTGTGGAGGGGGGTATTCCTGAAGGAAGAGTACAGCAAGAGTGGAGTAGAGGTGAACAGAGTTTCTGATTGGTTGATGAACGAGAAGCTGGAAGTTGAGGAGAGTGAGGACTAAAAAGAAAGTAAGATGGAGGAAAGTGAAGGAGGTAGACTACAGTGTTCAGGGAGGAGGTCAGACAGGGGCTTAGTAGTAGTGAAGAGATGTTGGACAATTGGCCAATTACTATAGAAGTGATAACAGACAGCTAGACCGCTAGTTTAGTTTTATAAACACTATAATTAGAAATAAATAAACCTAGTATTTCAGAAGTACTATTATAGAAAATGACCATAACCTTCAGCATGAAATGAGAGTGAAACAGGACACATATTTGTCAATATTTTTAATACTGTTAGCAGTTATTAACTAACATTCTGATAATGCATTTTGCAATTTAACTTGCTTTTTTACAGTACTTGCTTATAATGATATAAAATATAAAATATGTACTGTATATACTGTGGTATATTTAATAATTCTCTCCACATGTAGATTAAATACACAGATTTTGTTTGCGGAAAATTGTAAGAATCTTATCCAAATACCAGAATACCACGGCCGTGCGAGATTAAATAAGTAAATGCATGCGGGAGAATAATTAAATATTCGTTAAACCAATATTTTACTTTAACCTACTCTACATGACATTATGCAATCACTGCAGTGGGACTTTTTGAATGCTCCCTATTATTGTGTGACTCGTAATTATGAGCACACAATATATATGTGCACCAATGTTACTTTTTTTTTACTGCTTGTGAAGTGCTAGTTTCACTTCTTTCTCCTCCAAGACTCTATGAGTGGACTGTTTACACCTGTTCTGTGTGAAGCCTTTAATAAGTATGTTTATGGATACGCTGCTGTTTCTGTTCCTTGTTCAGTCTTATCATGCCAGTATTGCATTCTTTCCAGGGTCTGTGTGGGTGGTTTTGTGATTTCTGGTTCTGCATGGGTTTTAATTAGGATATTCCCTGCATGTGTTTTTTTTTACCCACACCACGCATATTGACTATCATTAGATTTCCCAAATTAAATAAACAGTTATCATAATTGCGAATGTGTGCTGGCAGGATTATATGCATGTCGTATCTAAATACGATCGCACAGATATGCAAGTTATTCTGCAGTTAAAAATGTGAGGATTTCTGTAGCCTGCAGAAGTCACAGAAAGTGACTTAGGGACTAATTAAGAACATATATTTTGAAACGGCGCCATAAAAAACATCGATTAAAACACTGATTCATTATTTCCTCAGTAGCGCTGCAGCCAATTAAAGGAAAGCGTCGCGGCTGAAGCTGCATCATAAACCTCACCGAGCTGAATGGGTGGTGTGGCCTGTTATTTAGTGCTAGCATGTGGTTTGGGATGCCGCCCAGATCATCTACTGCAGACTGATACAAATGTTGATGATTTACTAACAATAAAAAAAAAGAAAAAAAAAGCAGCATGTTCGTTGCAATACTGAAGCAGTTACAAAAGGAAATAAAAAAGAAACAAAGATGGGCCTTTATTTTCGTGCAAATTTCTAATTCTTAAAGATAAACATTGAGAAAGTGCTCAGGAACCTGAAACAGAACCATTGTGCAGAAGCGTAAACACACATCAAGGAAAGGGAACTGTTTGCAGTTTGAAGTAAAATTGCTTTCAAACCTGTAAAAAGAAAAGAAAAGAACAGCAAGAGGACCTGCAGACAGAAAACATTTCAACTGAGCAGCATTGAACACAATCGCTTTTTTTTTTAGAGAGACGTCTGTGTTAATGAGCACACGAGAAACACATGAACACGTGAAAAGCATAAACTGTTGGTTTGATTTCTGAAGAGAAATGCCAGGAACTAGTTTTATTCTTATTGCACACATTTCTTCACTTACAGTATGTACCCGTTAATCCTGTGCATGCAAAAACATTGTCAGAAAACACCAAGTAGTATAAATAAATAATGAAAAAAAAAAGATTTGCAGTTTTTGTGAAATTTTACATGTGGCAAGAATTCTAGCAAACACTGTTGTTAATATGTCAGTGGTGTGGAGAATTATTATGCATATTTATATTTTTTTATTTTTTAAAACACACTTCAAGGGGCACGGTGGCTTAGCAGTTAGCACTTTTGCCTCACATTCTAGGGTCTGGGTTCGATTCCCATCTCCGCCATGTGTGTGTGGAGTTTACATGTTTTTTTCTCCGGATTCTCCGGTTTCCCCCGGTCCAAAACATGCACGGTAGGTTGATTGGCACCTTGGAAAATTGTCCCTAGTATATGAATGTGTGTATGATTATGAGTGTGTGGGTGTGTGCACTGCGATGGGTTGGCATTTCATCCAGTGTGTATCTTGCCTTAATTCCCATAGAAGCTTGAGATAGGCGCAGTCTCCCCGTGACCTGAGGGATGATAGGATAAAGCGGTAGAAAATGAATTAATCAATGAATCAATGAAACACACTTCAACTTTTTAGATAGTAAACTTCTTTAGCATTTCTTTTTGTGCTGGAGATCAGCCTTAACTTTAACTCAATGTTTTACCTGTAATAGCTAGTATTAGATAACTGACTAGCTTTGGATGAGAACTGATGATGAGACTGCTCTAAAATGCGATTTTCCAAGGTGTAGTCTTTATAAAATGTTTTTTTTTTTTAATTAATTGGATTCTGGATTTGATGGTCACATTGGAAGGGTTGAGCCCTGGTATCACCAAGTTGCTACTCTTGGGTCCTTGAGCAATGCCCTTAACCCTCTGTGCTCCAGGGTGCTGTATACTGGCTAACCCTGCTCTCTGACTCCAGTTTCCATACACATATGGGATATGCGGAGAATTTTAATGGTTTTTAATGTATATATGGCAAATAATCATTATTCTATTCTAAAATCAAACCATGGATACACCATGTATGGAATGCCAACCCATCGCAAGCGCGCACACACACTCACATTCACACACTAGGGACAATTTTCCAAGGTGCCAACTCCACACACACATGGCGAAGGCATGAATCGAACCATTAACCATGGAGGCGAACATGCAAACCACTAAGCCACCGTCCCTCTATCAATTTCATTTGGACTTGCTTAATATGTTGTGTTTACCTTTTAAACCCAATTTATTACTACATTAAGCTTTCTATTACTATTCAATTTATATATTATAAGTACACATACTTCAACATACATTATGTATGTAAAGGTTTTCTGCATTTGTAAATTAAATAATCTTGTAATGTGTTAGGTGGATTATAAAATGTAGAACATAGGAATTGAATGGAATTGAATGATTTTATAAATAATTTTTTTCAGATTACTTCTGTAATAACTTCTGAAATTCATTCATTCATCCTCTACCGCTTTATCCGATCTTCCCTCGGGTCACGGGGAGCCTGTGCCTATCTCAGGCATCTATGGGCATTAAGGCAGGATACACCCTGGATGGAATGCCAACCCATCGCAGAACACACACACACACACATTAGGGACAACTTTCCAAAGTGCCAATCAACCTACCGTGCATGTTTTTTTTGGACCGGGAGGAAACCAGAGAACCCGGAGAAAAACCCCCTGAGACACGGGGAGAACATGCAAACTCCACACACACATGGCCGAGACGGGAATTTAATTTTATTAAATATACAGAGGCATATTTTATACCTTTCTAAGGGGTTTCTGGCTGAAAGTCTTTGTAATAATGACAGTTGTAAATTGTAATTGTAATTCTGTAATTGATCTTGGATCAATATAATTTTTTGCCAGTTACTTGTTAAAGTACTTGTAATCTTTGTAATCTGATTTTTTTGTCTTTTTTATAGGAGCTATTAGTTTGGCTTTAAATTGTAGAATTGTCTCTGTAAAAGAAAGCGATTTCAAAGCAAATCCACAAACAAAGACAAATCTGATTAGTCATTCCATTAAGACAAAAGTAATAACAATAAAAGGAGGAAGAATTAGTGTGTGTCTCTTGTAGCCAAAATGTTAAAACGGCTAAAGAGAAGATTTAACTCTTTCCCTGTTTAGTCATCATTTGGTCATTTTCAGTTGGATTTTTTTTTGGTTGATTTCGGAGGCGTGGCTTTACATACATTCGCGCGGTAATTTACGGCAGATGTGGTGTTTACGAACGCATGCACTCGAGTATGAAGAAAACCAGGAGCTTTCGTGAAATCTGTAAAAAAGTGCGCTTTTGAATAAAGATGCATGAAAAGAACAAAGTAGAAGGAAAACTAAGGAACGTCACAGTGCTGTAGGTCAGACGTGAATTTTTGCGTGTTTGTGTATTTCAGGGATTTGCTCTGTTTTGAAGGCGGCTGTCGGAATCGATGGTCATGCAGTAATCGAAGTTCTCCTGATGGAGGAGCAGAAGGAGTTAAATAAGGCGAATTGCAGGTCACGGAGGTATGGAACAGATTACAAGGCTCGGTAATGGATGCCGAGCCAATTAGACACTCCAAGGCTCTTTACCCAATGAGTTTCTCGGATCAAAAGGTGTCGTGACAACACAAGCATGATGGAGTGACCTCGTTACAGCCGCGTATTTCTTGCAGCCGCTCGCTCCTCGTTTCACGCAGGAACGGTGAGTCGCTAATGATTCGCCATCACACTTGATATGCAGTAGTGAATCAGTGATAATTTTCCCATCAGCCCAACTTCCAAGCTTCCCACCAACAGTGCGATGTTATTGCGGCTTTAGAGGTTTAAGTGTCTCAACATGGCTTCCTATGGGCTGGATTCATGAGGTCATATCCTTCCCTGAATGAAAAGCAGGTTTATAATACTCTCATCGTTCGGGGGCCAGGCAGAGAAAAGAACCGACGAGGTCCACTCACGACAAATTTGTTTATATCATCAGTTATTTCATCATTCCTCTCTAATAAAATCCAAAAACAGGGTGTTCTTATTGACGAACCCTGCTCTGCCTTGAATCATATGCTATTACCTAATACTTCAAGTATTTATAAATGTAGAAGATCAACTTACCTCAGATGTTACACTACCTGACATGATGTAAACATCATTATTGCTCTGGACTTGGTGTCGCCTGCCAGGGGATTATTCAGACGAGGCAGAAGCAAGTTCAGATATTATTTATTAAGTGAAGCGTCGACAACAACGTGAAAACAATGAACAGAGTTTACAAAGCGAAAGCTTGGTGATCAGAAAAAAGTCTATATTCACGTTGAGCGGTTAGTAAACAATGAGACCTGTGCATGATCAATATGAGGTGGTATCAAAAAGTGTTTTGCGAGTTACCGTGTCTGCGATGGCATCGTGCACACCAGGTTAGAACAAAGAGTGAATGCGAGATTCTGCTCGACCCGCAAATATTTGGGGGTGATGGGCATGATGATCACCTGGAGTGGTTGTCCCCAATAGAGACCTGCAGTCCCGCAGGAGACCCAACGTTGTGGAGGAATACTACTATTCGCGGGTATACCGCAAAATGGTCTTAAAAATTATATAAATGCATTTATATATTAAAAAAAACCTAAAAAACAAACACATTGTTATGAATCTACTGCAAAAAGCAACAATGTCAACTAAAATGAAAATAAATGATATACAGGCACAAGGTCGGGAGGGACTTCAATATTGCCTGCTGTGGAAAATAACATATTTATGCATGAACGGGCACGGGCGGGAGTGGCACAAAACCTAAATATTGCAGGAGCGTGTGGGAACAGGACCGAATCTTGCGGGAGAAATCCGTCCTACGCAGGTCTCTAGTCCCCAACACCAAAATTTTTATTCCAAAATAAAACTTTGTTCATTCATTCATTCATTCATCTTCTACCGCTTTATCCGATCTTCCTCGGGTCATGGGGAGCCTGTGCCTATCTCAGGTGTCTATGGGCATTAAGGCAGGATACACCCTGGATAGAATGCCAACCCATCGCAGGGCACACACACACACACACACACACACACACACACACACATTCATACACTAGGGACAATTTTCCAAGGTGCCAATCAACCTACCGTGCATGTTTTTGGACCAGGGGGGGGGAAACCCGGGAGGAAACCGGAGAAACCCAGGAGAAAAAAACCCCTGAGGCACGGGGAGAACATGCAAACTCCACACACAAATTCCCGAGACGGGAATCGAACCCGGATCCTGGCGGTGTGAGGCGAACGTGCTAACCACTAAGCCACCGTGCCCCCTAACTTTGTTCATAATTAGATAAATAAAACAGAAATAATGTAAGTTATTTATTCATACATTATGTATCTATGCGGCCGCATGGACCAGTACCGGAAAAATACCGGATTTTCTCCGCCACATCTGTCTACGACTCACTCTTGACGCATGTCAAGATGCTCGCCTCGGTCACATGTCTTTCCTACATCCACACCTTCTTAAAGGGGCTGCTCCAGCCGCTAACACATTTACATTTGTTGCATTTGGCAGAGGCCCTTATCCAGAGCGACTTACAACTGAGCAATTGAGGGTTAAGTTCCTTGCTCAAGGGCCCACTAGTGGTAGCTTGGTGGTTGTGGGGTTTGAACCTACGATCTTCTGGTCCACAGGTCAACACCTTACCACTAAGCCACCACCTCCATTAACTCATAATACATTGCGGCTAAATTGAAAGACCCATCTAGCAACATGAACAAAAACGCAGAGTAAAATATCCAGCGAGGAGACAAAAGAAGAGCACTACTACTTCAAAAAGAAAGCTGTGTTTAACACACAATACTAGAAGTCCTTTTTGGGTTTATTGCGACAGGTTGTTCCCACGCACCAAACCCCGCTCCGCTCCGCTTTTGAAGATGTTAGTGTGTAAATGTAGTTAAAAAAATTTCATATAGTCTTGAAACTTTTTGACACCATTTGATAGCGGTGTTGTGCCACTTACTTGTGCCATTTTCTTATTTGTATAAGTTGAAGGTTAAGGGCCTTGCTCAGCAGTACAGGAACGTAAACCTTCTGAACAGAATTTCAACATTGTAACTACAGTGCACTCAACAGTATTTTGGCACCAGAATGACACTGATGTTATCATGCTTTGAGTAAAATGGTGTGTAAATGTGTTCCGACCTGAGCCGAGCTAAAAGTCCTTAGCAGATTTGCAAACTTTATCAAGCTTGAAATTGCCTCCTTCTACAGGCTCCCCCAAAGCCTTCATACACAGGGAGAACGAAGCCTTTCGGGCACTTATTCTACTTATTTGTTCTTATTTCTTATCTTCTTATTTGTATATGTTCTTTAAATGTTTGTTGTTGTTGGAATACATTTTCATGGGTGGAACAGAACCATGGTGCATGTGTAGGAGCTAAAAAAAGGCAAAGGTTTGCAAAGCAAAAGCATGACGATAAAAAAAAATAACTGAATTCACATCGTGGTGTTGGTCAATAATGAGACCTGTACAGGATCGACACGGTGGTATCAGGGAGGTGGGAGAACACAGTGGTTAAGGCATTGGGCTCTGGATCGGAAGATCACAGGTTCAAATCTCACCACCACCAATCTGCCACTAGTGGGCCCTTGAGCAAGGCCCTTAATCCTCAATTCCTCAGGTGTAAGTCGCTCTGGTTAAGTGTGTCTGCCAAATGCCATATGTATATATGTATGTATGTATGTATCAAAAAGTTTTCTAGTGGTACTATCCTGACCATGCAAGTTATGGACATTTGTCTGCACAACAGCAAATTGTGCACAACAGGTTAAAAACAAAGAGCGAATGCGAAACCCTGCATGAAACCGTGCAAATGTTCCCCACAGCCATTTTTGTACAGAAAGCACAGAAAGAATACATAACTTTTATTATTTTTCCCCCAAAGTCATCATACACAGGGAGAATGAACCCTTGCTGGCAAAATGTTTTCTGCTTGCATACTTATTTTATAATTCTCCTTAAATGCTTTGTTGTTGTTTTTCCGACATTACCGATGAAAGAAAAATGAACTGAAATAAATGTTGATGGCTGGAACAGGACTCTGTTGCATGGGTAGGAGCTAACAAAAGACAAAAGACATTATTTATTTATTTATTTTACACAACCCCCCCAACGCCAAACAGAAGAAAAAAACGCAGCTGAATTGTCACGAGGCGCAGAGCTCGCATGCAAATTCTGGTGAACACAGCATTTAGATCCAATCTGATGTGTTGATGCACTACACAATTCCACATGTGCAGGTTAGTGTAAAACACCTGGTCGAATAAAAGGAGATTGTTACGAGGCTACTGGAGTGGCTCTGAAACGTGTTCGGTGTTCTGCAGACCTCCAGACTCGAGACCTGCAAATAAACACGGCTTAATTTCTCACTCCAACCAAAAACATACCTGTACGCATGAGTTGCGTCTGCTGCCTACTCGACTACCACGGAAACACTCGCTGCGGCTCAAACACGACACATTCACGCATCGATTACAGCCAGCGGGGGGAAAAATGCCTTTATTTTATTTTAAAAAAGGCCCATGGACTTGTTTTTTTCTGTATTGTATGTGATAGCATTTGTCAACAAAATGCAAACTGTATGAATAGATTTCGAATCCTTTTTAATATACAGCTGCACAAAATTCTAACATTAGTATTTATTTATATTTCGGTTTCAAATACTGCTTATTTTATCCGACTCCTGGAACTGCCCAAAAAGTCAGACCCTCTTACCAGACACACGTCTGTATTTTTGCAAAGCACAATCCGAATTCACAGCAATTTGCTACAGAATATGAGCCAGGTATTATTATACAACATACTAAATATTAATAACTAGGTCGATGATATAAACTGAAGGAGCACGGTGGTTTAGTGATTAGCACGTTCGCCTCACACTTCCAGGATCCCATGTGTGTGTGGAGCATGTTCTCCCCGTGCCTCAGGGGGTTTTTCTCCGGGTTTTACGGTTTCCCCCCGCTCCAAAAACATGCACGGTAGGTTGATTGGCACCTTGGAAAATTGTCCCTAGTGTATGATTGTGTGTGTGAATGTGAGTGTGTGTGTGCCATGCGATGGGTTGGCATTCCATCCAGGGTGTATCCTGCCTTAATGCCCATAGACTCCTGAGATAGGCACAGGCTCCCCGTGACCCGAGGGAAGATCGGCTATAGAGGTAGAAGATGAATGAATGATGATATAAAATATTTCAGATGTCTTTCTTTTATCTGATGCTCAAAGTCCAAGTGTTCATCTGAGATCAGATATTTCTGCAGATAATTCGGTCCATACAATTTCAAAAGTTTTGTTAAACTGCAAGTGTTGGGCATTTATTAGCTTTCAGAATTTGCATAATAGCATCTATACATCATTTCATCACAAGAGGACATTTTTTCCATGTTGAAGTTAAGAAAAACTCAGGGATTATGGGTAAAAGACACAGTTAAATTAGATTAGATTCAACTTTTTTGTCACTGCGCATGTGGGTACCAGGCAAGGAGATACAGTTAGCATCCAACCAGAAGTGCATTTCACGGTGCAATAATTAGTATATATCATCAGTATATAACAATAAACACTATTTGCATATGTACTGTATGAAGACATGTAGAGTAAATTGCATATATAAACAGTAAAAAAGGGAGGCGTAATACAGTGAGAGTAAAAGAGCAGGGATAGGTATATGTACTGTGCAGAATATATGGTAATTTACATGTTTTTATCAGTGTAACAGTAGGGGGAGGTAATAATGTGTACATGAGAAGTGATAAGTATATGCATGATATATAGAATATATCGATAACTGCATATATAACAGTTATATATACTGGGACTAAAATGGCTCTCCCGGAGAAACTCCTCTTCGCTCTCCGCGTTCCACTTGAGTTCTTCAGTGATGTTCATGTGATCGTCCTGCAGATTCAGTTAAGGGTCTAATGATGAGCATTGCTGCATATGAGAAGACAAATCGTGTTGTACGTGTGTTGTTTTGTTGAATGTGTGACAAGTAAAGGCATCTATTTATGCCTGGGATCACTGGGATTCAGGATGTTCTATTACGTGTCTGTGAATAGAAACGGCAGAGAGCACAGCGTTTTGTTAGTACACAGCGAATACAAATAAATGTCTGGTGTTGCTCTTAAATGTAAAATAAAAAAAAATAAGAATAAAAATAAGAATACGCTTGTTTCAGCGTTATGAGGAGAAAAAATGTGCATTGGTCGACTCCAAACGGTTAAATGCCGGACATAATCTTGATGCAGATTTTGGATTTGGCACATCAATTAAACTAATGTTTACTGATTACAAATTAGTTTTTGGTGTTTATTTTATTATACTTCAGTAAAGAAAGTACTTTGTGAAAAATGACAAATGTTATTTATTTATTTATTTATTTATTAAAGAAAAAACACAAACAAATGTACGCTGGACAGGGTTAATAAATTTTGGCACAAAATAAATGTAAAATTTTGTTCCATAGAAAATGATGATGACAATCAGGTGATCTGATACTTCTTGTTTCCTTCTGCCTTGTTTGGCTTCTGTTTTGTTAGCTTAGTTAAAACTAGCCTACGTCTGTGGTGCAGGATAACGAGGAAATCCTACACCAGCAGCAGCAGAAAACGTAAACTGAAAAAGGATGACACGCAATGGGAAGAAAAAATATTTCACTAAATATCTTAAAACTAAAATACCAAACCTGGTAAAAAAATAAGTTAAGAAGTACAGATATTTGTGTCAAAATTTATTGAGTCAAAATAAAAAATAAATAAATAAATAGTGGAATAAAATACTAACACCAAAAAAAAAAAATTAAGTACAATAACACATTTTTTCCTGGTTATAGCGAAGGAGATTGTGCTTCTTAGAATTGGTGCATATCTGGGACACCGTTTGCAAACGTGAGTTGATTGCAGATATTCCGATATTATTGCGAGGACTGAAAGACGTAAACAAACCGGAGAGAACAATAACCCTGGACGGACCTTCAAAACATTAACATAGGCAATTTTCTCCCCTCATCTCCAATCTGAAAGAACAAAAAGGCTGAATGAGGGAGGTCTTATTAGTGTCTGATAGGATCAATGGGAAAAGCCTTCAAATGACTGCTTTGCTGCTTGCCTAACATGGGGTTTAACTTGTTTCTCGCTGCGGTTCTCCCATAGAGCTGGCATATGGAAGTTATTAAGGAGCATTAAGAGCTTTTGAGGAGTTTTATCAGTGATGAGATTTAATCACTTGGGCTTACACATGTAAAGATGGATCAGCAAATCACCTGCACGTAGAACAGAAGTGTAACAGCAGGATTGGATGAACACACACACACACACACACACACACACACACACACACACACACACACACACACACACACACACACAGCCTTGATTGTAGGCATTTCTCAGAATCGCTGTACATGTTAATATGCAGAACAGTTTTTTTTTGCACTTAAGGGTTTTTCTGAACCCAGAACTGACCTGGAGACCATTTTTGTACGATCTGAGCGTCCAGCTGGTCATGGGCTCAACCCGAACCCTGGTGCTTCCTGTGTAGACGTCTGCTATCTGTACTCTAATTGGTTCAACTGGTCACATTACTTCCTTTTTCAAGTTCCCTGATGAAGGGTAAAGGCTTGTTACGGTCACAGGAGGAGACAGAATGCTTTCTTGATATATATACACTTCAGAGGAGGGATTCAAGAACAAATAGGGGAACAAACATTTTGAATGATTAGGTTTCACTCAAACAGATGATTGTTGAGTTAAAAGTTCATCAGCAATACATGATTCATCACTGAGAAAGACGGGAAGCCTAATTCATTGTTAATTGCCTAATTGTCATGGTTGCTGAGTGTGCAAATGCTCTAAAAGAAAATATAATAAAATGATATTAAAACTATGCCCAGATTTTTATGTGGACTCCATATGATTAAATAGCACACAAAAACTAGTATACATAAAACAGTTTAACATATCAGTATCACTCATTAAGAGGTCATCTAGCGCCTGATTGGGATTAGTTTTGGCAGAATACCTGGTCTGATAAAAGTTGCCGATTTGCCTTTCATCATTACTTTTATTATATAATAGATGCCGAAAGGACCTTCTGAGCGTAGCGTCGTTCCACCACAGTATAGAGTGTTTCATCATGTAATTTCCAACCACTCCACGATTCCTTCCACACATTTTTTGAGCCTGGATTTTGAAACATTAAGAAACACATTGTCATTTTTCTACTGTATATAATGCATCAGTGTTTTTCCCCCTAGAGTATAGTGATGAAATGTGTTAGATTACTATACGTAAGTGGTATGTAATAATTGAGGTCAGTGCTCTGTAGAGTCCACTCAAAATCTGCTACTCCAAACTATGCAAACTAATATCGTCATGGAGACGACTTACACTGAATTGTACATTTGCTTTGGAACCACATTTCAAAGCATTTGGTATAATTGTGTGTACATTTTGGTAACAGCTGAGGAACAACACCACGATGGTTTTTCTACCTCGACGAGTATGCTCACTTCTCCAAGAATATTCACGTTCATACTTGATTTCAGATCTTCCCATCCATCCTGTTTACCAACAAGTGTTTATATAAATATGTAAAAGACTGATGCACAAATACATTGCTTTCATATAATCAGCATTACCCTCTGATGGGTAATGCTGAGTCGGCGAACATCAGAGAAATTACTTGACTACAATAAAATCAAATCGATGATTACAAATGATTGTACCTCCTCCCCCTCACAAAGTGAAACACTGTACAGTCATCCTGTACAAGATCTTCAGTTCTAACATCACATTTATCTTTCAGGTACAGTATATTAACTGATTTTCTAAATGTATTTTTTGCTCAACTTTTGCATAGCTTCTCTATTATTCCATGTGTCATACGCCAAGTCAGCCAAAGCTTTCCGATCACTATGAACAGGTCCTTGGTGGGCATGTCCTGTCATTAGTTTCCTGGTTGCTAAGACATACAAAGCCTAAGTTGAGGTTTTTAATCTAAATAGGACAAATTAATCGTGCATTATTCTTAAATTCCTGGACCTTTATTTCTGTGTTTCTGGGTGATTCAGAGGTTAAAATGCTGAATATATTTCCAGCATATGAAAAAAATATCATTATATGTTATATATAATATGTTATATTCAGCAAAACTGCTATCTTCAACAGACCGTTATTTATCGTTTTATAATTCTTTATCGTGACTCATATTCCTAAGACACTTTTTTCTTTTAGTTACATTTTTTGTGTTGTTTTGAAATGGAGGGAAACCGAGTCAGTATCTGTGAAGCCAAAGCCAAGCTAACCACCTTAAATTACCCCTGACTTAATAATGACCACATGATGGACTGTGTGGTGAAGCTCCTTTGAACTTGCTTGACCCTAAACATTTGGGCTTCATCCTGAATTGAGTGCTACAAACGGCACAATGGAACGCAGAGCCAGTAAAGTAAATAGAGTTATTCTGCACAATGTTTGAGTCTTTTTGTTTTATTGAACTTAAGTTTGTTCTCATTTACATGCAGTATATTTACATTTATGCCATTGGCTTAAATGTAACACTTTCAAATGTGTATTATTCCCCTTATACCACAGCAATCTATTAAACAATAATATGCTGATGCTTTTATCCATTTATAGCTACATAAACTGTAGTGGAATATCCTGTATAGTGAAATATCTAGAGTGCAAACTCCTCTGTTCTTTTACATATTTATCTCTACAGTTATAAAATGCTTACTATGGAGACTCCTTCCAAAAATACAATAGCAACAGTCACTTTCCATTAACAGCCGTTGACCCATTATCAAAAATGTTTGTCCCATTATGTAGATCAGCCTTTATACACGTTTGTGTCCATGAGCTGTTATTATAGACACAATAATGTAATAGGACACCTGCGGTAATATAAACGTTGCTATTATAGAAAAGGAATCACTTCTGAGCGATCAGCACCCAGAAATCAGCAGCACTGTGGTATAACTCTCCCCATTTGTTTCGAGCTTATTTTACATAATGGTTTATTCAGTTTGAAGTCTGAGTGACTCATGAGTGTTGCTAATAATCTCATCATTGTTCGTAATAAAACACCCTGGCCGTTCAGGTGAAGGCGCAGGATTATCCGTAAAGGAAAGTTAAGGTTTGGCACGGGACCCTGTGAGAATCACTTAATGTGACACTCGTGCTACAATCAGCTCTTTCATCTGCTGGTTTCCTTCAATTGTTCCTGGCCTGTAAATCAGATCTGACGTTTCAGGATCCGTTTCAGCAAAGCGCTTGGCCTGTCACTACCAATCAATTAATCACAAAATATGCTGAGTGTTTGAGGAGGCAAGTTCGAACACAGACGCTGTGGCTAGTTGAAAAAAAATAAAAAATAAAAAAAACCCAAAGCGTGCACATATGCTCAATGCATTTCAGCTGATCTCATATCCTGAAAAAAAAAGCCCTAACAAATGTGTGCTTAATGACGGTGTAGTGATTTGAGTCGAATGAAGACGTGATGAATGAGTGTTAAATGAGCTTTGATGAACACTGACTCAACTGCACAACTGCGCGGCTTACAGCAGGTTGTTATATCGAGTGTCGTTTTGAACGCCGTGCGGGTTTCCCCTCCTATATATATATATATATATATATATATATATATATATATATATATATATATATATATATATAATGTTAGTAGTGTGCTTAGCTTCATTTTTCACATTGCCGCTTCTTGGAGGGTTGCGTTTCGGGCAACTTTTTGTACCATTAGGTGTGTGCTGAGGTGCTTTCTGTCACGACAGGTTGCCAAGAGTTCTACCCTGCCCTTCCTGCTCTTATGGACAAAATTAAGCAATGTGCCCAAACGGCGAGCCAAATTCGAACATTCTTGTTGCACAGATTGTAGAACAATTTAATAATCCTCTGCACCAGAAACTGACGTTTTAGTGTTGCCTGACGCTAGACCAGATGATTACAGTAGAACTAGAAGCTATTCTGTTCACTCAATGTGCCCCCAGAAATATTCATGGGATGCATGGCGCACCCTCCTTCGATCCTTGACAAACCATTAGCCAGGGCACTGTGCAAGAAAATCCTGCCTGTTGGTATTTCAGGCCAGAAGCAGTTTGCTAGAAAAACTCATAAACCACAGTCGACTTATGAAAAATATGACTTACGACAGGTTTTCCTGTCCCAACCTATTCCGTAAGTGGGCGACCATGTGTATTCTATTTATTTTTTATTACGATATGAAGAGCAACACAGTGGGTGGGCACAACATTCGGTCTGTAATTCACCCATATCACTAGTGGAAAAGGTTCAAATGCAGTGGTTGATTCTCGTATACAAAGTTGATTGTGCCAACCAATCCTGAATGATGCTTGATCTTGATCAGCCAGTAAGGCTTGACGTGCCATTTGTTGACCGACGTCTGTATGTTGCTTCCTAATATTTAAGGTTATCTTAGGCTTTAACCACTCCACCACTGATTGGCATTCATAAGAGTTATCAAGGTGTGGTTCAATGTGCAATACAGCCTCTACAGTAGTGAATTATTGTCACTTCTTCCCTGATGGAAATGAATAGTATGACTTGTTTGTGGATTAAAATGTTGTTTGTAGGTTACCCTGTGGACCAGGGGGTCACCAACATGGTGACAACAGGCACCAGGTATTCCCCCCCAAGGAACACGAGTCGCCCATAGGCCTATTGTAAAAATAGCACAACTCGTCAGTTTAAAATGTTACATTTTGTTAAGTCATTGTTGATAATTATTGTGGGAAATCAATAATATGATCAGTGTCTTCACATAGCTACATAAGTGTCATTAATAATAATAATATAGAACTAAATGCAAATTTGTTATTTCGGCTGAGTGTGTCGAACTGGCCGCCCTTTGTATGACTTACATTTATGCCATTGGCTTAAATGTAACACTTTCAAATGTGTATTATTCCCCTTATACCACAGCAATCTATTAAACAATAATATGCTGATGCCCATTTCTACCCATGAAGTAGCTCTCAGTTTCATGAAGGTCAGTGACCCCTGTGGTAGAGTTTGTACAAAATGCATTAATCCTTGATTAATGATGTTAAGATGTCACATGACAATTCTGTTTCATGTGGTTTGCTTTATGATACGCCACTGAGACAGAAGTACAGGCTCATCACTCCATCTGACCATAATGATGTGTAAACCCCACTAAACTGATTTCCCTCGAGAGCCAGGTCGTGTTAGTTGTTTGTAAACGAAGTACATGTTCTTGTCATGCATTTAGATATTGATTACTTCAAGCTGAAGAGTAAAAACAATCATTTGCAGAACCTTTAGACTGTTTTAGTTTAATAGGTTATCTAATACATGTTTCCGAGGCTCATGTAAAGGAATCTTAGTGACTACAACTGCCACTGCACGGGGTATAATATTTCTTTTGTTCCTCACTCATGGCGGTAGGTTGTGGGTCACAGCACATAAATATCAGGTGTAATATATCTAGTGCATCTCTGAGATATATATATATATATATATATATATATATATATATATATATATATATATATATATTTTTTTTTTTTTTTTTTTTCCTTTAACAGATATACTGTCCTTAATGAAGTACATGCTAAGAAATATGCTTTATATTATCTCATATTATGGCAGGTGGAATTTTTGGCAGGTGACTTTAGGGGCACTAATTATATAAATGTATACTGGAAACCAAGACACATATAACAGGCAATCTTAAGGCCATGGGAAAGCAATAGATTGTAACAATACTTAGTCATTCTTAAATAATTTTATCTGCCATAAAACGAGATAAGGTCCATTTCTTAGGATGTACTTCCTTAGGAAAGGTATATCTGTCAATATCTATTATACTATTATACATTATTATCTCCGTTGTCTGATTCATTCATATGTATATACTTTTCCCGGTGTGTGTGTAAATATATTCAGCTCTTATACTTCACAGTTATATTGTATACTTTTGTATATCATATACTTTAATCTGTTCCTTTTTTCTATTATTTTTTTTCTGTTTACATATTCTTACTGTCAGGTTGGACAGTCATAAAAATATGAATATGTATGTGACAAATAAAATTTTAATACGATTTGAATACTATGAAAGCACTGGATACGAATGACCTGTTATTAACCTCTGATCAAGCTCATGCCTTGTATTGCTTGACATTAGTGCATCTTTTGACTCCACTGATCATATTATTCCGCTTTGTTACTGTGAACAATAAATCATCGTTGCAATTAATGGAGCAGTCTTTCTCTGGCTGGGATGCTTGACATTTCTAGCCATACTACAGTCAAATTTGGTGTTCCACAAGGTTCAGTTTTAGGCTCAATGCTTTTTTTTCTACATATGTATGCTTCTTCTGGGTACAATTATCCGTAACCATGGCATTAGCGTCCACTGTTATGCTGATGACACACGGTTTCAGCGAAGCCAGATGAGAGACATCGGCTTAATAACATTGAAAAAAAAATGTGTAATGGAATTTAGACACTGAACGCTGAGTAACTTCCTCTTATATAATTCAGTCAAGAAAGAAGTCCTCTTACAAGGACTGTAGGCAGCTGAAATAAGCTGTCTGATTACACAGGAACATTGTGCGGACTATTAGATGCATTCTTTACCCATTGGTGTGATTATTGACAGCAGTATTTTATTTGCAGCTCAGTGAAATTACATTAGAAGAAGCCTTTATTTGTCACATATAGATGACATCATAGTGAAATGTTTTTAATGAATAAATCCCAACCTTACTCATTACCACAGCCTTCCTTTATCTTATATACGTTGCTAGGAGAATAATAATGATGCCACTTTCAATTAGATGGAAAATATCATGTATTTATTTTTATTATGTATCTTAATTTGTATGTTTTATTTTGTTTCTTATATTGTAATTTAACTTTTTTAACTTAAAAAAAATGTAAACTTAAATTTAACCTCTCGGATGTTACTGTGAGCAACTGCAATCCAGAAATTTCAATGTTCTCATGACTTAAAATACATCAATCTGTATCTTATATTAGTGCTGTCTTTGAAATAGAGGGTCATGAGTTCATTTCCCAGTACCACCAAGCTGCCAGTGCTTGGGCCCTTAATCCTCAACTGTTCAGTTGTAGATACTGAGATTACTGTAAATTGATCAGATTAAGGGTAACTGCCAAATGCCATAAAATGTAAATATAAAGCATTTTTTAATTTACAAAAATATGATGTATATCAAAACCTTTTTGTTTTAAGAATAGGTGAATCTTTTTTATAAATCCAGGCAATGTTTGGAGAGAATATAAAAAAAGTCAATGCTTTTATACAACTTATAAAGAAATTGCACAAAAATGGCAGTTTTTATTCTATTTAAAACGGAAATGGAAACATGACTGATAAAAATAACACATTTATTACAAAATTATATATTGATATAAAATTTTGTTTTAGGTGTAAATTAAGACTCAAAAATACATTCATTTAATTATTTTAATAGCACATAATAACATAATATATAATGCATTTATAATAAAGCATAATAAACAATAATAACATTGTATTTAAAAATAATTGTATTAAATAGTTTTATATTATAAAATGATTAAATATTGGCTTACATTTACATTAAAGGGGGGGAGCTCAGTGATTAAGGCATTGGCTTCTGGACTGGAACTGACAGATTTAAATCGCACCACCACCACCACCAACCTGGCACTAGTGGGCCCTTGAGCAAGGCCCTTAACCCTCAACTGCTCAGATGCCGTAAATCTGAATTGAATTAAAAAATTATTATTGAATTATTAAAATTCATGTTAAAAAGTAGAAAATATGGCGTTCTATGCTACATATCTGCAGTCTACAGTTTATGAAAATAGGCCTGGTGTAGTAAGTTCTTTAATGTTTTTGTAAAAATGTTTGACATGTTCGGGCGCTGAGCAGATTTTTTACTGACGTTCTGGATTCCAGCCATGTTATTAGAAGCCTTACTTCCTCTGACTCGCAGCTATAAATGACGTTAATATTGTTAAATGAACACAAAACGGTTGAACGTATGCGTATTAGTTGCTCATTATCTTAAAGAGGAAACGGAGCTTTCCTTCCATACCGGCACAGCGAGCGGGAACAAACGCAGGATGGAAAACCTCAGGAGTATGACGGAGCAAAAACAGTGTGAGTGAATCATGAAGTCAGCAACCTAAATCTATGCAAGTTTTGTCATCGCTGAGGAGTTAATATACACACATACAGATATTCAAAGTATCTAAGAAAAAAACAAAAGTGACATATATATATATATATATATATATATATATATATATATATATATATATATATATATATATATATCACACACACACACACACACATTATACACACACACATACATACACATATAACACACACACACACACACACACATTATAAAACTGAAACACATAACAGGTGAACACATTTGGGTAACAAGCAAACGATGGGAGGAGCTGGGGAGAGGAAATAAAAGCAAAATATATTTTGTTCTAAATAATATAATGAGCAGAACAAATCTGTGACTATATAAGAGGAATACGAGATTGAAAGATGCGCTTAATAGACCGACAGGAAACTAAAACAATGTTTCAATGAATTTAGAGCATTTGATTCGAAATCGTGAGGGTTATATTTTTGTGTCAAAATATGAAATGCAAAAAGTGGAGTTTCCACTCTCAGGCAAATAATAAACGTTTTCCAAACGAAAAAAAAAGCCTCTGTGGGATTGGGTTACGCAGCAGCACATTTGCTTTTCTTCTTCACAGTAAGAAAAAAAAAACCCTTAAAGAGGTGAGAATGAGTGAGTAGCAAACCTGAAGCGTATTAAATCCAGCAGAGGAGAGTCTGGCTGGCCGGTGCGGTGAGCCACAGATGGTTTAGCGGGGGGAAAAAAAACCCGGGAGGTCACACACACCTGGGAACGGCGTACACATATAGCCCGAGGAAGCGGCCTTTAGCCAAAACAAGCACAACATCTTTCCAGCTCTGCAAAGATTTCCCTGGTTTCCTCTCGCTCCTCTGCTTATAGGCTCTAATTTGAGGCTGTCAGACGGCAAATGTGGCCATAATGTGACCTGAGCAAGGCAAAGGGTGAAGAATAAAACCTGCGCATTTATTAATGCGCTCAGTGAGCGGGAGAACGTGCTCTTGGTGGGAAATATATCTGTGGCGTTTCCTTCACCTCTGATGAACGGGCGATTTATTGGTTTCTAATCTCTGCACACTTGTGTGTGTTTGTGTGCAACCTTAAAGAACGCCATTTCCTTTGAATGATCAATATAAATGCTTATTTCATTGTAAATATTTCATCTGATCTTTTCATTTCTGCAAAAAACAAACAAACAAAATCAATCAATCAATCAATCAATGAGAATAAAACAAAAACGCTTTCCCAAACCGGCTCATATTCAGGGAGATATCTTCTTTTTTTTTCTATCAAACACAACAGCCCAAAATTGAATGAACTACTTTCATTCACATTTCCAGTTCTTTGCAAAAAAAAAACAGAAACGTAAGTTAGACTACATTCATCAGCTCAGACTCTTGTTTTGGGACTTTTTCTTTTTTTTTTTTTTTCAGAATTACAGGAAACTTTTCAGAAACTCAGGAACTTGTTGAGGAACGATGTAATTTTTTTTCACTAAGTCATGAACTTTTTTTTGATTACTTTTCCACTTATTTCAAAAACCTTTAACGACTCTTAGGAAATCCAGAATGTAGGAGAATCTTTTCCTCAAGAGCATTTTAACTTGTGAACATTCATTGGAAGAATTCAAGAATACGGTTTCAAGGATCTTTTGGATCTTAAGGCATCAGAAATGTTACCTAATGTACTCGCGAATAGGAATGAATTGGAATGATGATAATCATACGGTGTGATTGTATGATCTGCTGTTCTAGGGATCAATGCCGTCTGACCAATCAGAAGGCGTCTATGGAGACGTTGCAGAAGAGTTTCATCAGTCGTGTGATTCAGTATTAAGGCCTTACTGGAGTCTCCTACATAAATAAATCCCTATTTTTAGTGCTTTTCTGACAGTCGGAATGGTCCTAACGACCAAACCACAAAACATTCGGCCCAGATTTTCCATCGTCAATTACTAATTAGTCGGTCCAAATCTCCTGCTGAGTCACAGAATAAATCACAGAATAAATACTTGGTAAACCAGACTTTAATCTCAGCTCTCGCTATCTGGTTGGGAGGGAAGACCAGATTGGGATGCTGAAATGGTGAGGGACAGACAGGATGACACAGTGCACAGGTTTAAACTTCAAGCTTTATTTTATTGATTTTGTATGTATATATATATATATATATATATATATATATATATATATGGAAGTTGTTCAAACATTTCTAAGCACATCTCTAATGGTTTTATTCCTCCTATCAAGATTCAATATATTTTATTTGTCACAATCATATTTTTATAGAGAACACAACTTGCATGGATATGCAGTGGTGGAGAGTAACAAAGTACATGTAATTCTTGATTGTACTCCTGAAGTGTCTTTATCATGTATCTGTAGTTTAGTTTAGCTATACCGAAGCTTTAACTTTACTGTAACTTCAGTACCTTTCGAATCTCTTGCATTTTACTCTACTACAGATTGCAAAATCCCTTGTTCCTTTTTATTTATAAGTGAATAAAAATGTTACAAGTCAAACACAGAGGAAGCCACCAGTTGGGGAAGAGCACACTCTGTGTGGAACTTTTTTAAAATGGTTGTTTGATGGTATCTACTTAGCAGGAACATACACTTCAGCTTCAGTTCACCGGCAAGCAGATTATTTTGAGAGCAATATATATATATATATATATATATATATATATATATATATATATATATATATATATATATATATATATATATATATATATATATATGCTGTCAATTGATTCAAATTGATTAATCCCACATTTTCAATGTACCATAAATTCTAATTTCATGATTCTAATACTCTATTAACAAACTGTAGTAGATGTTTTCTTGTTAATTTCAGTGTTACTTTTTTAGTGGTTGTTTCAATTGTAAAATATGGGACGTGGCTCCTTTAAGAATTATTTGCAGGTTGTTTTCCAAATTAACCAGTGATACATTTATGTTATACGGAAGCGCACTGCATTCACAACAGAAAAAATGCCCTTCCGTAATACGGATTTGTGAATGCAATGCAAAAAGAACAAATTTGACTGAAGCTAGAGAGAGAGATTATAATGCTTTGCAAGTATCACTGAATACATACAAAAGAAAAGAAATAGGAAAGCACAGTTTATAAGGGTGTTATTGCACAAAACCTTTTATGAGTTATTATTGCACAGTTTAAAAACAGTATTAAGTGATGCATTGTGGTGACTGCCTCACTAGGAGCCGCTCTTATTGTAAAGTCTAATAGCAGCAGGAAGAAAAGCAGCATTCTCACTACCACCTTCCTTTCTCCCACGTATTGTACAGTGTCCAGGGAAATCCTGCTGGCCTTCCTGATCAACGTATTCAGTCTCTTCCTATCTGCAGTAGAAATGCTGCTTCACCAGCAGACCACACCATAAAAGATGGCCGAGTCCATCCACCGAGCACCTTTTTTTTTGACTCTGTGGTGGCCTCAGCCATTTCTATGGTGTGGACTGCATTTTTAATGAAGATTCTGCTCTGTCCCTTCTTATAAAATTAATCTGTATTGTCTGTCCAGTCCAATGTGCTGTTCAGATGTACACCCTCTCACTGTCCTTTCCCTGAATGTTCACCGGTGAAGTGTATTTGTGCCTATGGAAACCTACCACCAGTTCTTTGGCCTTCCCTAAATTTCTACTGGAGGCAGGAATACATCTTAATAAGGGATAAGTACATTTAAAGACGACTTCTTTTTCACTCAAAGTATAAAGGGAGCACTTTTACTTGAGTCATATTTTACCTTACTTTAACTTTAACATGGTTTGTGGCCTTTCAGAGAATTGTCCCTTAGATTAAAAAAAAAAAAGAACTAAAAGTGGAAAATATGAGGAAATGTTTTATATAATGATAAAGTGTTAGATGGAAAATAAAGGACAAATACATTTAGATGTGTAAAAGGGAAGACGTTTTATTAAATGTAATGAGGGCAATAACAAACCGAAAAGCAGTAACAGTGATAATGTAAGGTTCTGCGTACAAATGCAGAATGACTACGAATAACTGACATTGACATTTTTTTTATATTTCTTAAGACACACACTAGGGGGCACGGTGGCTTAGTGGTTAGCACGTTCGATCACACCTCCAGGGTCCGGGTTCGATTCCCGTCTCTGCCATGTGTGTGTAGAGTTTGCATGTTCTCCCCGTGCCTCTGGGGGTTTTTCTCCGGGTTCTCCGGTTTCCCCCGGTCCAAAAACATGCACGGTAGGTTGATTGGCACCTTGGAAAATTGTGCCTAGTGTGTGAATGTGAGTGTGTGTGGCCTGCGATGGGTTGGCATTCTATCCTGCCTTCTATTACTTTTTAATGAACACATTAAACTTACCATTATAAACAACTGCAATATTTCTTTAGACAGATTGTTAATTGTTTTATTATATTAACAGTTTAATAGAAGAAGAAAAAAAACACCTAGTAAACGTGTCGTGAGCGTGGACTGAATGTGTTCCATTCGTAAGTGTGGACTTTTACAATTTGCATGTCACGAGTCACAATTCGGGATGGCGAAGTGTTTGCGTTGTTCCTGTAATCACTTCTAGCTTTAAGCACGAGCGGAGCACGAGCGAAGCCTTTTCTCCGTTTTAATGACTTGCTATATATTCTGAAGTATGTGTGTTATCTTGCCGGTGAAGGCCCGTGTTCTGAAAAAGCATGCTGGGATTGACAGCGCAAGCTGTTTCGGAGAGATTGCGCTGGACGGAGGAGTTGCGTTAGTGGGAGGATGATGAGGGAAGCCCCTGTCGTACGCCTGTGCGCTAAACCTCACAACGCTGTGTGACTCACGCGACCATAGTGAGGTCAGAAACGGGGAAATGACTTCAGAATTATGAACAGGCACGTCTGTGTGGAAAAAAAAACCCAGAAGGCAGACAGTTTAAAGAAAATTATTAATAATGCCGAGAAAATTGTTTATTCATACGCCTTTATATACATATACATTATATACATTATATATGTACATATTATACATGTTTCCTGATTGGAAGTACAGAAACTTGCTGCATGTGAACAGGTCTAGTTGTAAAAAAACACAAGAATCGGTAAAAAAAAACAATTAACATTTAACAGTGTGACGATGGTATTCAGCATAACTCTAAGTTACTGGTACTCCCTGGAGCACATAATACACAGAATGTTTCATGCTTTTTTGTGGTTTCTTACATTACATTTACATTTGCAGTATTTAGCAGATGCCCTTATCCAGGGCGACGTACAAGAAGTGCTTTAGGTCTCTATCTAAGGATAAATTCATTCATGAAGGGTAAATACAAACTAAAGTAAAAGTACACAATAAGCATAGTCAGTGTGTGTCACTGGACAGTGAGAGGAAAGAAGTGTTAGTATAGGTGTTGTTGGAAGAGGTATGTCTTCAATCGACGTTTGAAGGTAATAAAATAATTCCAGATGTGTCATTTATTGTATGCAGTCAGTTAACTAGAGACAAAAAAGGTGGGGGGGTTGTTTATTAGTATAAATAAGCAACCGAGTCCAAATTTAAAATCCAGAGTTCCAGAGATAGACTGATGCAATTAGTGATTATAAACCAGAATAGCAGGTGTGATTTGTACTGGTGTGGAGGAAAAGGGAGCAGGTGTGGATTATCACGCCAGAACATGACAGAATCTGTTGCTGGGAAGTGGGTGGATAGATAGATAGATAGATAGATAGATAGATAGATAGATAGATAGATAGACAGACAGACAGACAGACAGACAGACAGACAGACACACAGACAGACAGACAGATTACAATATTAATTCCAATTCCATTCCATTTTTCCAAGAGTTCCTGCATGGCTGTTGAGTATTGTCTGACTGATGCACATTTTTGCGTATGCATTCTGTATTCGTAAATACTTAAAAAAAAAATTTAAAAAAATTCTCCAAGGTGAACAGTGTCTCTCAGTAAGACACATTTCCACCAGTGCCCTTGGGAGTGAATTTAAAGTCAACGCATGCATTCCAGCATTATACATTCAGCAGTGTAGGATTTGTGTAGCTCACTCCAGGTAATATCAATCATTCATTCATTCATCTTCTACCGCTTTATCCGACTTCCATTTCTATGCCATTTCTATAGCTTTGGATTTTATTTCATATTTGGGTCCTCATCAAGGATCCTGCTTTGATATTCTTCCTCCTCCTTCAGTCTGTCCGTGTTCCAGAAGTGCTTTTCAGTTCAGTGTAGTAATAATAAAAAAGAAGAAAGCGCGCCCAGCAGGTGAATGACGGCACGGGTTAGGTGTGTCACTCTTAAAAGTTCAGCAGTGCTGAGACTTCCTCTCAGGGTGGAAACAGGACCCGGGTGTTTTACAGGACTGAAGGCAGACGACACAATATTGCAGAACATTTGGTTTCTTACATCAGAAATGATAACATAGAAATTTAAGACATGTTTGAATTTTTCTCACGGATCACGGGCCCATGTTCAGACTAGAGCTAAGGAACTAGAACTAAGGATTGATACTGAAATTAGACTAATCAGACATGACATAAGTCAAGTCAAGTAGATTTTCCCCATATATGTGCTATAACAGACAACATAAATTAACACACAGGACTGCACATCATTCTAAACCAAAACAGAAAGGGAAAATAGAACAAATTAACTAGAGAAATAAAGCAAAGTGCAAAATAAATACATCTTTTTAAACAGGTTGGTGGGGCAGTGAAGACAAGACAATAAACACTTCACAGCAGCACCGCAAATGTTGTAAACGTTGTGATTCCTATTGTTCCTATTTGTTCTTTATTGTTTCTATAAGGATCATAAATGGGGGGGCGAAGCTCATCTAAAAGGGAGGCATATCTCAGTTACGTCGTCAAAAGGGGGAATTAAGAGTACAGTCTGATTGAAATTACGACGATGTTACAATTTCATGACCGTAAGGTAGCTCCATTATGTTAAGTGCACGAGAAACTTAAATAAATACATTTAAAAAATGGAAACTAATACAATGTGCTGGATCAGTTGCTTTTTTATGAGCTGCGGATTAATAAGACTCAAGAGCCGTTCTATTGAATTATACCACTGATTATTGAGATAATAATAACTAGAACTATTCATGTGGAAGGATATTGTTATTATACTACACTCATAATAGATTTCTTTTATTGCTCAGCAGTTTTAAATTTATATCATTATAGGAATAAGGGTTTTCGTTTCTCCTTTCATTTGTTGTCCATTATCTATATGA
This sequence comes from Kryptopterus vitreolus, assembly GCA_030449085.1. Taxonomy (NCBI): domain Eukaryota; kingdom Metazoa; phylum Chordata; class Actinopteri; order Siluriformes; family Siluridae; genus Kryptopterus; species Kryptopterus vitreolus. The sequence continues at coordinate 6,610,762 of JACRUU010000023.1, forward strand.
CTTTTGTGTGTGTGTGTAGAAGAGTGTGTGTGTGTGTGTGTGTGTGTGTGTGTAGAAAAGCATTAATCTGGAATCAATCATTTTAGAATCCGAATGCGCCTCTTCGAGAAGGCGCGCTGATTAAGAATACAGGGGGAGTTTCCTCACTTTTATTTACACAATTATTGATTCAACTTTTGCACTTGGGTCAGCATCATTCATGCCCATCGCAAAGGTTTTACATGTCGGAAACTGTTGGAAATTTGGAAAATTGAATGCGGGGGAAACATTTATAGTTGCGCTAAAGAAAGTATTGGCACCCCTCTCCCCATTCCATTATTTTAAAGAGACCACCAGAGGAGTTCAACTTTGTGTGTGTGTGTGTGTGTGTGTGTGTGTGTGTGTGCACATTTTTTTTGTGGTGATTAAATATTTATTGCCGGGTTTGTGTGTTTGAAACAGCCCTTTAATAAAATTAATACCATTTATTTATTTAGCTGCATCCAACCATGTAAATACAATAATTAAACATTAAGTCGCGCTCATGCAATTCATGACTAAGTGTACATTGTGTGTGTGGGTGTGTGTGTGTGTGTGTGTGTGTGTGTGCGTGTGTGTGTTACAGGATGTCGGTCACTGTTTTAGCCCAGCTCCATGTGTTTGAGTTAAAGACGGGTGACTCCCAGTAGAAAGTCTATTCTTATCGCATGTCAACTATTAACTGGAAGCCGAGCTAGAAGGTTTCCTGCAGAAGTTCTGATGTCACTTCCTGCCAGACATTTAGGCTGATTCTGTGTAAAATGACTGAGGTTCCCGTTGCATAGGCGTCCTCTTGGCGACATAAAGAAAAATCCACGGGAATAGATGGAATGAAAAAGCAGACGGCAGCATTCGTAAGATCCGTATTAAAAACGACAAATAAAACAGGTGTACAGCAGGAAGGTGTGGAGGGCGAGAAAATACACTCTTGATGGAGGGGAAAACGGTCACCATAGCATCCTCTACGTCACTTGATTATTTATTTATTTATTTTTTACATTTTACATTCAGTGAGCAGCGTGTCCAGAAACTCCATCTTAAAAAGGCAAAAAACTAAAAATTTAAGGGGATGTTATGAAGTTCTGTATAATTATCAGAAAATGGATTCTGTATTATTTAATGTAAAAACATTGTTGGACAATACTTATGGGAGAAAAAGTACTGACATCGCATAAAATATTATTTTCCATATACATCCTGTAATCTAATCTACTAAGCAATATATATATATATATATATATATATATATATATATATATATATATATATATATATATATATTACTATAACAATATATATACTTTTTGATTACTTTCATTCGGCCACTTGGAAGCAAATTGTTGATTTTGGGGGAGGGGATTAGTAATTGTTAAAATTTCAGAGCGTTTAATTACACGTTTTTTCTCTGTAACTGTAATGAATTATTGTTACTTTTATTTTGTAATTAAATTAATTACGTAACACCATTACATGTAACTAGTTACTCCCCAACACTGTGTGTGTGAGCATATATATATATATATATATATATAAACATCTTCATGCCATGGATTCTGGTCAAGTCTGGAAAACCGGACTTCCTCTGCCTGTGCTCCGAAATGATGGAATTCTCTTCACAGACGGATTAGACAAGCTGAATCACTTAATGTTTTTAAAGATGCTCTTCAACATGTTTTATTTAAGACAGCTTTCATGTGGTCTAGTATCTCGTTTTTGTTCGTTTTTATGTTTGTAAAACTATTTGAAATGCACTTTAAATGCTTTAATAAAAATATTCATTCATTCCGCTTCACAGATTCACACGCTAAGGACAATTTTCCAAGGTGCCAATCAACCTACCGTGCATGTTTTTGGACCGAGTGGGAAACCGGAGAACCCGGAGAAAAAGTGCCTGAGGCACGGGGAACATGCAAACTCTACACACACATGGCGGAAGTGTGAGGCGAACGTGCTAACCACTAAGCCACCGTGCCCCCCTAAAATACCCCCTAATAGGGTTGTTGTGCAGCCTAAAATACATGCATTATCTGTTTATAAAAGTATTTACATTTTTTTTAACTCTTTTATGCAATTATCTTTTCCACATTATTATCAAAGCTACCGCTATTCGAGAAATTTCTCAAACACCTTCTGACCAATCCAAGTTAGAAATAGCAGCAACGTGGAAAAAAAAACTTGTGTGGTTTCAAGCTGTGAAACGCTGTATAAACATATACGTAACCTTGTTTTGAACTGATAAGTGAGCGTAAGAAAAGCTCTAGATGTTCGATGTTTGTCACATATTTTTGACGCATTTGGAAAGAATATCAGAATTACCTCATAAAATACCTCATTACACTCCGAAGCATTTGTTCATGATTGTAGAAAATCTTCATGCAGGACGTTTCAGGCCGAAAAACCACGAACGTCTGGAAAAACAAAAGTTTGTTCTGATGCTTTAATTGACGTTCCTGACCCGCTGGTAACCACACGTTGCTTCGAATTTCCACTCGTGATCGTCAAATACGAAAAAAAAAAAAAAAAAAAAAAAAATACCAGCGTGTACTCTCGTTCGTAAGAAATAAATGGATTAACCATGTGAAATCAATGAGACAATAAAAAGTTGATAGGAAACACAGAAATGCCGAAAGATTCGAAAATGAAGGAAAGCTTTAGGTTTAAACAGTATAACGAATATGACGTTAATTAAGTTTGAACTGTTCACATAGACAGGGTGGCCATAATGCGTATTACACATACTTACATACTAAATCTATATATACTTATTATTATTATGTTATTTTATTTTTAATACAATCATTTATTATTTGGTGATATTTCTGTGTCTGGATTTAATTTCATGTTATTCTAACATGAAATTAAATGATTTTTACAAAGGTGTTTATTAAAAAAAACTATTTAAGTAAATAAAAAATAGGAATAAATACAGCAAATTTAACACTATGGGGCACGGTGGTTTAGTGGTTAGCACGTACGCCTCATACTTCCAGGGTCTGGGTTCGATTCCCGTCTTGACCATGTGTGTGTGGAGTTTGCATGTTCTCCCCGTGCCTCAGGGTTTTTTTCTCCGGATTCTCCGGATTCTCTGGTTTCCCCTCCCGGTCGATAGGTTGATTGGCACCTTGGAAAAATTGTCCCTAGTGTATGAATGTGTGTGTGATTGTGTGTGAGTGTGTGCCCTGCGATGGGTTGGCATTCCATCCAGGGTGTATCCTGCCATTCCATCCAGGGTGTATCCTGCCTTAATGCCCATAGACGCATGTGATAGGCACAGGCTCCCCGTGACCCGAGGGACGATCGGATAAAGCGGTAGAAGATGAATGAATGAACACTGAACACTGAATTTTGTATTTCAGCAGCTTTGACAGTATCATTACAAATCGCTGCTTTTAGTTAACACTTTCTAGTTTTAACAGTACATAGTTATGCAGTTTAGGTTTTCTGTGACGATATGTTTACAGGAGCAAGTATTCATTAAAGGAGTCTCCAGTGTCAACTTCTTGTAACACTCAGGTGTAACGCTCAGATTTTTTTCAAGACAGAAAGGTTTACATGTCAACATGAAGAATCATGAAGATTCTTTTAAATTCCGTTTCTTTCACACAAACACATATTTTCCGACACTGCGTGCGCATTGTTTTTTCGTCAATCTGTTGGTAAGCACCATTTTGGTGTCCCAAATAAAGGAGAAAGCAGCTTCTTGAAAAGTGGCATACTGAAATGATAGCGTCATTTCCCTCCGTGATTAATATGTTTTGTGTCGGTAGTTACCGACTGTTTTGCTGTCAAGCAATTTAAAAACAAAAAGCTTTATAACACGACACAATGAGGTGGTTCAGTCTAAACCATCACTTCCCTGTACAGATGATTAAATCCTCAGATGACTTTTCTAAACAGATCCCACAAGACGAACACTGGTGTTTCGCCAATTCCTTTGAAACCTGCAGATCATTTGGCAAAAAAAAAAAAAACACGACACAGATTTTGCAAAAAGCTTCTCTGACCAAACCTGTCCTATAGCCTACTAGGCTTCTAAACAAAAACCACAGGATGACACGAATGATTTAGCAATTAAAGCAGTGAGAACATTCAAGGAAGGAGAAGCCTGGAGGCGCCCTCACTCAAAAGAACAAAACAGAAGCTGAGAAATGAAAAAAAGGAGGCAGGAATGGATGCCAGGAATCCGTGAAACAGTGAGGCTTTGTCCCTAAAAAGCGGCAAAGAGGCTTCAAAACGAGCTACGTAATAGCGAGAAGATCTGGAGCGAATCTACAACCCGAAAGAACACCCTTTAAACGGACACTTAATATAATAGAAAAGAATAGAATATCTGTATTGTCATTGGAACATGTGGGAAGTCCAGTGAATTACATATATTATGCAAATTTAAGTCCTAGAAGTACGGAGATTTGAGGCGTTACACCGTTAGCGGCATGTCGCTAGCACTCGGCTTAACGTGGCTCAACAAGATCAGATATTAACAAAATGTGTGTGTGAGAATGCAGTTTATACTTAAATATATTCACATCCATGTCACAGGTATGAGAACGTTTTTTTTTTAACAAGGCTTATTCCCAACCTGTAGCGCGACACTCTACACTTTCTAGGATATTTAGAAATTACATGTTTCACTTTGATTTTATTAATGTATTAGTAAGTAATTCATTGCTCTGTCAAACACAAAGCACCCAACATAACCTTTAAGTAAAAGTAGCTGACTTTTACTTAGTATTAGTATTAGCGTTACCAGGACCAGAACTATGTGTAAATTGGCATGTTATTGCTGGCAAAACAGGCCACCAACAAAACTCAAATCCTGACACATGGGTTCACCACCTTCAGGGTTACCGTTAAAGGCAGGGTGTAATGGCAGGTTGGTGAAAAACCGTCATAGATACAAAATCTGCTGACATTGTTTTGGGTTTTGCATACAAACTCCATTTTAAAATTAGGAGTTTGAGTTTTCACCAACTAAATCACCTCAGTGACTATTCCATTTTCTCACCATGAAAAAGAGCAAATCATCACTTGAATCTGCCATAATTAACTGATGCAATGTTATGCAATAATTAACAAGGCTCTCATCTTGTGTTAATTTGATTTGATCAGTTTTATTGCTGGAAAGATTCACGTGATATCTTCACTTGCTTGTCATTGGAAAAAGTCCTGTTGCACATTTGAATCAGTTATAACCATTCAACCAGTGGGTGGCTGTTAGGATGGAATATAAAAGAGGCGATAGATGTCTTTTATTAACAAAAAACACCCAGCAAGGTGCGTCCACTCACACTTTCTCAATTTCCCCGAATTATGCCACCTAGCTGTGCATTCCCTACAGGTATGAGCTGCTCCTCACTATATTATGTGCTAAAACCAATTAGCTCCAATTAGCTTTTTTGAGGTCATTAACTTAAGGTTTCACTTACTTTTTCCACTGCCATTTTGAATGTTGAATGATTGTGTTCAATAAAGACAAGAAAGATCGGATTTTTTTGTGTTATTATTTTTAGACACATTGTGTTTGTCAATACCAATGAATTAGATGAAGATCAGATAACATTTTATGACAAATTTATTCAGAAAACCATGAAATTCCAAAAGGTTCACATACTTTTTCTTGCCACTGTATACTTTATATATATATATATATATATGTGTGTGTGTGTGTGTGTGTGTGTGTGTGTGTGTGTGTGTATATATATATATATATATATATATATATTTTTTTTTTTTTTTTATATATATATATATATATATATATATATATATATATATATATATATAAAACAACATAAGAGAAAACCAATATATATCAATGTGTCTATGTGTTCATATGTGTTCAGTGTTACGTTCAGTTTTGACGCTATCCATTAATAAAATGACTGTTTTAACACCACCATCTTCTGTATATAAATAGTGACAGATTGACACTGCTCAAGGTTCAGAATGATTATCTGATCAGACGAATTATTTGAGTGATGACTGATTTTTGGTCTAATTACAAGCTTATAATTTCAAATTGAATCTGTAATCACTTTTATCAGCTCGCTCATAAACATTCAACTGACTTGACCTGAAAGATTAGTTAAAAAAAAAAACTGTAAACAGAAGTGCTTAAATAAATTATAAAGATGATTGACAGTAGTATTAAAATACAGGTGCCAAAACCAGACATCCAAGTGTGTGTGTGTGTCAGTGTGAATATGAGAGTGTTTGAGGTGTGTGTGTGTGTGTACTAAGTTAATGACACACCTTTTACACAACATTCTTGTTTGTGTTGGATCTTTAACGATACTTTAATGAGGACGTACAGCGCCCGAGGGCCGAAAAGATGTGCAACGTCTCCTCAAATGCCTTCTTACTCCTGATATGTGTCTAGGTATAAACACAGTACATATGATTAAGCTGCCTTTTTTTTTTTTTTTTTTTTTTTGCTCGCGATCAATTGTAACCTGGTGCATGATAATTAGAATGCACGTTTTGATGGCGTTGTCTCCTAAGCGACAAATAAATAACATCGTTTTTGCGCCATAACGATCGACGCTATTGAGAAAGAGCAGTGCTAAAATGATATTGCAGAGCTGTGACTAGCAAATGAGGCCTCGGTTTGAAAAAACAATCCGAACCCCAGCCCTGGTAACCGTGGTTCAGCGCTAAGCGATCTTGACTGATGCGTTCAAAAGCCAACGCGTTCTCAAGAGAGCCAAAGACGAGGTCGCTAAAAAGACGCGAAGTGCAAGGCTAAGTTTTCCTGTGAGCTAAGAGGCGTTATTTTTAGTTCCTGCTGCGGTTGAACTGCTTTGGGGTCCATCTTTGCCAACTGGTCCAGGGTTCGACCCTCGATTCTGGTTTCAGCAGTCTAAAAAATTAACTGCAGCTTCCCCGGCCGGGAGCCAGCCACTAATGTGATGACAAATGATGGCAATAATTTGGAAAAGTTTGTAGAAGTCCGTCTCTGCGTCCTGTATAATACACGGCTGGAGGGTTTATAGCCGCCCGCTCACCCGGTCACCCAAAGGTTCCTCTTCCGTTCCTGCAGTATTTACAGTGTTGGCAAAACATATGAGATGGCAACCCATTTTTTCCCTCATCTCTCGCTTTCTAAAAATGTGGCAATGGGACCTTGAGATGTTAAAGCTATTGTCAGGAGTACTATATGACTCATGGAACATATGAACCCCCCAGAAAATGACAGAAAGGACCAGACACATGAAGTCATCCAAGATACAGACCATTAATGAGGAAGACATGTTTTTTAATTTTTTTTTGGAGATGAAGTGAATCTGAAACGAACCTGAATGGGAATATCAAATAACACCAAAATGATGGCTTTAGTTTCAAATGAATAATGGAATAACTCTGTTTACTGAACATGACCATAATGCTTAAACGACCACACAGAGTAATGTTTTTTTCATTTTATTCCCTTTTTTTTTTAAAGATGAACATAGACTCTAAATGCATACTTTAACCAAGTTGGGGTAGAGCATCCAAGGTGCTGTTGAATCTGGCGTGTGATTCTAATGTATGATATATATATATATATATATATATATATATATATATATATATATATATATATATATATATATATATATATATATATACAGAGTTGGGGAGTAACTGTAGTAACTAGTTACATGTAACATTCATTCATTCATCTTCTACCGCTATATCCGATCTTCCCTCGGGTCACGGGGAGTCTGTGCCTATCTCAGGCGTCTATGGACATTAAGGCAGGATACACCCTGGATGGAATGCCAACCCATCGCAGGGCACACACACACACTCACACACACACACACATTCATACACTTAGGGACAATTTTCCAAGGTGCCAATCCAACCTACTGTGCATGTTTTTGGACCGGGGGGGAAACCGGAGAACCCAGAGAAAAACTTCCTGAGGCACGGGGAACATGCAAAACTCCACACACACATGGCCGAAACGGGAATCCTGGTGGTGTGAGGCAAACATGCTAACCACTAAGCCACCATTCCCCCGTTACATGTAACAGCATTATGTAATTGAATTACAAAATAAAAGCGCCAGCAATTTGTTAGAGTTACTGAGAAAAAAACCTGTTATATTACAGTTACTTTTGAAAATTTTAAAGATTATAAAACCTAAAGATCCGCCCACCCTCCCACTCGACAAAAAAATTATATATATATATATATATATATATATATATATATATATATATATATATATATATATATATATATATATATATATATATATATATATATATATATATATATATATATATTGCACATTGATTGCACAGTACACACTGTGTAATGTAAAACTGTCAGTGTAATCAATTACTATTATTTGTCACAGAAGATTTTGGTATAAAGATAAACAAAATGATCTTTAATGTAATTAACTAAGATTAAATGATTGTTTAGTAATTTTCATATTAGTAAGGACTCTGCTAAAAAAAAAAACAATTATAATCATCATTCGGCAACAGTGACTCCGTTTCACATGGAGCTGCATCGCACCACCCGGTCATATTTTATTTCTTACATATTACACTATTAACGTCTAATATCTCAGAGGAAAGAAAAGAACATGAGGTGGAATAATGACGGAAAACTTGCACATGCTCCGAGCACAATGCCTCAGGAACGTGTTTTTTTTTTTTTATAGGCATCGGGAGACACTAAATTTGACTCCTATGTCCAATCGGGGAACAATCAGTTGAACCCCAGAGGATGAATTGTAAAGATCTCCTCATGGAAAAGAAGATCTCATGGCAATCCGGAGAAAGAGCAACAGAGCCATTTAACTATTGCGGCATCCGGGAACAGCAAAAAGTTATAATAACCGACATGACGTGAAAAGCTATTAATTCCGCAAAGATTAACGAGTGGAGGCCCGTCGTTATTAAGGAACGATCGGACCTGATCTCGATCGGCTTTTCCTCAAGAACCCAACCAAGATCTCGAGGAAACCCAATGGAAATATGGTCATCATCGCTGCAAAGTGCTTTTCCGTGAAAAATGCCTCAACACACTTGTGCAGCGGAGGAGAGATGGCGGAGAGGTGAACCGCGGCCCATTAAATCGGCCAAACTGAAATTATGGTTAACCTCCAGATGCTTCGGTCCTTCCTTCTGTAAAAACTGAGGTTAAAGAGATTAAATACAGATGCATATTTCACAGCCTGATGTATACCGTTCAAATGAAATTAGGAGTGTTTACACCGCAGTAATGTACAGGTCTGGATTTTGATTGGTCAACTAATGTTGCTTTATTTTGTACCACAAATCAAATGTTCATATTATTTAATACATTGGCTGTTTTTCAGTACCAACTCGTTTACGGTGATGTTTCACAGAGACAGATTTGTTAAAAAAATGTTTTTAATTATTTAGTGACGATCTGAATTTGATTGTAATGTAAACAAAGCGGCTGGTAAAAGATGCCGTAATCTAAGTATGGGGAAAAGAACTGGCATGTTTCAAGTCAAGTACCCTTTTATTGTCCTTTCAACCCTATACACTATAATACACAGTAAAATGACATAAAATAATTTGTGCAAAATTAAAAACAAAACAAATAAAAAAAAAAAGACAACATGAGATGGTGTGACGGAAGATAAAATGGCACTGCAGGAGCGACCGGGACAGAAGAGTTGTGATAGTACAAATTGATTCTTCCTAAAATGGCAGATATTGTACATATCTTGTTCTACATCCCGTTTACTCCGTGGACATCTAACAATTTTACTGACCTCACTTCCAAACCTGGATAAACAAGGTATCAAAACATTAATAGCTCGGTTTACACATTCAATAGTCCTCTTGCACAGCAATACAGTGCTCCCAGCGTTCCAGGCACTTCTCTGTTGTTATCTGTTGTTTCTTGCGACTTATGGACGCCGGCTCCCTGTGACTGTGCGTGCAGCCTTGTGCTGCCGTCTATTGGTGTATTATGAAACCAATCTCGAAACAAAAGTATTTGGTACCTTGTTCCCATTTAACCTAGGGTCATTACCATCGCACTTCTGTCGATCAACAACGCATACTATTTCTTAGTTTCTATATAATCAAAACCGAGCACTTCTTATTTATTTAATTTTACTACCTTTCATAATGTAGTGTCTATTTGTGTATTCCTTTTCATGTAAATACTGCGTAAATATTTAGCGATACAAGCCGACTCTGAGAAACTTCCAATGTACATGTATTGCAATGTACCTGTGAAACACTGAGCATTTTTGAAGCTGCAAAATCAGCAGTTATGTGCAAACAGTTGCTAAGCTTGTACATATGTTTGTGCGTGTTGTATGTGTGTTTGTGTGTGTGTGTGTGTGTGTGTGTGTCAGGCCAGTCTCTATATTTAGCAGTCAGAATATGCTTGCACAGTCTGGACGTGAGGGCCTGAATGATTTTACCTTGTTTTTCAATCGGCAGGAGAGTGAAGAGAGTGTATGAGGGGTGTGTGGTCAGCCCACTGAGGCAAGCCACAATTCTTTTGGCTTTGTGGATGCACCATCTTGTACAAATGCCCATGATGGAGGGAACAGAAACCACAACCATTAAGGGTAATAATATATGGATAGAAAGAATCATGCAAAGCTCATTTATAAGCTGAAAACTTTAATCACTGCCCCCATGCCCTGGTGGGATGCCAGCTCGTGGAGAGCGAATCGACTTGCAGTGCTAGCATAAATTTTTGTACTGATTTCATACACCTCTTGTGTTTGTGTTCTCCACCCCTGCCTGCCCTATTACTGGTCCCATTAATTTGTTTAGTATATATATATATATATATATATATATATATATATATATATATATATATATATATATATATACATATATATATATATATATATAACATACACATATATATATACACATACATACACATACACATACACACACACCAGTGTGTTGGGGAGTAACTAGTTAAATGTAACGGCCGCTACATAATTTAATTACGAAATAAATGTAACAGTAATTCATCACAGTTACTGAGAAGTAAATGGGTAATTAAATTACAAGTACTAATGAAAATGTTTCGAAATGATTATGATAGAAAGATTCTATCTATTATTATCTATCAATAAAAAAACACACATATATATATATACAGTGGTGTGAAAAACTATTTGCCCCCTTCCTGACTTTTTATTCTTTTGCATGTTTGTCACACAAAATGTTTCTGATCATCGAACACATTTTAATATTAGTCAAAGATAACACAAGTAAACATAAAATGCAGTTTTTAAATGAATGTTTTTATTATTTAGAGAGAAAAAAAATCCAAACCCACATAGCCCTGTGTGAAAAAGTAATTGCCCCTGCACCTAATAACTGGTTGGGCCACCCTTAGCAGCAATAACTGCAATCAAACGTTTGCGATAACTTGCAACAAGTCTTTTACAGCGCTCTGGAGGAATTTTGGCCCACTCATCTTTGCAGAATTGTTGTAATTCAGCTTTATTTGAGGGTTTTCTAGCATGAACCGCCTTCTTAAGGTCATGCCACAGCATCTCAATGGGATTCAGGTCAGGACTTTGACTAGGCCACTCCAAAGTCTTCATTTTGTTTTTTTTTCAGCCATTCAGAGGTGGATTTGCTGGTGTGTTTTGGGTCATTGTCCTGCTGCAGCACCCAAGATCGCTTTAGCTTGAGTTGACGAACAGATGGCCGGACATTCTCCTTCAGGATTTTTTGGTAGACATTAGAATTCATGCTTCCATCTATCACAGCAAGCCTTCCAGGTCCTGAAGCAGCAAAACAACCCCAGACCATCACACTACCACCACCATATTTTACTGTTGGTATGATGTTCTTTTTATGAAATGCTGTGTTACTTTTACGCCAGATGTAACGGGACACGCACCTTCCAAAAAGTTCAACTTTTGTCTCGTCAGTCCACAAGATATTTTCCCAAAAGTCTTGGCAGTCATTGAGATGTTTTTTAGCAAAATTAAGACGAGCCTTAATGTTCTTTTTGCTTAATAGTGGTTTGCGTCTTGGAACTCTGCCATGCAGGCCGTTTTTGCCCAGTCTCTTTCTTATGGTGGAGTCGTGAACACTGACCTTAATTGAGGTAAGTGAGGCCTGCAGTTCTTTGGATGTTGCCCTGGGATCTTTTGTGACCTCTCGGATGAGTTGTCTCTGCGCTCTTGGGGTAATTTTGGGCGGCCGGCCACTCCTGGGAAGGTTCACCACTGTTCCATGTTTTTGCCATTTGTGGATAATGGCTCTCACTGTGGTTCGCTGGAGTCCCAAAGCTTTAGAAATGGCTTTATAACCTTTACCAGAATGATGGATCTCAATTACTTTTGTTCATTTCTTCCTGAATTTCTTTGGATCTTGGCATGATGTCTAGCTTTTGAGGTGCTTTTGGTCTACTTCTCTGTGTCAGGTAGCTTCTGTTTAAGTGATTTCTTGATTGAAACAGGTGTGGCAGGTGTGGCAGTAATCAGGCCTGGGGGCTGGCTACAGAAAAACTCACATAAAATATGATAAACCACAGTTAAGTTATTTTTTAACAATGGGGGCAATCACTTTTTCACACAGGGCTATGTGGGTTTGGATTTTTTTTCTCACTAAATAATAAAAACATTCATTTAAAAACTGCATTTTATGTTTACTTGTGTTATCTTTGACTAATATTAAAATGTGTTCGATGATCAGAAACATTACATTTTGTGTGACAAACATGCAAAAGAATAAAAAGTCAGGAAGGGGGCAAATAGTTTTTCACACCACTGTATATATATATATATATATATATATATATATATATATATATATATATATATATATATATATATATATATATATATATATATACATACATACAGTGGTTCCTCTGTAAATGTTGTTATAATTTTTTATTTATAGATAATAATCCCAATCCTATGCGGACACTATGCGACATGAGGCTAACATGCTTCTTTGACTTTCTTGTCCTTGCACAAAAAAAACATCTTTAGAGAGTTCTTCCCCTAGAGATTTTCGAATTGGGTTCTACTTGGGTCTCATCATTTTTCTAGGGGTGGACTTCTCCTATGAAAGGATCTCAGTGTAGACTTCCTAACCCATAACCCAGACATGTAAAAAAATAAATATATAAATATAAATATAAAATATAAATAAATTAAAAAAAAAAAAAATAATCTATTATATAATATATATATATATATATATATATATATATATATATATATATATATATATATGAGAAACTGCTGTCACATGCAGGACATGACCAGCATTTGCCAGATTTTCCCTTTGATGTTGCCCGCGGTTCACTCGGTAGCCTCCCTGATAAGTTTTCTCCTCGTCCTTTCATCATTTTTGGAAGGACATCCTGTCCTTGGTAATCTCAGTGAGATGCCCCATTTACTGTACATATTGATGACGGCACTCACGGTCTTCCAGGCTACATGTAATGTTTTGGAAAGTATTTTGTAGTCCTCTCCTGATCTTCACTTTTCAACAATGACCTCTTGTATATACTTGGCAAGTGCGTTTATAGACCATTGGGTTCAGTAGTCGAATGAAACCAAGAAGACGTCAAGAAAATCAGACAGAAATAGATCACTTTCGGGCGGTTAATCATAATCACTTCACCGATGACAAGTGTAGGAGCGTTACTTTTCGAACATGAATTGGAATCGGATTCATTCTGGGCGCAGCTGCGTCCCCTGTTATAACATTGTGCAGACTTTTGCAGGTTTTTCTTTTTCCCATTGAATATATACTTGTTGGTTTGCTTCTATATCACGATAATGTGATAAATTAAATATAATTTATTTCAACTATATTAGGTCATTTGTTTGTTTACGCCAGGCTGTAAATCTTCTAGAGTTTGCCGTATTTAAAACTGGTTGAGCTGAATCTCACACAGGGATTTTTATATGATGCTTCATATCCGTAACATTTGTACTGATAGAAATGCAAAATTCTTTATTGGTCCTTCAGACAGCTTTAAAAAATGTGCAAAAAAACCCCAAAATGAAATAAATGTTTGCACATTAATCTCTTTTTGTCTGTATATACACTAGAGATGCATAGCAGGAATAAATAAATAAATAAATAAAACACTTAGGAACATGTACATTTATGGCTTTTGGCACAAAACGCATGTTATAGGTATATAATCGTAAATCAGGGTGGTCGCACTCTGCTTCATCACGGAAATAACAGCGTTCTCATAACTTATTGCACATTCAAATCGTCTTGATGGAAATTTGTTTGTAGAGATGTCGGGTTTGAAACTTAGCCCGTTAAATTCTATCTGTGGTTAACCTCCGCCTGCTGTAAAACCTGGGGTTAAAGCAACAAACCAAAGGCTCATTAAGCAGATCTCATACACACATACACACACACACACACCCACACACACAGAGGCAACCTGCAGTGAACAAGGGCCCATACACACTTCATAACGGATCTTTCAAAAATTATAACTTCTGAGATATTTATTTATCTTCTTAATGTTTCTAATGGTCCCTAATGAAGTTTAATGGACTCGCGCGATAGTTTCATGTGCTATTTCACGACGGATTCATTGAAATAATCTCTGTTTTTCCGGTTGTTTTAGTTAATAATTTTGAAAAAATTCCATGTTTTAAACCGAAAGTTTTTCTCAAAAAGATAACAATTACTCTGATATTTATTATTCTCTTAAATGATATTTGAATGCTCTTTTCTGGTTGTATAATTGTACCTAAAACATTAAAAAATCTACACTTTTTCATGACTATATGTTTAAACTTATATGTATAGAACGTATATGAAATAAAACGCATATCAGAAACTCAAGAAACATCATTTAAAGTGTGGACAAAAAAAAACCCCAAAAACATTTGGTATCTGTTTCTTATTGTCCTTACAGACAGAGTTTTGCGTGTACAGAACCACAGTGTGCGCATGAACCCAGGCAGAACATCAAAACCGTTACAGAGGAAAAAAAAACACACAGCCGATTTGGGTTTGTAAATGTTTTAGAAACGTCGAGGACTTTGGGCCGACGTGGACGCCCAGGTACGATGTGTTTGCAGTGTGGTTTTGTCAAATGTATACAAACTGGCAGAGGGTCTACGGTCTGCTGCACCCTGTTTATCGCCACTTAAATCAAACTAAATGAAAACCTGCGACTCTTCGAGCCCCAGAGCATCGGCACGTCACCAACGTCGCCCGGGACGTTACGCCGGTCCTCACAATTCCGCACTCCATCTCAAACACTGCAGTACACAACTAGCTAAGATAAAGCAGGTGTGCGGGAAATGTTTCTTAACCGTAATTCATGATGCATTGATTACACACTCTAACAATTATTAGCTGATTCTCGTACAGGTTGATATTAGTATTAATGAATAATATTAGTATGGTTTTTTAGATGGTTTTTGAATGGTATTAGAAATTAGAAATTAGAAGTTGTTGAAATTTCTAATCTGGAGTTTAAATCGGACAGATTGATTACTTTTTTTTTTAATTCAGTGACACTCTCTTTTTTTACTTTCTGAACCATAGATCAGTTTGACAGGGTTAAAAAAGACAGCAAAAAATCAACAAAATCACTTTCTTGATCCCTTTCTTAGGGATCATCGATAATGCAATCTGCAACAAAATGATATTTTGTTGGCATAAGATATTTACTAGGGAGAAAAAATGCAATTCATAATATGTTTTTGATTTAAAATTTTTTATTGGACCTAGAAAGGCATGTGTAAAACTCTATCTATCTATCTATCTATCTATCTATCTATCTATCTATCTATCTATCTATCTATCTATCTATCTATCTATCTATCTTCTGAGATTTTTTTTTCTTGTAACCTTCACCAGTGATTTGTTCATTATAGGAATACATTTATAAAAGTACAAATTGTATTTGTAACATATTGAATTGTTCAGAACATCTATAGGAGGTTGTACAAATAAAGATTCATTGAAATTGAATGAACTACCATAGTAAAATGTAATAATAATATTAATAATAATAATAATAAAATGTATTATAGTTATTATTATTATTGATATTAGTAATAATAATAAAATACAATTTTATTATTATTATTTTGAGTAGTAGAATTAGAAGTTGCTCCCTATACACATGCCAAATCTGCCTAATCAACAAAAATTCAATGTTCAAAAACAGTGAACATTTGTGACAAATCTTCTAAAAACATGTACAATTAAATCTGTGTGTGTGTGTGTGTGTAAGGGGAAAAGATGTAACTAAACTGCCCATATTCTCTCTCTCTAGTAACATTTCCTTTTCTCTAAATAAGTGAGCAAACTCATCACAGGAAATAAAGTTCCACTTCAAAGCGAGTGTGTGGTGCTGTGCATTTCAGACTATTCATTAAATATGACATCACTCCATCTGGGTGACTTCATGTTCACTATTACTGTACACAAATACACACACACACACACATACACACACACACACAACACAGGCATGTAATTCTCTTTTCACACACACACACACACACACACACACACACACACACCACATAGGCTTGTACTTGTTCATTCACATTTGCTACATTTCACACACACATAGGCTTGTAATTCACATTTACACACACTTTACACACACACACACACACACACACACAGGCACAATTTGCTTTATTAGAAAAACAGTCAGTGAGCTGAGACATGTTTAGTGGCATTGGAGCGAATGCCTGGATGTCTTAATTTGTAATTCACTGATGATGCGCATTTTCACAAGTTAACAAGTCAAGGAAATTTCACTTACACTGATATTTAAATATTTGTGGAATCTGCTGTAAAACTGTTAAATAGCAACAAGTGTTTACCTTCAAAAGTAACACTGAAATATCAAAATTTCACTGTGAATGTTGATTTAACTTCATTGTGGATTTAAATTTCATTTAATTTTTTTTTTACAAATGTACAATAAAAAGAATCAACATCCCTTAGCATAAATAACAGCTTTATTTTAACACCTTAATGTTTGGACACTTTGTTACTCCAAACATTCAGCTGAAATAAACTCACACATAGGTCTTGTAATACGTCTTCACCGATTGGAGATTTCTTTCTTCCTCGCTATTCGGTTCATCACAGTGCAGTTCAGTAGGATATAGGTGCGGTGACTCAGCTTGCTGTTCCATGATAGATAACCATTGAATGTTTGTTCTCTCTAAATAACACTTACGAAGCTTGGACGTATGCTTCGGGTCCCATTGTCTTGTTCCATGGTGAAGTCACTTCCAAATGAGCCATAGCCCGGACAGAATTGCGTGTTGTTGGAATTGTGGAATGGTAGCCATGTTGCTTAAGTTTTCCTTTCACCCGGAATAAGTCTCCAACTTTCCCTGCTCCAAAACAACCCCAAACCATTGAGCTCCCACCTCCATGTTTGACTGTGGGGGTGAGTCAGTCTGTCAACATCTTCTCTCTTGTTCTCGGTCTGACATAAGTTTTTCTGTTAGAGACAAAATTGTGCAATTTGGATTCATCTTTTTCCACTCATTCACTGTCCAATTTATGTGTGTGTGTTTTCGACTTTACTTTGTTTGTTGCATAGAAACAAAATGAAAATGCAAGTGACTCAAAAACCGTAAACGGCTCCAAAAGACTTACTTTCATCAATGAGCGAAATGCAGGGAATGAACAAAAGAGAAATGGAAATCAAATCAATATTTGGTGTGAACACACTTTACCTGCCGCAATTCTTCTAGCTACGCTTACACACAGTGTTATTAAGGAAGTCGGCTGGCTGGTTGTTCCATCTTGGAGAAGTAAACACAGATCTTCTGTGGATGTCGACGTTCTCACATCCTTCTGTCTCTTCATGGAATCCCACACACACTCCCTTATGTTGAGATCAGGGCTCTGTGGGGGTCGTGCCGTCACTTCCACTACTTCTAGTTCTGCATAAGGTACTCACACCAAATATTGATTTGATTTCGATGTTTTCTTTTGTTCACATTTTGTAAATTGACAAAAATAAACAATCCTTATTTATATTTCTGAAAGGATGTTCACAGCATTTTTCCACACCTGCCTAAAACTTTTATGTATATATATTCATTCATTCATCTTCTACCGCTTTATCCGATCTTCCCTCGGGTCACGGGGAGTCTGTACCTATCTCAGGCGTCTATGGGCATTAAGGCAGGATACACCCTGGATGCACACACACACACATTTATACACTAGGGACCATTTTCCAAGGAGCCAATCAACCTACCGTGTATGTTTTTAGACTGGGAGGAAACCGGAGAACCCGGAGGAAAACCTCCTGAGGCACGGGGAGAACATGCAAACTCCACACACACATGGCCGAGACGGGAATCGAACCCGGACCCTGGCGTTGTGAGGCAAACGTGCTAACCACTAAGCCACCGTGCCCCTTTATACAGTGGCAAGAAAAAGTATGTGAACCTTTTGGAATTTCATGGTTTTCTTAATAAATTTGTCATAAAATGTTATCTAATCTTCATCTAATTCATTGGTATTGACAAACACAATGTGTCTAAAAATAATAACACAAAAAAAATCCGATCTTTCTTGTCTTTATTGAACACACTCATTCAACATTCAAAATGGCAGTGGAAAAAGTAAGTGAAACCTTAGAATGAATAACTGGTTGACCCCCCCCCTGGCAGCAATAACCTCAACCAGGCGCTTCCTGTAGCTGTGGATCAGACCTGCACATCGCTGAGGAGGAATTTTAGCCCATTCTTCCCTGGCAGAACTGCTTTAGCTCGGTCATATTCTTTGGACGTCTCATGTGTATGGCCCTCTTCAAGTCAATCCATAGCATCTCTATTGGGTTGAGGTCTGGGCTCTGACTTGGCCACTCCAAAAGGCGGATTTTGTTTTTCTGAAGACCATTCTGTTGTGGACTTGCTCCGGTGTTTTGGGTCGTTGTCCTGTTGCATCACCCACTTTCTTTCACACAGTTTCAGCTGATGTACAGACATTCTCACATTATCCTGAAGAATTGTCTGATATACTTGGGAATTCATCTTCCCCTCAATGATTGCAAGCTGGCCAGGCCCTGATGCAGCAAAGCAGGCCCAAATCATGATGCTTCCTCCACCATACTTTACAGTTGGGATGATGTTTTCATGACGATATGCCGTGCCCTTTCTACGCCAGATGTAGTGCTGTGTGTTTTTTCCAAATAGTTCAATCTTAGTTTCATCAGTCCACAAAACATTTTGCCAATACCGCTGTGGAGTGTCAATGTGCTCTTTTGCAAACTTAAGGCGTGCAGCAATGTTCTTTTTAGTAAGCAGCGGCTTCCTTCGCGGTGTCCTGCCGTGGATACCCTGCTTGTTCAGTGTTTTACGTATTGTAGACTCATGAACAGATATGTTAGCAAGTTCCAATGATGCCTTCAAATCTTTGGCTGTCATTCGGGGTTGTTTCTTTACCTCATTGATGAGTGTTCGTTGTGCTCTTGGTGTCATTTTGACGGGGCGCCCACTTCTAGGTAGAGTAGCAACAGTCCCAAATTGTCTCCATTTGTAGATTGTTTGCCGAACTGTAGACTGGTGAATTTCTAAAGTCTTTGAAATAACTTTGTAACCCTCGCCAGCTTCATGTAAATCAACAATTCTTGATCGTAGGTCCTCTGAAAGCTCTTTTTGGCGAGGCATGGCTCACATAATCATGTTCTTCTTGTGCAGAGCAAACTCCAAAGGTTTGAGGGGTTTTTATCAGTCAAAGTAGCTGTAGTCCACACCTCCAAACTTATTATCTTAACAAGACTCCAGGTGTGCTAAAACCAATTAGCTCCAATTAGCTTTTTTGAGGTCATTAACTCAAGGCTTTCACTTACTTTTTCCACTGCCATTTTGAATGTTGAATGATTGTGTTCAATATTGACAAGAAAGATCGTATTTTTTTGTGTTATTATTTTTAGACACATTGTGTTTGTCAATACCAATGAATTAGATGAAGATCAGATAACATTTTATGACAAATTTATTCAGAAAACCATGAAATTCCAAAAGGTTCACATACTTTTTCTTGCCACTGTATATATATATATATATATATATATATATATATATATATATATATATATTGTATTTATATAAATATATTTATATAAAAACTAATAAATGTATCAACGTTTTGTCTTTCTTCCAGTCATATTTTGTTTTTCTTTTTGCTGCTATCCAGCACTAACCGTATCCTATAGAAGGTTATCAAGCTGCTTTGGGAAATGAAAGCACTTGAAGCCATCCACAAATACATCCTTTCTGTCTATATCCAGATCGTTCTTACACTGTGTTTCTTTTACATGTTACGTGTTCACCCTCAGATTAGATTAACAAAGCAAGTATTAGCCACGCACTCATTAAAGGCCACTCCCACTTCCTCTCCAGCCTGATTTTTCTTTTGCAGTGTCTCTTTATACATTTAATTGGAGGTTATAGATGACAGGATATGGTAAAAGCATGGTAATAATTTGATTATACGGGAGGTAATTCCTGGAGTTGTATATGGGGATTTGTAGAATTGCCAGACGCCGCATGTAATAGGATTGGGATTGTTTAGGTCGCTTGTTCAGATGTGTCACTTGCATAGAGCTGAACGGACACGCCCGTCATAAAGTATCTTTATTGTAAGGATTTATAATATTACTGAGCAACACAAGAATGTCCGGGATGGATTAATATGAACAATGACCCATGAGTTTGGATTTTAATTTACTATCACTGTACAATGATGAACTGTAATTAATGGACATTCGGCGCCGGCCAGATGAGGATGAGTTGCCGTTTAAAGTCCACTGAAGGTTTCTTCCGCATGCCATTTCAGGAAGTTTTTTTGTCGGAAAAACAAAGGAACACATGTATATATTATTTAATTACTGCTTAATATGTGTAAAGCTGAGTGACTATTATTGCTAGAGTGGCATTGCTTGCCCATTAAAAAAGCAGGTCTGAATGTAAGTAGGGAGGTGGGATCTCAGTGGCTAAGTCCATTTGCCTCTGGACTAGAAGATCACAGGTTCAAATCCCACCATCCCAGCTGCCACAAGTGCTAAATGCTGTAAAAATGTAAATCAATCTATCTATCTATCTATCTGTCTATCTGTCTATCTGTCTGTCTGTCTGTCTGTCTGTCTATCTATCTATCTATCTATCTATCTGAGAGAGGTGTGTAGCTCAGTGGTTAAGGTGTTGGCCTCTGGACTGGAAGATCACAGTTTTAAATCGAACCACCAAGCTACCACTAGTGGGCCCTTGAGCAAGGCCTTCAGTTGTAAGTCGCTCTGGATAAGGGCATCTGTCAAATGCCTTAAATGTAAGCTGTATACAACTCAAAATGTTTTCATTGGCTGTCCAAAGTATTTAGCCTAGTGAAACAATCTCAATACAATACAAGCTCCGCCTTCATATTTGATTCCACACACACACACACACACACACACATATGCAGAGGACGAATGAAACTTTGACTACCTTTAGATCTTTCCGACAATAAACAGGACATTATATTTGTTTTAAAAATTGCCTTAATATTATATTAATCTGTTCAATATCCGTTTGTTTGATTGGCTGACTGACGGCAGGCGACAGAAACCAGGCTGCACTCTGCGAGAGGATCCGCAACCTTCTTTGCGAAAGCCGCAAACACGTTATTGCACTTCGCTAGATGACTCAACGCCTCAAATATGTTCCATTTATGTTGTTGTTTTATGGGGACATGTGCCACACAGACATCAACAGCAAAAGCACAGCAGCGTGACAGCACCCGCGGCTGCCCCTATCGCATTATCTCCGATCAACTGCTCGTCGTGCCTCAGTTATTTATCCTCCAAAATTCGTGAACTACGTACAATGTGACGATCTAGACACCGTCCTCCTGACATACTGGCCGAAGGAATTTTAATATGCTCCTTTGTGTCTAACGCAGTAAGAGCAGTAAAATGGGACACGAGTTTTCAAGCCCTGTGAGAGTTTCATGAGGAACATGTGTCATTACTGTTATTACGAACTCCTGAGCACAGACCGCCACCAAATTGCATCCAGACTACACTCCATACTCTCCGGAGCTGCGTCCATTTTCATCCTGGAATAGAGGATGACCTAAGAGTGCGTTTCAGTCCTCTTTTTGACACGGCTGTCAGGCCGACTCGACACACATTGAACATGAAGGTCCATAACAAAGCATAGGTCAGGAGTGTAACGTACCAATCAACTTGCAGCTCCTGTTTACTAAGTAAGTAATAAAGAGTATTGCTCTTATAGTACTGGTACCGTCATCCCCTCCCCAAATCTAATTCTGTTCCTAGAACGGCACAATGATTCCACAATTAAACTAACAATTCAACATTTCATTTTATTAAATAGCTATTTTTTTCAGTGGACAAGAGAAGCTTACAACTATCACATTCATACAGCTACGAGGGCCAAATTGGTGATTCTGGGATTTGAACTTGTAACTTCTGGACCCAGAGTCCACTCAGAATCCGAATATGGCTTATTTACCAAGTGTGTTGACAGACACAAACAATGAGGATCCAGCCATTGGTGACTCTCAAAAGTGCAGACATAAATAACAACACTATACATTTAGCTTAGACTATACAAGACAACCCAGACCATTTCCATGCCTTAACCACAATTTTATGACCTCATACATCAGAGTGATGTCCTTTTCATGTCACTTAGCGTGTTTCCATTATCCTTCGACTTAAACCTCATATACATCACCCTTTAAGTAAATCCATGTCTCACACGCTGAGTTTGCGGCGATGAAAATATGGCTCTGTTTAAACAAATGAGACAAGGTGGTGTAATTGTATAACAATTGTGATCAGTGATTGGTTGTTGGGAGAAATGTTTTATTATTGAGCTAAAGCTGCACAACGTTCGATAAAAGTGACATAAATAGTTCGCCTCACACCTCCAGGGTCCGGGTTCGATTCCCGTCTCGGCCATGTGTGTGTGGAGTTTGCATGCCTCCCCGTGCCTCAGGGGGTTTTTCTCCGGGTTCTCCGGTTTCCTCCCGGTCCAAAAACATGCACGGTAGATTGATTGGCACCTTGGAAAATTGTCCTTAGTGTATGAATGTGTGTGTGAATGTGTGTGTTCCCTGCGATGGGTTGGCATTGGCGTGTATCCTGCCTTAATGCCCATAGATGCCTGAGATAGGCACAGACTCCCCGTGACCCGAGGGAAGATCGGATATAGCGGTAGAAAATGAATGAATGAATATTAATATGCGGTACACATATACTTTACAAGAACTTTCTTGCTTTCCAAGAGCACAATCAACCAACAGCTTATTGTTAAGCTATGTTGACATGAATTTACCTTTAAGTATGGGACATTTAAGTATGCATTTCCTCACCACGACTAAAGAATCATTGTTTAAAAGCACATATTGGTTTTCATTTAATTTCTGTCTAACCACTCAGAAGTTAGAAGGGAGGATCGGATATATCGGTAGAAGATGAATGAATGAATGAAACAACCGAATTTCACTTTCAGCGAATGTTCTGCACTTGTTATGTATCTTTAGCTATCACAGTAGCGATACTATTATAAAACATTTCCCCCAACAACCAATCACTGAACAAAATTGTTCTTAAACCACAACACCTTGTCTCTTTTTCTTGATACAACACAATTCTTTTTAAACAGAGCCATATTTGTGTCGACCCAAACCCAAAGCGTGTGAGACATGGATTTACTTAAACCTCATCTGCATCACTCTTTAAGTCAGGCGTGGAGTGTATAACCGTGTGGCTATGAGCAGACCATAAACAGATAGACCGATAAATGGAAGTAGTTTGGTCTATACAACATACAGACAATGTGTTCTGTTCTACAAGAGAGAAAGGGGGATTGAGGAAATATCAGTGGCCTCGTTGCCCCCATGTGTTTCATGTTATATACACACATACACAGAGAGAGAGAGAGAGAGAAGGATGGCATCGGTGCACTGTATGGCTCCACATGGGAAAGCTTTTTAGAGCAGAGGCGTGTGAAAGGCATTAAAATCCCAGGCCTAATAAACCGGTTATTTATAGGACTGTAACGGGCTTGTAGTTTGTCTTGAACTAACCCAAAAAAAAAGAAAAAAAAGAACAGAGACACTCAATCGGTGGTGAAGCACTTAACATAGAAAGGAACTCTCCGGAACACACAACACCTCTCCGGCCGTCTCTTGGCACCCCTCGCCATCCCCAGCATGCTCTTCTTTGCCACATAAAAGACGGGAGGCATATTAAAAATTAGACATGCACACACACAAAAAAATTACAGTTTGTGGTTGAGGGCTTCAAAAAGACAAGGAGAAAAATCTCTCAAATATGCTTTATGATGTCATCGGAAAATATTGACAGTGTCAATAAATCTTTGACACACAAGACGGCAGACAAATGTTTGGCTTGCTCGTTAAATATTCAAATTCAAAAAGAAACGAAAAATGACAAGGGGAAAACATGACGGTCTCGCAATGTCAGATTTGTAAATATCATTGTTTATTACACTGTTTATATAGAAAAGCCACTGTTATTTGTCACACATACATTACAGCACGGTGAAATTCTTTCTTCACATATCCCGGCTTGTTTGGAAGCTGTGATCAGAGCTATCCATGATGGGCCCCCTGGAGCACCGAGGGGTTAGGGCCTTGCTCAAGGACCCGATACAGGGGCTCGAACCCCCCAACCTTCCGATCAGTATCCCAACACCTTATCCATTCTCCTCCCCCCTCTCCTAGATACTATATATATATATATATATATATATATATATATATATATATATATATATATATATATATATGTATATAACATTCATGTGCTTTTTTCAACATCCGGTTTAGTCGATTTGCTAGTTTAATTACAGCCACTCTCCTAGGAAGATGTTCCACAACATTTCAGAGTGTCCTTGTAGGGATTTATGCTCGTTCAGACACATGAATTTCAGGAAAAATCAGGTAACAATATCCGCAGTGACATCAGAAAGATTCAAGACTAGCGCTGTTTGCAAAAAAGTACTTTATTCATCTACATTTACACACTACAACCTTCAAAATAGTCCCATTGCACAGTAACACAATGCATGACACTTTTGGAATATGTCCTGGGAGTTATAAAACCGCAAGGGTGTCAACATGGTAACCTTTGAGCTGCACCACCGTGTTTGGGAAGACTGGCAAAGTCCGCAGAAGGGAGGCGGGTCTGGCGGTGAGAAAGTAAGGTCATCGTGCACAAACTCCCGAACGGTTTTCGGGGGTTTACGCTGTTCTTGACCTCTGGTGGTCCTCCCCTCTCGTCTGGTGCCATTTCACATGGAATTTCACTTTTCTTTGGTTCTAACTTGCTGGCCATGATGAACTTGCAGTGGTAACGTACCTGGTCAGAATAACACCAGTTAGTACCAAAGCTGTTTTGTTACGACGTCATGGGTACGGCGAGGAGCCCTGGGGTGCAGTCGGCTTTCAAATTCACCAAAGAAGTGTTCAGGAGGTCAGAGCTCTCTGTCAGAATCATCCACTGCACCCATTTACACGATATTTTTACACTGTATAGGAGGCAGTGTAGCTCAGTGGTTTAAGGCCCTGATCGGAAGATCAGGGTTTGAGCCCCGGTATCGCCAAGCTGCCTCTCTTGTGTCCTTGAGCAAGGCCCTTACTCTCTGTGCTCCGAGGGCACCGTATCATGACTGACCCTGCACTCTGAAACAATATGGAAGAATTTCACTGTGCTGTAATGTGACAAATACTTCTCAGACACTGTCATGCTGAAGCGTGTCTGGATCTTTTAGTTTGAATGAAGGGAAAATTGACATCCTGTACAGTTTTATGCCTCCAACTATGTGGTAACAGTTACAATCACCATATGGCTGAAAACGTCAGGTGTCCCTTTAGCCGAGGCTTTCATTGCTTCCGAATTAAAATGTTAACATAAACATCCAACTTTAATCAGTCTCGTCTTTTCCGAGCACCAAGTTTTTCATGTTTGTTTGTGAAAAGCCGTCTGACTGTCATGTCTGTCTCCGTTTCATGACGAACACTAAACATCGCCTCTATCTTCATGGCTTGTAGAGCATTTGCTAAACAGCAGCGAATGTGTGGTATCCATTTAACCACGTAGGGGAGCATCGATAATGATGATGCTATCAGGGATCGCTCTGATGTTGTGCTCATAAACATGGCCAATGCAATGTCCAGGACCAGATGATTTAAGTTTATGTCATGCTAACCAACAGACAACACAAAATGACAGCAATCTGGATTCGAAAAAAAAATCTCTCTACAGCGCTAGTGGAGGAAAAAGAACAGCTTTTTTATTTCCCTGTGTGTTGTTTTTGGCGATCAGACGCTCGTCGGCCGTGCAAGATTCTGCTACAATGGAAACAAAATTGCAGTCGTGTAATGTACAGAAATGCTTTACTGCAATAAAACAAAACCCGCTCTTCTCTGTGGAAACCCCACTCTGTCCAAACTACCTAGCACTTTCTTTTTTATTAAAAACATCACGCGAACATTATAAAGAACAAGACGATTTAAACCATGGAGACCAAACCAGACTCAACGCGACTTTAACGGTGTAAAAACAAACCTGAACTTTGTGCTCAGAATGGACTGAGCAAACACGAAACAAAACAAATGCTAAAGCTAATATAATGAAGGTATTTTCTTACAAGAAAACATCAAATTCTTTTGAATTTGCCCAACACGGGCAAACTTTGGTTGTTTTTCTAGCTAATGTGCTGTACATAAGTTTTCACACCCTTTTATGGTTCACTTTTCGTAGGATTTAATTTGGGGATTTTTCATAATACTTCTGAAAAAAATATCTCACTGTGAGAGAAATTAAATTTGAGTTCAACATGACTTCCGACCCTGAGAACACCAACGTCGCAGTGTGAAACATGGTGGTGGTAGCATCGTGCTGAGCATGCACTCTTTCACATGTTGAACATTTTTGATAGACAGACTGCATAAGAGTCTTTATTATATATATATATATATATATATATATATATATATATATATATATATATATTAATATGGGGGGCACAGTGGCTTAGTGGTTAGCACGTTCGTCTCACACCTCCAGGGTCCGGGCTCAATTCTTTTCTCGGCCATGTGTGTGTGAAGTTTGCATGTTCTCCCAGTGCCTCAGGAGGTTTTTCTCCGGGTTCTCCGGTTTCCTCCCAGTCCAAAAACATGCACGGTTGGTTGATTGGCACCTTGGAAAATTGTCCCTAGTGTGTGAATGTGTGTGTGTGTCCTGCGATGGGTTGGCATTCCATCCAGGGTGTATCCTGCCTTAATGCCCATAGACGCCTGAGATAGGCACAGACTCTCCGTGACCCGAGGGAAGATCGGATTTTCGTATAGCGGTAGAAAATGAATGAATGAATATTAATATGTACACATATACTTTACAAGAACTTTCTTGCTTTCCAAGAGCACAATCAACCAACAGCTTATTGTTAAGCTATGTTGACATGAATTTACCTTTAAGTATGGGACATTTAAGTATGCATTTCCTCACCACGACTAAAGAATCATTGTTTAAAAGCACATATTGGTTTTCATTTAATTTCTGTCTAACCACTCAGAAGTTTATTTGAACAATTTTGTGCAGACACACCAGCCACCATTTCCTTTTTTTTCATAGAGATACTTAGATCACACAATGTTCCCCGTTTTCCTCTTATGAAACTGAAATGGCTTCTCTGGAGATGCGTCAGTTCGTACATATGTACTATCACAAGCGTGTTCCCCTCGTTACGACAGAGCGCACCACGTGGCCCATAGCATTGTTCTCGTTAAAAATAAATCTGTCAAAAGCATCGTGGAGAATCTCATGCTATCCGGAGGTAATGGGTTTTTCCAAAGGATTCTCCGTAAGCGTTTCATGAAGCGGCTCTTGTCATCGATTACACGAGAAGCAAAAAATCTACCTCACATCTGCTTGTATGAAATGATGAGTTTGACCTCTCGCTCACCGCGATACAGAAAACAATCACGTTACGTGTGTTTCTGAAGCGCCCGTGCTCATTTCAGATGCAAAATGCTGGAGAGGGCCGGCTGACAGCTCCGCACAGGCGATGTATTCAGTATGAGCCAAAGCTCCTTCTGCCTGGTGATCATTACGTTTCTTACCCCACGTTTATGCCCACGCTGATCAACACCACATTTCAACCTGTCAGGTCTCATTCTGCGTAGGAGAATATGCTCTGTATTAACCCCAAACATCTCCGGCTGCATTAACAAGAACTTTTCACAAACCCTATTGACAAATAACCCCTCACATGCCAAATCCTGTTTGCTGAGTTTTTTTTCTTTTGTTTGTCTCTGTAATTTGTGCCATCTTCATCTTCGTGTTTGAACCCAGCAGCACATGGAGCTGGAGCTCATTTAACCCCACGTTCCTTCATTTCAACGTAGCCTTCGAGACCAATCCACAGCTATTTTTTTTCCCCACGGACTGAAAGAGCGACACATGTCCCTCCATCACTGCAGTCCTGTTTGGAAGAGAACCAACGCTTCGTTCAGCATAATTTCTTCCCATCATCCTCGTCTGCTGCACAGTCACAGGGTTCATAATGCAGTTTGCTACAATCCGGAATACAAGTTCACTTCCTAGCTCAGCTTGTGTGACACACACCGAAGAGAGATAATGCATCGAGAATAAAATTGGGGTTGCAATGTTTCCTAAAATGACGCAAAACATTATGGCTGGGTTCATTTTTTTTCTTTCTTTCTTTTCTTCCTATGCCTATCTGTTGGAGTTGATCTGCCCTAGATTTTACTGCTAGTTATACATCTCTGTACAACTATGTATGTAACAAGAATAGAATAGCTTTTATTTGTCACATCTACATTACAACATAGTGAAATTGTTTCTTCGATTATATCCCAGGTCAGAGCACGGAGTCGGCCATGATACGGCACCCCTGGAGCACAGAGGGTTAAAGGCATTGCTCAAGAACCTCAAGTTCAAGTTCATGACTTGAACTTGAACTTTTGCTTGGAACTCAAATGGACTGAATTGCTATTTGATATTATAAATTCACACACACACATACACACACACACACACACACAAAAAGATTATAAATTATAGATTATAGAAAAATTTCCTCTCTGTCTGCTTTTCCTTCTTTGCACAGTTTTCGTTGTCCATTTAACACTGGACTGGTCCACCTCAGTGTCGCTTTAATGGAAGTGGTAGCTCAGTGTTTAAGCCATAGGCCTCTGGACCAGAAGATTGCAGTTCAAATATCAACACCAGCTAGCAGTCCATAGTGGGTCCTTGAGCGAGGCCCTTAACCTTCAATTGTTAGTCGCTCTGGATAAAGGAATCTGCTAAATGCAGTAAATGTAGTACAGCAGCTAAACAAGTTCAAGTTCTTTATTTGTTACATATACAGTTGTACAGGGATGTTTAACTAGCAGTGTATGGCAGGTCAACCCCCTAGCAGATAGATATAAAAGGAGAATATAAAAAATAAACAAGAACAAAGGACAAAGAGACGTTTGAGAATGAAGGGAATAAATTTAATTGCATGTGTAGACTACAGGCTAAGAGTATACGTCTAATGACGTATAAGCACTAGCAGCAATAAGGAACCAATACGGTATCCCTTTCTCTGTATATTTACTAGAAAATAGGGCTATTATTTTTTAGGCCCTATTTGTATACTTTATAGCTAAAATATCGATTAAATATTTTAAACAATTGACAGGCCTAATTTATATATATTTTTTATTTGCTTTATTGTTGAATATTCTATTTCCTTTTTACATTTCTATTCCTTTATTTTCATTTACACATTGAACATTCATAACAAGCATTTCACTTATGGCCAGTGTTAATGAGGTTATGGTTATATTATATATATATATATATATATATATATATATATATATATATATATATATATATATATATATATATATATGAAGAATAATTCAAATAAATTAAACATTGAACGTTTCATTACTAATAATATAAACCTGTTTCTCGAAATTGGTGGCGTTTCGGTGTCTCATGCATCGTTACATCCTGAGCATATTTTTAATGTGTACGCAGAGTAAAGCCTTGACGCTGTGGGTTTTTTTTAACACCGTTTTATGGATGACGTAAATATGAATTTTAGAAAATGGTAAGTGAGCTGACTGTCTGTACCAGTTGTTTGAGAGTGCTCTTGCTCTGTATTGGCTGCTTTTGTGCCTTGTTTTTGCACGTAATTTTTGCTGATTCTGCCCCCCCCCCCCCCCCCCCGTGTTCCAGAACTAATTTGACAGCATGTTGTACTCTATTTGAATGTGCATGCGACAAATGATTTGAATTTTGAGTTGAAAACAATATTCCTGGGGCACGGTGGCTTAGTGGTTAGCACTTTTGCCTCACACCGCCAGGGCCTGGGTTCGATTCCCGTCTAGGCCGTGTGTGTGGAGTTTGCATGTTCTCCCTGTGCCTCAAGGAGGTTTTTCTCCGGGTTCTCCGGTTTCCTCCCGGTCCAAAAACATGCACGGTAGGTTGATTGGCACCTTGGAAAATTGTCCCTAGTGTATTAATGTGTGTGTGAATGTGAGTGTGTGTGTGCCCTGCGATGGGGTGACCCGAGGGAAGATCGGATAAAGCGATAGAAGATGAATGAATGAATGAATGAACAATATTCCTACTGTGAAGCGCATCTTATCAAAGCGTATTTTTATGTTAGCGTATTAATTGTACTAATTAGCATACTAATCCCCACTTTGCCAGCACACAGAATCTCAGAAAACCGAGTACACGTGCTGTTATATCTCCTCCTTTTGATTAAACAATTTTTATATACTTTATTAATCCTATGAGGGAAATTATTTTCTTTTCACATACCAGATTTATTTATTTATTTTTTGGAAGCTGGGGTCAGAGCGCAGGGTCAGCCATGATACAGCAGCCCTGGAACATAGAGGCTTCAAGATCAAGATGTTTATATACAGTATATTTTTAACAAGATATGGGTATCTTCACGAACAGGAGGATTTATACTAAGACAGCTCGACACTAATTGCTCACAGGTTGGCACAGGTCGGTATGAATTACATCACTTCTTGTAGAATGTGCGTCAGAACTCCATACATCATAGAGAGTAAATACTTACGTAATCACATGATGTTTATGAAGGGGCACGGTGGCTTAGTGGTTAACACATTCGCCTCACACCGCCAGGGTCCGGGTTTGATTTCCGTCTCGGTCAGGGGTTTTTTCTCTGGGTTCTCCGGTTTCCTCCCGGTCCAAAAACATGCACGGTAGGTTGATTGGTACCTTGGAAAATTGTCCCAAGTGTATAAATGTGAGTGTGTTTCCTGCGATGGGTTGGCATTCCATCCAGGGTGTATCCTGCCTTAATGCCCATAGACGCCTGAGATAGGCACAGTCTCCCCGTGACCGGAGGGAAGATCAGATAAAGCATTCATCTTCTACCGCTTGATCCAATCTTCATGCAAACATGCAAACTCCACACACACATGGCTGAGACGGGAATCGAACCCGGACCCTGGCGGTGTGAGGCTAACGTGCTAACCACTAAGCCACCGTGTCCCCGTTTATGTTTTTATATTTATTTACTCTTTAACAATACTGAAGCTTCACCTTCCACCACCACCACCCTCTTTTCAATATTATGTTCTTAAATATACAAAACACTGCATAAAAGTACACTCTTAGAAAAATGCTGAACCTTTATTTGGCTTCTGTTTTCCCTCTGAGTGAAGAGTTCAGAGATGCTTATAAAATGATGACCTTTTATTCCGAAAGCCATGCGCCTTTAATTAATAATGGACTCTTAAAACACATAGACCCCAGCATTGAGTTGTTTTACATAGGCCCGTTATTTCATAGCCAGATGTTTTCATTTGTTTTCTAAGCGTATTTATTCCATTAATTTCTTGTTCGCTCTGAAAAGGGTAGGGTGTAGTTTCCAAATCATTTTCCAATTGCAAACAAATAGCAACAATTCCAGCTGTGCTTCACAGACCCCTCTTTGAGATCCATTGTCATTAAGAATCCTCGGAGAACCCTTTGTACTAGGACTGTCTCTCAGATCGACAATAATAATAATAATAATAAGGCTGATTGGTCAGGGTGCTAGTGGGTCCGAAGTCTTTCCCAGGAACAAAAGTTGGAATACACAATGAGACGGACCACCAGTTTATCAAAGACACATTCACACTTAGGTGCTAATCGCCTGGAGTTGGTAGGAAAGTGGAGAAGCCGGAGTAAACCCTAAAAGATGTTTCCATACAAGTATGGAGAGCTGATTAAAGTTTCCACATTTAACTCTTGATTGGTTCCCTTCAGGTCACGCAGAAAATTTTTGTAGTCGTACAGCAACAAACTTTCCAAATAGTTTGCAATAGTTTCTTTCTTTCTTCTTTTTTTTTATTCGACAAAGAAAATGTAGCTGTGCACTTTCGGAGCACTGTTGTTGTCCTTTAATCTTGGCTTTTGATTCAAGCAAAAGTAGCCGTGGACTTTGAGATAGCGGACTGAGGTTGAGAAATTGGACACATCTTTCATCAGGATGTCGGATGCATCTAAACCTCATCACCATCTTTTCTAATAAATATGTCTCACTTTTCTTATTTTTTTGTCTAATGTGGTTTGTAAGCAAATGTATTTTAGCCATAAAACTTTTTTTAGGCATTGTGCTTATGCAGCATTAACGCTGATGAGGCTTTTCTCCCAGCTGAGGTAATTTCAAGAACATTTCATTTAACTCTTTCAGCATGTTTGGCTTTTATTATTATTATTATTACATTTACATTTACACGCCCTTATCCAGAGCAACAACTGAGCAATTGAGGGTTAAGGGTCTTGCTCAAGGGCCCAGTAGTGGCAGCTTGGTGGTGGTAGGCCAACACCTTAACCACTGGGCTCCCTACTATTTATTTATTTATTTATTTATATTTCCATACACCTTTAGTGGGATTTTCTTTGAGTTTTTTTTTTTTAATATTAAACCACAAAAGTACAACCAGCCTCTGAGCCAAGGCCAGTGCTTTCCATAGGTTGTAAATATCCCAACTGAAAAAATAAACATCAGATTTAATCTCTTTCCTAACTCATAATATAGTAGCTTGTGTAACGCAAGAACCTGGAACTGAAATGTGGAATTAACTGGTGGTTTTATGTCAAGAATCTGCTTAAATGATTAATAAATACACGTAAAAAGTAAAAAAATATGATATTATATTATGTATATCAGGTATATTATACATAATCTACAAAATATGTCATAATATATTTATTAATTTTTACTTTCAACTTTTTACATTTTCTTCTTCTTCTTTTTTTTATGTATGCAAAGTTCAACCAACTTCCAAGCTTTCCATATGTTGTAAATATCCACTGAAAAAAAAATGCAAAAGCTTGATTCTAACTTATAATAGCGTGTGTAATTTAAGAACCTGGAACGAAAATTGTTGATGTAAAACGGAATCTGCACAACAAGAATCTGTACAAAATAATAACCCATAATACAAAGGGTGGGTAAAAAAGGGAGGGTGTAGGGCTACAGTATAAGGTGCTGGGATACTGATCGAAAGGTCAGGCGTTCGAGTCCCGGTATCGCCAAGCTCGCACTCTTGGGATCTTGAGAAAGGCCCGTACCCCTCTGTGCTCCAGGGAGTTCTACGCTCTGACCACAGCATCCAAAAACAAGCTGGGATATGTGATATTTCACTGTGCTGCAATGTACATGTGACAAATAAAGAAAGATATTTTTTTCAAAAAAGGTTTACGAATAAACAGTAAAAATGAATAAACATTAATAAAACACTATTTCTAAAATTAGTTCTGAAGCTTCAAAAGCACCGTAGCATTTTCTCTGTCAAATTCTCCATACATTGTACGACAGCCATCACCTGGAAATTTTTGAAAGCTTTCAAGTGCCTCCGATGGGACGCTGCATCTGTTCGAAACTGCTGCATCACAGGTCAACACAGAAAAAATACATTCCTGTAATTTGCAGTAAAGAGAAAGAGGAAGCACAGACCACACAGAAAGTATGGACAATTTGACGTTTTTAGCATCACTGGGGTTTAAACCCCTGATTACAGGGTGTGATAATGATTTTCTGTTGCGACGTTTCGGAGCCTGGAAGTCACGCAATTAGTCGACGAGACTTGTGTAATTAAATAGATATAGTGACGTGTCGTTCAGGTTCGGGTCACCGACTCATTTAGGTGAACACCGACGGCTGACTCACAACCCTGAGCTGTTTTCATCCCTTTTTTTTGGTAGATGTGGGCAACCCTATTACTCATTCTCTCACACTCAACTGGTGTAATGGATTTATTGTGGATAGGGTGGTGCTGGAACTGGAGTCCCAGGAATTCCTTAGGTAGGAATACACTCTGGGTGGCACCTCAGTTCATCACACACACATAAACACACACACACACACACACACACACACACACACACACACAAACACTGCTTCATATCTGGGTGATTGTATTTTGACAGCTCACCTACTATTGTGTTTGTTGGAGATGTGAGGAAACCAGAGAACCCAGAGGAAACCCACACACGCAGTTGCACTTTGCAACAGTAAACATGCCTCCAAGGAAACTTAATATTTCCTGAAACAATTTTACTCACTGGTCCAGCAAAGTGGAACAAATTCTGGACAAACTGAGGAGTTTGGGATCCAGCTCTCTGAGAAGAGCCAGCACAACTAAGTAACTGTAGCAGTAAAATCTTTATTTATTTATTTATGTTTTTGTTTGTTTGTTTGTTTATTTGTTTATTTATTTATTGCTCTTTTTTCCTCGTAAAAACCTTACTAACGTTCTCCTCGATCCTCTCACCTGGCCTGAGATGAACACCTGAGATGAACACCTGAACCATTAGGCATAATGTGTATGCAAACTGCCCCCTAGTGGTTAAAATGTCGGACGCATTAAAAACAGCCCCCTACAATCCCCTCTCCTCAACACACACACACACACACACACACACACACACACACACACACACACACACACACACACACACACACACACACACACACACACACACACACACACTCTCTCTCTCTCTCTTCTTTCTCTTAGTATAAAATTTGTTTTTATTTACTTCAGAGGAATCCTATCAACTGACAAAATAAAACTGTAAAAAAAATTAATGATGGGATTTTAATGTCATAATTGGACATTTTCAGTTCAATCCCATTTCCTTTCAGCAAAATACTTAGGCAAAAGTACTAAATTAGACGAATCTCAAATCACCAAGCCTCTTGTTTTTACATAAATAATTTTTTGCATTAAAATCATTAACGTAAATTCTTCCTGTATTGTAAGTAATGAATTTACGAGGTAAACTTCAACCGCCAGCATCTTTTCCAGGAGTAAATCTCCAGAATGGGTGCATAAGCCCTCACCGAACATTTCTGCACATAATGCGGAGGATTTGGTCGAGTGTATCCCGCAGCAGGAGGATCCACTGAGGAATCCTAAAAGAGTGAATGCATTTTATCACAATGAAAGTTTCATTCTAAAAACATACATTCTCTGGGTTTTTCTCTCGCGTTTTGGACTTTATCCGAAACACCAGACTCGGGTTACGTCTCAAGACATCAGCCTTTGATCAGTCAGGGCAGAGGAAATTGGTCAGAGGGAGTGATTGATATGACGGTCTTGAGGAAGGAATAGGAGAGGGAGGGAAAGATGGAGGGAAGGAAGCAGGGAGGGAGGAGAGGGAGAGCATTACGCAGGTTGCAATGACATCACCCTCATTAGACTATAAAACTGTGAGGAGAGCCGCACGGGGGTTTAGAGTAGAGCTGGAGCTCTTTGAGGAACACACAGTGAGATCTTTTCTTACGTTTGTTTTGGCTTTGGTGGGTTTTTTTTGGTGTTAAAAAAATAATAATTTTAATAAATAAATACACGAGAACCTTTACTAAAAAAAAAAGAAAGTCAGGATGAACGTCGTGCAGCTGGTGGCTTGTGGACTAATGCTGAGTCTTGTGTTGGTCAGAACAGAGGCGAGACCCACAACACCGAGCCAACACAAGGTGAGACTCGGGTCTGTTTTGCTTTCTCCTGCAAAGTGCAGGCTAGGAATCTCGAATTTGTTTCCTTCATCCCGGAAATTTTCTTCCCTCCGAAGAGTTGCTTTTAGTCCTCGGATTTGCCTAAGATGATGCGGTGCACTTTTTTTCTTTTTTCTTTCCTTTTTATTGCAATATTGCAACGCAATATTTTTTGCTCTCCGGCAATCATTTAATTTTTCATCCTATAAAAACTGAATATTCAATGCAATGCAAAGAAGTGGAGAACCTGCGATGCTGAGAGATGCTCTGAATCTGTGCAGGACATTTTCCTCACACTCAGCACATTTTTATTTATTTATTTATACAAATTTCCCGCAAAGAATTGATTCTAATATTCAGTCTGAACTCTATTTAGTTGCACTGGCATCTTACTAAACTGCACGTTCATATACAGTTCATCACAGTCCTGGAGAACTTTGCACGACTTGTTTGTTTTGCTTTAATCATTCAGCATCACTTCTGCATAAACAGGACCCATTACTAAACGGTGCATTTGTGTGTGTGTGTTTGTGGTTGTGTATTTCAGGCTCTGGAAGCTCTGTTTGGGGAAGAGCTGGCAGATTTCCTGGCTTCAGGTGAACGCAGGATGCGGCTGCTGAGGGAACTCCGCACGGACACTCGCGCCAAGGGCATGTGGGCGCGCTTCGTTAACGACCAGAACGGCTCACGGAGGCACAAATCGGGAACGAAGAAAGGAGGAAGCACCACCAGGAGCGGCTGCTTCGGACACAAGATGGACAGAATAGGCACCATCAGCGGCATGGGCTGTCAACCAGCATATTATCCGTCCACAAATAACCTCTCCTGGTACGTCTGGGTTCCGTCAGTGAATACAAAATTGTGTGTAGGTCAGTGTTAGGGGAGTTAATGTTAATGTTCGTGTTAGTGTTACGAAGTAAAAGGACTTCATGGAAAAACAAAAAGTAGTTTTTTTAAATAGAGAATATTGTATTACTTATGTTACTTATGTACTTTCTTGCTTCATTTTTTAAGACAATTCTTTTATCTTTTTCTGTATCTTTTGTTTCCATTTTGGTACGCCTTCGTTGCTTATACATATCTACAATATTTCTATGTATTTCTACACTCACAAATCTAAAGTACTAAGAAACAATGATGCCAAATCAATGAATAAGACCAAGCAGTCATCATCCTGTTATTTTATGTCGCACTACTTGAGGTCCTATAATGAAAATTGACAGATCCACAGGGCGTATTGGAAATTGACTATTACTTCGATCATGCGATCAACATAAAAGTCAAAACTCCGATCCGTAACTCGTATAGCAAGCAGGAAATCCGCACCTCACTCACAGAAATTCTGAACCTGAAAAAGAAAAAAGTGAACAATTATGACATCATTGCACAGGCTTGCTTTTTTTTCCCTCTCCAATGTTCACTGCATGTTTAAACACAGATTTGAATCACACAAGATGCATCATGTGTTAACTGTGTGTGACTGACAGCATGTATTATGCAATACTTACATGCCTTAACAATAATCATGCTTGTTTTTTTTTTTTACCCTTTCAGAGAAAGGACGAGGAGTTTTCGGACATTGGTGAATTTATCCTTTTCAAGGAAAAGCCTTTGAAAAAAAAGAAAAAAAAGAGACGGATTGTCGGTACGGAAAGCTGCCAAGATCAAGCGGGGAAAAAAATGTAATCGTCATAAATGTGTAAAAAAAAAAAATCCATCATCACAGTGACATCACAAGATGGCGGAGGACGGTGTAAAAAAAAAAATGCGCGAAGCTGTATATTGTCGCTGCTGCTGTACATTCGTGTACGTCATTCCTGCATAAAATGTATTTATGTTAAAAAAAACTATTTATATGTTTATAAAAAAGAGATATTTATAAATGAATTTTATTTATGTAACATTTTCAAATGAATGCAAACTGCAGGCCATTTCTGTTTGTAACTTTTGTTTTGTCTTGAATAGTTGTACATGATTTAAAAATGATTAAAAAATCATGCATAACTCATTCGACTGGAAGATATATATATATTTTTTTTTCTTTTACATGTACTGTATTATATTATTATATACTTGCACCACACTGGAGAGGTTTATTTGACGGCTGCAAGGTCTCCAACTGAATGAGCGATGTACTAAAAATCAAGGAAAACATTTTAAAAACAAAACAAGCACAAGTGAAAAAGCCAAAAACTGACACAATTTTAGCAAAAGAATGTTTGAAATAGAGGCACTAAACTGCTAACCACATCGAGTAAAGATTGAATAAAAATACATTTTCAAACACTATTACTGACGAAATAATAGTGAAGGTAATGCTTTCACCCTGAGGTTAATGATTTTCCTAGAACAGCGTGTTCTGAAAAGTTGGATTCCTCGTATACCACAGAAATCCAATATGAATATATTTTGCTTATTATTATTACAAGATTATTCAAGTATTATGACATTAATAAATGTATAATATCATAGAACTGTAAACTAATGATTCATTATTATTAAATTAATATTATATGTATATATATATATAATATTAATGTTAAATATTATTATAATAACTGAATAACAATAATAACTGGGACACACTCTCATTCCTGTTCTCACTTACCTTATAGCAGCTGTATAAATCTATAAAATTCCCTTACCAGACTCTTTAAGTTTTGTTTTTTGAATTTAATTTTAAAAATTGTAAAAAAAAAAAAAAAAAAACAAAAGGCTTGTGGTTTGGTTACGCATATGGATATATGGAAGTAGAACTGCGCTTGACAGAGCTATTCGTGAACTCATGCTCTGGGCTTCAATATTAAATTAGTTTCTACTAATTATGGTTACTATCTGGGATACATAGCTAATTCTGGTTAGGACCGAAGTTTTTTTGCTTTCTGCATCGACTTTCACTAGCAGGCCTGAACTTTCTAGAACCTGAAGTCTATGATCCATTTTCAGTGCCATTTACAGACAGAACATTTTTGACACACTCGGCTAAATTCAGCTTTTGCCTAGCCTTGCTATACCAGGTAGCTCCATTATTCCATCTGCAGAACGAATTAAAAGCACGCTCCAGGATGTAGAGTCTCTCCAGTTGGGCCAAAGGCGACCATAAAGAGAAGAAAACATCAGCATGACCTCAGAGGCTTCACCACAAGAGGCTAACCGCTGCAAAACCTCAAGAGCAGGAAGAGCAGATTACTGGTGTTCTAGAAAATACATTAGAGATCTGGTGCAAAGTTCTAGGGTGCCTTCACACACATTCCACCACAGCGCCGGTGAATTCTGGATCCTGATTGGACAGAGGTGTCGATTAACAGTCTATAACGACTGATTAGCTGTACTGTACTGTATTGTTACCATTTATATATTGTTGTCTAATCACATGTTATATTTATGAGCAAGACTGTCCCGTCTCAGGTTGTTTAACAGTTAGAACTTCCAGCATCTTCTGGACACAAAGGTTTATGTTTTGTAACATGGAAAAGATTAAATGTTTACGGCTTATATGGCTTAAGCAAGAAAAAGAATGAGATCTTGTTTTAACAGCATTTAAATATGTTAATTGTAACTAAAATGGATAAAAAGATGGAGTTTATCTGTAAAGTTAAACTAATCGAGGTGACCTGGTGAAGCTCAAGGTAGCTTACAGGAATTTCAACAGCAAACCAACACCTTTATAACCAAAAACAGGTGGAGATCTCAGGACAAAATATGGTTATCATCACCATTGTCAAAAGAATTCACATTCATTACTGAGGTAAAAGGATAAATACTAGGGTTTAAAAAGACTTCTGTAGAAGTTGAAGTATCATCTCAAGCTTTTTAGTGTAAAAGTACTGTTTTCAAAATAACTTAAAGGATGAAATTTAAAGTAATGTAAGGGGGGAAAATGGCATTAAGGACAAAAGCTTAGTCCGCGCCAATCGCACTCACTAATTTATTCATATGTCTCTCTACAGAACTCCCTACTGTATCTTATTTTGCTGAGGACAAAGCACCCATTTGATAAATGAGCAAGTAGTGGAGGAATAATCACTTTTAAGAAATGATCTTTTTTTGAGTAACGACCCCAACACTGCTTATATGTCCTTATTGGAGTGTGACGTGATTTATGTCACACTCAATCACATTCACTCTATCCAGATTTATCTGGATAGGTTTTTTTTCTTTTTTTAACGATGACAATAAACAACAAGGCTATTTATAAAATGTAAAGAGTAGAGATAAGTACAGATAAAGTAAGGATAATAAAAAGTCGGATGAAGAATATTTACTGCAAAGTATAGATACCCGAGATTTCTTCTTACGTAAGTTAACAAAGTATTTTTGTACATTGCTACTTGACACCTCTGTTTATCATTTATATTAGCAGCATAATAGGTTAGACAACGACCTATGGAGACGTTTGAATAACAGATGAACTGATGGAAAAGAGGGGAAGATGATTATTGACTGAACGTTTGTAAGTGTGACACCACACCATAGATCAAGGCAAGTACAAGGCAATGAAATACAGTTTGCATCTAACCAGAAGTGCATTTGTAAACGACCTACATATGTTCAGTTTGCTCGCGTTAAAAACATCTTTTAAGTTGTGCATTTTGTGCTGGAATTTTCCATTCGTTTTCCAGCTCTTAGTCTAATAAAAAAGAAAAAGAATAACTATGTTTATATTAAAGCTGCCCGCTTTGTTTGATTTCATATGCGTCAACATTATGCTGCGTTTGTTTACTGTTGCGTCTCTGAAAGTCTTATTGCAACAAGACTCCTTAAACCATTCATAGCAAATACAATATCTGTCACTGCTTCTTTAAAAGTTCAAATCAATATTTACTGATAAACACTGACACTAAAGTTTTGAGAATGACCATACATCCTTGGAACACCAACATGACCTGACTAGCTTGTTGCTAGCAAAACACCTCCTTTTAAACAGGTGGCCATGTTTGTTTTCAGTCTTGTTGCTTGAAAGTGCAGAACAGTGAATATTTTAATCCATGTGCATCATGCTTAAAGTGTTTAGGTTAGTTTATTAGCTATTTTCTGATGTTTGAGTATAATGTTTCATCTCTTGTACAGAGAAATCAATATCTGCCCATTTAAAAGTGAATTAGCCTTTATTATACAGCTTATGCAGTCAATAGTGGCAAATAAAATTTATTCTTTTGTTTAACTTGCAAAGGGTATTGGAATTAACAAATCTAATTTTTTATATTGAAAGAAAGTAAAGAATTATTTCTCACAACAGATTTGTGGTGAGAGTATTTTATGATAGTTTTCATCAGTAGAATGTGTACAGTAATATATGATGTCATTGCTGATGCAAAAAAAATCTATATATTTCACATTATACAGTTTGTTTTTCGTATGAAATTCATTGAAAATCATATGTGAAAAATTGTGTCTGAGGTCCAGGTGACTTTTCGTGTGTGAAATATTTCTAATTTGATTCGGATAGCTTGATACCAAGGCGAAAAGACACTTCTAGAAATCATTCTTTGGTGAATGTGCTACTGTATTTTTACACCTATAGTGGTACAGCTAAAAAAAATCAACATTATACATTTTCTAAAAATAATTAATAAGATACGATAAAATAAAATACGATTAAAATAAGATAAAATAAGATACATTTTCAATCCAACGGTGGGGAAATTGCAAAAATTGCATATTTGTTTGAGAAAAAAAATACTATTATTAGATAGTGTGAGCTCATACCCAAATGCTATATTTTAAAGCTTTCCATATTACATTGTTAACTGTCTGTCTTCACGCAAAAAGTGTATATCACACACACACACACGCACACACACACACACGCCTCGCGCGCCCGCGGTATATCTGTGCTGTAATGCTGTCACCTGGTGGTGAAAGTGATTCGAAGTTTTTAATAATACGGGGCTTTTCAGGTTCTTGGAAATATGTTTAACGAAGCAAAAGAGAAAATGTAATGAATGAATGAATGAATGAAGTGGAGGGGCACGGTGGCGTAGTGGTTAGCACGTTCGCCTCACACCGCCAGGGTCCGGGTTCGATTCCCGTCTCGGC
The DNA here is from genome assembly GCA_030449085.1 of Kryptopterus vitreolus. Classification (NCBI taxonomy): domain Eukaryota; kingdom Metazoa; phylum Chordata; class Actinopteri; order Siluriformes; family Siluridae; genus Kryptopterus; species Kryptopterus vitreolus. The sequence goes on from JACRUU010000023.1 coordinate 6,652,868, forward strand.
CATGTGTGTGTGGAGTTTGCATGTTCTCCCCGTTTGTCAGGGGGTTTTTCTCCGGGTTCTCCGGTTTCCCCCCGGTCCAAAAACATGCACAGTAGGTTGATTGGCACCTTGGAAAAATTGGCCCTTGTGTGTGTGTGTGTGTGTGGTGTGTGTGTGTGTGTGTGGTGTGTGTGTGTGTGTGTGTGTGTGTGTGTGTGTGTCTTGTGTCTTTGCGCTGTTTGCACCAGGTTGCACACGATGCACTTTATGTAGCTAGGACAAACTTAGTATCGTCCTCAGCATTGTGTTGTTGTGTTTGTGTTATATGTTGTTTTGTGTAAGCACCGGGGTCCTGGAGAAACGTTGTCTCATTTCACTGTGTACTGCGTCAGCTATATGTGGTTGAAATGACAATAAAAACCTCTTGACTTGACTCTTGACTTGACTTGTGTGTGTGTGTGAGTGTGTGTGCCCTGCGATGGGTTGGTATTCCATCCAGGGTGTATCCTGCCTTTATTCCCATAGACGCCTGAGATAGGCACAGGCTCCCCGTGACCCGAGGAAAGATCATCGGATATAGCGGTAGAAGATGAATGAATGAATGAAGTGGCCCTGTCATCGCAGCAGTGTGGAGAAGGTTCCACTGGAATTGTAAATTATTACAGATTACAAATGACCCTATTCAAAATGTAATGAGTAGTGTAAACTCTCAATTACTTTAGAAAAGTCATGTAACTGATTACATTTGAATGGTTTTTGATTACTTTCGTTTGTCCAGTAGGAAGCACTTTTAAGTTAACGTTCTAAGAAAAAAAATTCAAACCCCCTATTTGTAATCTTTAACCTTTTCATAATTAACTGCAATTTAATGACATTAATAATAAGACACATTTAATCAGTAACTGTAACGAATTACTGTTACATTTATTTTGTAATTAAATTCCGTAACGCCGTTACATGTAACTTCCCAACACTGGCCATCGGTTCTCGTGATCAGCCTGAAGATACTTTCACAGAGCCTGGTGTCTCTTCCAGGCTCTCTTACATATATAGCATATATATATATATATATATATATATATATATATATATATATATATATATATATATATATATATGAGAACAAATTCATACTACAAACAAACTCTCGGGAATGTAACTCGTTTGTAAAGTGGGGACCATGTGCACACACATATATCACACACATACACATATATGTATATATATGTATATAGTCGACCATGCACAGCATTGATCTCTACAGCAATTTCAGCTACAGTAACCTCAACCTTTTCTCCTCACATGCATCACTGTTACTGGTTCCTTCCTTGGACTGTATTTGATATATACTATCCACTGCAAATGAGGAACACACTTCAAGACCCATTTTGAAAACCCAGTCATCTAGCCATCACAAGTTTGTGTATTTCTGTTCCTTTTATTAAATTATATCATATGATGTATCACCATGGTCCTGGGGAATTTTTTTTTTTATTATTTCAATGTGTACTTTACTGTATAAGGTTGGAATAACAATAATGCCTACTTGAAAATTTTATTTCACTCTGCTTTAATGTGCATGTGAAATTTTGTGTATTAACACAATAATATATAATAATATATAATTCCGTGTGCAGCAGTATGGTTTCATGCCATGGATGAGCATTAGGGAAGCAGGATTTGTTTTGATGATGCTGGCGTAGAAGTATAAAGGAAGGTCAGAAAGAGTTGTATTGGTGGATCTAGAGAAAGCGAGTGACAGAGTGACAAAAGAGGAGTTGTGGTATTATATGAGGAAGTCAGGTGGAGCAGATAAGTATGAGTGCAGGTCTTGTATGAGGACAGTGTGACAGAAGTGAAGTCTGCAGTTCGAAGACACTGGTGCAAGGTGGAGGTGGGATTGCATCAAGGATCGTCTGAGACCTTTCCTGTTTGCAGTGGTGATGGACAGGTTGACAGGTCTAGGATATGTGTTTGAAAGACATTAACAACTGCATATTAGAGGGATAGATCATGTTTTGGAGACAAGGTGATGAAGACTAGAGTGAGATGGCGTGGAAATGTGCAGAGAAGGGACATGGGATATATAGGCAGAAGACAGTGTAGTAGCGACCCCTAACGGTAGAAACAGGAAGTATTATAATTAAGTACAATAATATAATAACACATCATACTACAATATAGCGCATATAATATTTACATTTTCATTTAATCGTAAACAACAGCAAAACGTTTCGGAAACTGAGGTGTAACCTGACTACAAAATAACCCGGATGAAACCATACGAGGAACACGTCACAGCCAAAACTCCTCTGTCTCTCTACCCTGCCCACTCTACCCCCGCCTTATGCTCTACAATTGGCTGGGAGTTCATCCTGATTGTCCAATCAGCAGCCGGTACAAGCAGCTGATTTGCTCAATCAGAGGCGGGATTTGCCGGAATATGGGTGGGAAAGCGGGACACACAACCCACTTACTTGGCAATAGTGACCTGAACATAACTGAGTTTCTGAGCGGAGCGGAAAAGAGGAAACATTTATACAGCGGTGTAAAATTGCCTTAACGCTTTTTCGGGATAGTTATATATGTCACTGGGATTTGTTTTCCGTTCTATTTGTCTGCCAGCTGAAGGAAGGCTAGCGTGCCTTGTGTTTATCGCTGAGCTGGCTAAGCCTCTCCGGGAGAGCTGGACTGCTAACTGGGCTCCGTGTCGCCTTCTCTTATAATCCAGCAAGAACCAAAACCCTCCAAGTTTATATTCTGACAATTCGCGCTTCACCAAGTGAACATGAGGATCACAGTGGATTTTGAGGAATGTCTTAGAGACTCTCCGAGATTCAGGTAGGAGTGTTTTCATCTCCCTATAGGTTTTTTTTTGGCTATTTTTGTCCAGGAATGTGAAGTCCCTGACTGAGGAAACTAGAGTTGAGCTACGCCGTGATACCGTCACGCTCTCCGATTAATACCGCGATACCGATGTGGCGATATTTTTTCAGAAAAATCACAAAAAATGGTGTAATAATATTACAAATGTCATAAAATTTATCTGTCTATCGATCTATCTATTCAATGTTTTTATCTTCAGTCTGTCCATCTTATCCTGTTCTCCATTTCTATTTCTTTTAAATGAGTAATGATATTTATTTATATAACCTACCCATATTTACGCCATGCTATTAACATTTTCTGATTGGTCAGATGATTCTACAGTTTTCTGTATTTTCTGCTATCTATCAATCAATCAATCAATCAGGCTGTTAATACTTTTAACATAAATTTCTTGTTCAGTTCAGTGTAAAAGGTTTATTTAATGTTTTTTTTAAATTGTTAAATATGGTACGTAGCTCCTTTAAGAATTCTGTAGTAGTTCATAACTGTTGTGAATGTGCAGCTAGTAGGCGTAATTCAAGAAATTTAGGAAACGTCAGTAGATACATGTTTCTGTGTGTTTCTTATTAACAAAAGGTTCAGAACCGGAGAACGTGTATATCGTCAATTGGTAAGCGCGGATGAAGAAAGGTCAATTCTGAAATGATCTGAGAAGGCCAAAAAAAAAGTGGAAAATATATGAACCAACCATGGTTTCATCTTTTGTTATATGGCTAAAGAGGCATTCAAGAGAAAAACGAAAGCTTACAAAGTCTCTTTATTTCTCTCTCTCTCTCTTCCTCTTGTATTTCAGTTGTTAGTTGCTATTTTTTTTACTGAAGCTGAAAAGTGCTCTGTTATTCACACTCGTTATTGAATTCTATCCTGTGGTTTGGGACATATCCGCTCCTATGCTGCATTTTTGCTCTAAATGTATTTGTATTTCCATGAGTATGCTTTTTTGGTTCTATGTTAAACATACAACATCATAGAAAACATGGATACTGTTTTAAGTTGTGTGTGTGTGTGTGTGTGTGTGTGTGTGTGTGTGTGTGTGTGTGTGTGCATGCTCGCACTGATGACTAGTGGTGGTGTGGACTTTGGGATGTAGCCACTTTGTCTTTCCGGTATTTCACGCAGGGGAAGTGTTGGTCCGCCCCCCAGCTCAGGCTTTCCAGGCTTTGTGAAGTAAAGAATGACCTCCTCCCTCATTTCCCCCTGCCTTGTCCCCTCTCACTCATTCCCCTTTCACTCATTCCCCTCTCCTTGTTCCCTTTTATACTATCTCCGAGCGCAGCAGCACAATGAGGAGCAGATGTTTCGAAAGTTGCTCGCAGGAAACACTGAAATGGGACCTTGGGATTTCTTCCCCTTGTGGTCTATCCGTAAACACCATTTTAATGCAGCCCCCCCCAACAATTAATAACGCAACTCTTCATCTATTACGTGTTTGTTTTTCACGACAGTTACGTCATGGGGGGGCATGAGTGAAGCCAACTTGCATTTACAAGCAACATGATCTTAAACAGCATATAACACTGCTGAGTAATCCTGTATTCTGATTGGTCAAAAAGTGCATATTTATAGTAAATGGCTCTCTCTCCATCTTGTCTTATCTAAGTAAGTTTACACACACATATGTGCACACACACACACATGGTGTGTGATTATATATATATATATATATATATATATATATATATATATATATATATATATATATATATATATATATATATATATATATATATATATATATATATATATTATAATATAGTATATGTATAGTATAGTAAATGAACAAAGGTTTGTGCACCCCTGACCACAAAATTTGTATGTGCTTTTTGAACACTATATTAAACATTCAGTCCCCATTTGATGTTATAATAATATAATAATCTTGTGTGCTTGTGGAGAATGCTGCTCATTTAGACGTAAAGGTGTTAGTAATGTCGGGTACTGATGGAGGTGAGTTGAGGAGGCCGTGAACATGCTTATGACCAGTTGTCCACAAACTTTTGGCAGATGGATGGATAGATAGATAGGTAGGCAGACAGACAGATATAGTGCGTGTGTATGGCAATGAATATTATCTTGGAATCAGGTAATTAATCTGTGGTGTCACTTCCTTTCACTTTCATTTGTTCCTGCACAAAAACACAACCAAAATAACTCCCTCAGATATTTCTATATTAGTCTATATTTCTATATTAAATATTATTATTATTTATTTTTTGCAGCCGAAGATGTCAGATAATAGTGAATATTTTATAGGATCTAAAACACTCATCTAATATACACTGTCTATTATTTCTAGTTTGCTTATTGGTTATGATTTTCATTTTTGTTAGGATTTGTTTGCTTGTTTTAAGCATTTGAAATGTACAAAAGATGCTGACCACATGCACACAGGCTGTCAGACTGGTCTTTATGAAAGCGGTGCTTGTCTGATGGTTAATTGACTTTTCCTACCCTGTTTTCCTTTTAACTTTCTTTTCTGTAAAACAAAGTCAAGAGTGTTCAATAATGAACTAAAAAAAAAAAGTTGCTAAGTCACTTTCTGAAAATCATGTTTTTGTTTTTAATGATTTGTTCACTAGTAGTTACCGTAAATTCTGGACTATAAGCTGCTACTTTTTTTTTATAGGTTTTGAACCATGTGGCTCATACAAAGGTGAGGCTACTCTGCAGATTTTTTTCCACCGCTAGGGGCGCTCTAACCGGAATTAGAATCAAAACTAAGACAAAATAAATGCAAAGAAGAATACGCTAGTTCAAGAAGAATTTGCTAGTTCAAGAAGAATACGCTATGATGGAGACAGATGTGACAAAGCGCTGCTGAGTTTGTTGAACTCCGACACTGAAGAAGACGACTTCGTGGGTTTCAGCGAAGATGGTTAAGGTGACGTGATTTCACACACAGGAGAAATGAAGATAAATACTGTAAATACCGGTTATTTTCTCTTGGTTCTGTGCAAAGTTGCTGCCGTGTTAAAATACAGGTTAGGAAAGGATCTATTTAGGTACATACATGTACATTTACAATTCAAAATCGTTCTGTTCCTGTAGTAAATATCTAATCTAAAAACATACATATCTGTGACTTGCAATACTTTTTTAAATAGAGCGGATGCGGCTTGTATGCAGGTGCGGCTTGTTTATTTTTTATTTTTTTAAATAGAGCGGATGCGGTTTATATGCAGGTGCGCCTTATAGTCCAGAATTTACGGTACCTAGTAGAAAATGGGCGTGTGTTTTTGCAGTACTGCTCGTCTTTGGTCACCCTTGTGAGAATTGTTTTCGTTTTGCTCCTGAGAATACATGCTTACATTAACATGTGGTATTTGGCAGACATCTTTTTCATAACCTTCTGATCAGATAACATCTATTTTTGAGGACTGAACAGTTGATAATGTCATCTAAAAATACACTATCTATAAAATAACAATTAAAAAACAATTAGAAAGGAAAACCCAAAGAGCATGTGCCTGGTTGTGTTGTGTTTAAGTTGTGTGTTTGTGTACATCGGTCACCCATGTGTGTTAAACACACAATAGCTAAATTGCTGTTTCAATGTGACTGCGTGTTTAGTAGCCTGGTGATAATGTGATGAAGTGACAACCGAGAATCTACGAGTGGTGAGAAATAACAATCCACTGGAAATGGAAAAACACATTTTATCAATAATGTTAAAGCAAAGTTAAAAGAAAATGTCACATTTGAAGTTGTTTAATAGAAAGTAGCTGTAGATTAGATTTAACATCCAAAATATAATATGAGGGAGTTCTCTTCTCATCCACATATATAGTACACACATGTGTATGATTTAGATTTAGGAGGAAGGAGAATGTGTCCCTTACTCTGATTGCAAGGTCAACTACATTTTAAGGCATTTGACAAACACTTATCCAGAGTGGATTACATTTATTTCATTTATACAACTTGGCAGCTATTTAAGGGTAAGGGTCTTGCTCAGGGGCTCATGAGTGGCCGCTTAGTGTTGCTGGGATTTGAACTCATGACCTGTCGATCCAAAGTGCCTTACGGAACTACGGAAGCTCGCTGTGCCAAACCCAGGTGAAATCGTAAAATCGATATTTGTATTTTGACCTTAAACCATAAACCCAAATGAATCGATAATAACGGTTAATCTCTGCATCATTTGTGCTCGACATTTGTTTACATTCCGGTGAGCAAATGCACCACTCAAATGACTAAAAAAGACGTCATAGTTTTCGAAATCCTATATTTTCACTGTCAACACTGCCACGTTTTCAAATGCACCCGTTGTGATGAGCGTTTTATCAAAAAGTTCCTTTTTTCCCCCTTAAATATACTGTTTCCGTGTGGCTGGAAGGCCAAAAGGGAGAGAAATAAAATGTACTGGTGTGGATATGACCTCAGTATATTGCTCTGCTTTTTGAACTTGAACGCTTCAGTTTCCTTAAGCGTGTGTGTGTGTGTGTGTGTGTGTGTGTGTGTGTGTGTGTGTGTGCGCGCTAGCTTTAATTAAATGCCTCATTAAGGTGATGCCCTACATTCATTCATTCATTCATTCATCTTCTACCGCTTTATCCGATCTTCCCTCGGGTCACGGGGAGCCTGTGCCTATCTCAGGCGTCTATGGGCATTAAGGCAGGATACGCTCTGGATGGAATGCCAACCCATCGCAGGGCACACACACACACATTCATACACTCACACATTAGGGACAATTTTCCAAGGTGCCAATCAACCTACTGTGCATGTTTTTGGACCGGGAGGAAACCGGAGAATCCGGAGAAAAAAACCCCGAGGCACGGGGAGAACATGCAAACTCCACACACACATGGCCAAAACGGGAATCGAACCCTACAGCAATTTTTTTATTTGATCATCTATCTGTTTATTTTGACAGTGATCCATCGTTAAAGTTAAAGTCCACCCTGAAACACATATTATATATTGAATTGTTTCTCATGTGGTTGGTGATTCATGGCTATTTTTTGCTTAATTATTTTTGTGACACCATGTCAATGGAGAACATTGCTGCTGTTTTTACTCTGCGACAAGAAAGATTTTGAACATATATGATTGCAGTTGCAGTTATTGATCAGGTTATTTCTGTACCTATAACATTTAAAAAAAAATTCTTGTTGCCCCCCCCCAGGGCTACCATTGAGGAAGTGGAGGGAGATGTGTGTGAGCTGGAGTCCAAATTAGATAAGGTGAGTTCAGGATATCCTACAACAACATCACATTTATAATGCAGGGTTGTCCAAAAAGATGTTACCACTTAGATTGAGTTTTATTTTAATAACATAACAACATTCACAATATACACAAGTCCAAATGAAGCGAGTGCACTCCTTTAACCTGTACTCCTTTGTTCTCAATGCATGTGCAAATGCATTTTTGCAATTTATTGTAAAATGATGTAGTACCATATGAGTGGTAAGATCTTTTTGGACACCTTTTGGAAACCTTTTGCAGCCATCAAATGCGAACGGTACCGCAAAGCATCTAGTGAAATGATTTCGAAATGCAAATCATGTTTAAACCATTTAATTCAGAAATAAATTCTGTTTAATTCTGCATATTTTGCTCCATGTTCCAACTTTTTTTGGTTTGTAGCTTGTATGAAAAAAACTGATTAAAACCAGGACTTTTCAGTTCTCGCTTATATATTGTATGGTAGAAAAGTAAATGTAATTTGAAAGGTTATAATAGTTATAATAGTAAAAGTCAGTGTTTAACTGATAACTAATACTATATGAATAGTTTGTAACATTAGAGCCTGTTAATATTCTTGCAACCAAAATGATTATAGGAACATTATAGCCATAATAAATCATAGTACTTTGGATACTTGAGTAAATAAAAAAATAAAAAAGTTTTTACTCAAGTAAATGTTTGCTGTACTTTTATTATAGTGAGTGTATCTCACTTCATAGTTTGTGTACTTTTGTCCACCACATCCATGTTCACTAAAAACTAGCATGTAATGCCACGAGTTGTGCACAAACAGGTGTTACTGATGTGGAGCACTGGGATCTGGCCACTTCCTTTCGCCATCATTCGAACTCCAATGTACATTATGTAATGTTGCACAGCTGATGGATGTAAAACCACACCCATGTTTCCTGTACTGGCTCACATACTGCTGCAGGCTTGTGGACTACCACTCACATTTTTGAAACGTTAGATATTTCTTGACCGTTTGCGCTTATTTGCAATTTACATCTTGTTTGCTCCAGTTATATTCGAATAAAGGCTGTCGGAATTAAAACGCGCTTCTACGTATCGCCAGCGAAGTCAAGCGCCTCCCTGATGTTTGTATTTTGTAAGGAAATAAAGAATGATCAATGCCTAAAGGGATTGCAGAGGATGTGGACATAGCATTTCAGCAAGATGCCCAAGCAATAGAGAAACGAAAGTCTTCGAGTGAGCTGCTTGTTGTTCAGAGCTGCTTATTGTTTGAAAGGTTTGAATGACTCACGTTCTCACTTCCCCCTTCATGCCAAGGAAGGATATACTTTCTGAGCTCAAAGAACAGGAGAGTGAGGAGGAGGAGGAGGAGGGACATGTTTCTGAAATTAGCCTTTCTGTAAACCCTCCTCCATACACTCGGGAACGCTGACAACTTGCGCGGGGCAGGGGGTGGGGGGTGGGGTGGTTACATGAAGATGAAATACAAAAAAAAATGGAGCGATGATGCTTTTTATTTCATGACTAGAATAATTCAACAGCACAATAATTACAGTGCACAAAGAGCAAGTACAAAAAAAACGGTAATTACATAAATAGCTATTTTCAAATGTTTTTTGTCCAATGTTTGTCGGTCCGTTTCGTATACTCTAATTTAGAATATCCTGGCTTCTTGATTCACTTCCTGTAGCGAGTCATTGGATAGCCAAAACACTTTCTCACTGCTGTTATCCAATGATATAGCGTGAATAGAAGCAATTTCATTTTTGCAAGAAGAAAGCAGTCGTATTTATAATGGTTATAAGAATAAATCTCCTTCTCACAGAGATGTGAAAATCAGAAAATGAGGCTAAACAGAATAAAATGCATTACATTGTGTTCACAGTAATTGCATTTTGTAGACTCTTATCTTGTTTTTTTTTTTAATTAATTTATTTAAGTTATTTATTTATTAATCGCCAAGCAACTTGGACTCTCACACCCCACGACCTTCTGATTGGAACTCCAACATCCAATAGTTTTATAACTGAGCTACAACTTGAATTAAGAACTGAAATCTTGAGCATGTTAGTATCAATATTATGTATCTGGAAAGTTCAGTAAATAATCAATCACTTGAAAAGCTGTGTACTGATTACATTTCCTCACTCACGAAATAAACAGCCTTCGGTACTTAATGCTGAAGTGAAACATGTCCGATCTCCCCGATATTGCGACTTTCAGCTGCCATGTTGCATTGTGACTGGGCGACTGAAAAAATGAAAAAGACTCCATCCAAGATTTGAATCTAACTCGTGTTATAATTGGAATTTTAAAGCTTTATTTCAGATTGTCTTAAAACAGGGGTGGGCAAACTACAGCCCACGGGCCAGATCCGGCCACTTGGTCCTGTAATGACTGAGGCCCTAGCAGGTGATGCATTAGTCTCTCAAATAACAGGACGCGAGTGTAATACCAGGTAAACAATAACGGAAAAATATTGCAAAGTAACCCCCCCCTAACCCCCCACCCTCGTCAACCGTTCTCGACAGGACATGCTTCCAATGCCACCCGACCTTCAAAAACACGACACGCAGAATGCACACACGATATATTCACATCCACCCGCAAATGTTGTCAAAATGGACAGTGTTTCAAAGCAGCTTTACAGAATCTAAGCATCAAAGAACAAGATTATATATATATATATATATATATATATATATATATATATATATATATATATATATATATATATATATATAGATATATATATATATATATATATATATAACAAAATTTTACAAAATTCTCCTAGATGGTATGCTGAAGCAATCTTGAGAGGAAACAGACTCAAAAGGGGATTTTTCTTGTTTCTCTGCAGAATTTCCATTAGTATTTATAAAGTTCTACTTTATTGTTATCTTAACTGCTTCATTTAAATAAATCCTAATTTGGGGTTTTCCTAATATTTTATACACCCTTGGTGACGGTTTAGTCAGTATTTCTAATATAATAAAAGCAATCAACGTTCGTTTGATCCCTAGGTTTAGATTAGTGTTTGTGGGGCCCTAAAGCACCTCTTGGTGCGTCTATTACATCATTCTAACAGAGCACAATAGATTTTCAGTACATCACTTATGCTTCCACAGTGGCGCCACAGTTAGTCATCAGATTAGTGAATTAATCTGCAGAATAGGGAAGTTTCACATTCATGAAAGTCTTTAAAACACATGATTGAATTACTAGTGCTGTCATTTTTACATTCTATTATTTTAGATTAATTACACTTAATTTTTTTTTTAGCTGGTGAAGTTGTGCATTGGGATGATTGACGCTGGGAAAGCGTATGTCACAGCAAACAAGCAGTTTGTCAATGGTATCCGGGAATTGGCACAGCAGTCATCTGAAGACGAGGTCATCGAGGTGAGGAGCACCGAATCTGGTTTCTGGTTTAATAAAACCATTGATTTTTACTATTTATAAACAATTGTATTTACTACATTAATTTAAAATCTGTAATTTTCATTTTAATGCATCGAGAACCAAGTTTGTTTTTGTTCTCCCTCAAAGTGTACATTCATTCTCCTGAAACATGTTGGAACTTTTTTAAATGTACAGCTTTAACTTAGATTGTTACAAAGCACTGATTGTAGAAACCTTTCTTTTTTTTCTTTCTTTTTTTCATATTTCTGCTTAATGATTTTTTATCTTTAAATATGGAGCATCTGCTCTATAAGTCATTAAAGAAGTGACAATATATTAGACCAAACTCAACATAAGAGCTGAATGTTTTACATTTCCCCCCCCCCACAGTCGAGTTTGACAAAGTTTGCTGAGAGTCTGCAGGAGATGACCAACTACCACACAGTAAGAGAACCAGAGCAAGAAAATAAGTGTGTGTGTGTGTGTGTGTGTGTGTGTGTGGGTGTGTGTGTGTGTGTGTGTGTGGATATGTGTGTGTGTATATGTGTGTGTGTATATATATATATATATATCTTATACGTATATAGATATGTGGTTACATAAGGACTATATATATATATATTATATATATATATATATAGATGTAGTGTATTACTATATATATATATATATATATATATATATATTGTCTATAATATATCTCCTAGTATATGTGTATGTGTGTATATATATATATATATATAATATAATATATATATATATCTATATATATGTATATGTATGTATGTATGTGATATCTCATATATATAATATATATATAGTATGTATATATATATATATATATATATATACTATATACTAATTATATATATATATGTATATATATGTATGGGATATATATATAGGTGTGTGTGTGTGATATGTGTGTGTGTGTGTGTTCGATATAGGTATGTAGGTGTGTGTATTTACATTTACAGCATTTATCCACAGTGATGGTGTGGTGTGTGTGTGTGTGTGTTTGCGCATTGCCCTTGAATATTTACACATTTTGTCACAGTATAACTATAAACTTAAATATATATAATTGGGATTTATGTGATAGACTAACACAAAGTATCGTATACTTGTGAAGGGGAAGGAAAATGATACATGGTGTTAAATTAGATACGTTTGTAGTTGCAACATGACAAAATGTGGAAATATTCAAGGGAAGGGGTATGAATACTTTTGCAATACTGTGTGTGTGTGTGGTGTGTTTTTGTGTAAGGAAGAGACTTTACCCTCTTACTTCTGCCCTAGTGTTATTCATTTGTTTGTTTGGGTATTTATTTATTTATTTATTTAATTATTTTACCTACAATATGCAGAAGTGATTTGTAAGCAATAGAATCAGAAAAGAGAAACTGTGTTGCTGGTGAAATGTGTGGTTTGTTAGATTAGCATGCGTGCAGTGAAATGAGTCAGGCGTTAGTCATGCAAAAAAAAAAAAAAACAGCTGACTCCAGTTAAGAATTCTCATTGCATGAAACCAAGAATGTGATGTCAAGAGAGTGTGCTTAGTGTGCATGGTGGTTACATACACACAGGGATCTAAAATGGGATTGTTTTAGCTACCTTTGCAACCGAAAATTATAGTGCGAGACTGTGAAATGGTATTTGTGTGAACGGGGGCTAGTTACTAGCTCGAAACTCATGAAAAGTTAAAATGCTTGTAGACCAGATATAAAAAGAGTTTCTCCTGGCGTTGTTTTTTTTGTAAGAACCAGAAATTTTCCAGAAGGTAAACAGGTTCAGAATAGTATATGTGGAAGCTTTTGAGCGCTGTATGCAGCTGCATCTCTGCAAATTAAAATAGCATTGAATAAATCATCATTGATTTATTACTGAATTTTGGGTTTTCATTAGCTGTAATCCATAAGCATCAAACTGAAAAGAAATAAACATTAGAAATGCATCACTGTGTAATGAACCTTTATAATGCGTTTTTGTACTGAAATACTGCTTGTAATTGATTGAGATGCATCTGTATATGTATGAATGTATGCAACTAACAGGCAAACAAATAAACCTTGCAAACAATTAAAACTCTACTTGAACTTTACGTTCATTACATTTGGACCGGGAATTCTTCAAAAGAAAAATGGTGTCATCAACCCTACATGCGCAACAATTGGTAGAACATTTTACTGAAGACATCAGGGCTCAGCTTCTTGAAATCGCGAGTTTCACGTTGACGGAGACACAGAAGTCTCCAAACCGGTGTGTTAAACAATTTATTTCCTAAAAGATGTCAGTGACTCGTCTAGACGACCAACAGATACCACAAGCCTACCTTAAGGGTACGTACCACTGTTTTATTTTTATGCAATGTCAATGTTTTTGTAATTTTTATGTTCACGTTCAAGTTCTTTATTTGTTACATACATGGTTGTACATGGATGTATAACTAGCAGTAAAATGTAGGGCAGGTCGACTCCAACAGATAGGCATAAAAGGAGAATGAATTAAAAAAAAAAAAACAAGCACAAAGGATATAGAGAGGTTTTGGAATGAAGGGAATAAATAAGATTGCATGTGTTGACTATAACCTAAGAGCATATGACTAATGAATAACTTAGAATTAAGGACTAGCAGCAATAATGTGAAAATGTGCTGTAATAGTGTTTCTATTTGTTTGCTGTAATATTTGCTGTAATAGTGTTTATATTTATATTACTTTGTTTATATTTATTTTCACTTTCCTTGTCCGAAATCGTGGAAATTATAGTGGGGAGCTCTAAAAGCATGTATTTTCCATTTAGCTTGTAAGTCCTTAATATGATTTTTCCATTTATATGGTGTGTTTGTGTAAATATATACAATTTATAAAATGTAAAACTTAAATGAGATACAATGTAAAAAAAATCTTTTTTGCACTAATCAGCAGTGGAAAAAAATAATCTAAAGGTATCCCAAATGTGTAAGAGCTCCTATATCTAATCTGGGACGCAGACTCAAGCAAAGTCAGGCCATGAGTTGGATGTCCTTACAGAACAGCTTGCTGCATTTACACTCCTTCAAGTGTGGAGGATTTCACACATCCACAGAGCATTCAGTACATTTCTTGTATCTTCCAGTCCCGGCTTAAGACAGTGGCCGCTGTGCTTTCAGTTTCTATTCTATGCAACACATGGTCATCTCATCTGCCACCAAGAAGGAAACACTTATAATAATGTACTTTCTACTGTCCCATGTTTGATAAAACAGAAAACTGCATACAATTATTTCCTGGCTGTCTTTCAAGAGCTGTTTACATTTACTAGTTGCATCCTTCTGTCCAATGACCTCATACTTCCCCAGAGAGTTGCAAGACAGTTACAGCTTTTAAGAAAAAGCAGGGAAGACATGAGCGTGGTGGTGTGTTTTCCCAGTTTTTTGCTTATCATCAAGGGCAGGAAATGGATTAGGTCACATTTCAGGTTTGGTAAGATTGCAGTAGTGAGATTGCGAGAGAGATTACTCGCATAAACAAGGAACAGATCAAGATAAGGAACAGTAATTGTTGTATGTGTGGATTTTTCTTTTTCTCAATAGTGTGACTTTTATTTATTTATTTTTTAATATATGAAGCAAATAGGCTGTGTTGTATTTCTATTCTAGTCTAAGAAATGCACTTGTGTCCATATTAACCTGAAGTTGTTGTTAATCTAGTTAATGTAATTGCAAGTTAATTAATGTTCTTCTAAATGTCTTCTTAATGTGTTTCTAAATGTTGCCGTTAATAATTGCGTTCCGTCACTGGGTTAGATGTGGATGTGGAGAGAAAGTAATGAGAAGTCTGAGAACTCTTGTACAAGAAACATTTCACCATGTTTTACAGCCGCTTTTGGTAAACATTGTCCACCAGTGTATGCTAAATGATAATGTGCATGTTTACTTTTTTTTTACTTTTAGGATGATGACTATGATCATGAGAACTGTGCAAGAAAGGATTCTGGGTGCATGTCCACCAGAGGCGGTCTACCAAAGAAGGATTCTCTCTGGAAATTGTACAAATTCTACAAATGTGTATCATGTGTATTGATCTATTAATAAATATATGAATGCATTGATGTGTAAGAATTGTGTGTGTGTGTGTGTGTGTGTGTGTGTGTGTGTGTGTTTAACAAAAAAATAAAAAAATAAATAAAAAATTAAAGCCCTTTGTACTGTGAGGACAGTTGACAGTAGCCCGGCCCTCAGTGTGAAACCTTCTCTTAATTTACATATTGTTGTACTGATATAAGTTTAACTGCTCAAAAAAAACCCTTGTGTCCACTTTTTCGACATTTGACTCGATTCTGCCCAATAAGGCGTTACTCACTCCAGCCAAAGGACTTTTTGTTGTGCAGCATAGATACATAGATACAGGTTTCAAAGATAAGCCTGTCTGGTTATTTGATGTAAACAGAAAATAAACATTTTGGTAAAATATTTGGAAGAAATGAATACTGACCCATCTCTCTCTCTCTCTCTCTCTCTCTCTTTATTTTTTTTTTTTATAAACAGATTTTATTTGACCAGGCCCAGCGCTCAATCAAATCGCAGCTTCAAATGTTTGTAAAAGAGTAAGTATTGATACTGTGCACTCACCATTGATGAATTAACAGAATAAATCTTATTGAGGACTGTGTATGTGTTTTTTCAGAGACCTGCGCAGGTTTAAGGAGTCGAAGAAGCAGTTTGATAAAGTGAGCGAGGAGAAGGAAGCGGCACTGATCAAAAACGCTCAGGCTCCCCGAAATAAATCCCATGAGGTGGATGAAGCCAATGGCATCCTCAATCTTACACGCAAGTGCTTCCGCCACATTGTCCTGGATTACGTCCTGCAGGTAAACGCCTCCTGCCTGTTAGGATTCAGGATTCCGTATATTATGGTTATTAGTGTTACAAACTATTTATGTGAATATGTGCCATTTTTACTTGGAACCAAACAACATTCGTGGCATTTTATTTTCCGTATTTGTTTCATCTTACAAATACATAGTGTTGGAGCATAATTACCTCAGGTGTTAATATACAATAAAAGGTATTTTCTTACCTTCCTAGTCATTGTATGATATGTATGCCGTCGCCATTGTATTTCGTATGTATGAAGCATGGAGTTTGAATAACAGCTTACTAGAAGGAGCTTTGCAAATGTTTTTAGATACAGTATACAATGAACAAAGTGCCATCTGAATGTCCTTTAAATGACTTTTGCTGGACTTTAATACTCAAACCCCTTTGAGAAACTTTCTGTTTACCCAAATTAGTTTAGGTGTTTAGAAAAAATACATATTGTCTTTATTTTATATTAAAATAACTAAACCTGGCTGTTTTTCATGAGCATAGTCATCTTCTACCGCTATGTCCAATCTTCCCTCGGGTCACAGGGAGCCTGTGCCTTTCTCAGGCGTCTATGGGCATTATGGCAGGATACACGCTGGATGGAATGCCAACCCATCGCAGGGCACCCACAAACACATTCACACACTAGGGACAATTTTCCAAGGTGACAATCAACCTACTATGCATGTTTTTTGACCGGGGGAAACCGGAGAACCCGGAGATAAAGAACCCGGAACATGCAAACTCCACACACACGGCCGAGACGGGAATCGAACCCGGACCCGGTGAGGCGAACATGCTAACCACTAAGCCACCATGACTATAGTATGAACATAGTCATTCTGTTAAAAAACAAAATGATAGCACTTCTTTTTAATTTTAAATAGTCATTAAATCACTAAATAGCACCAGTGACAATGTAGTGGAAGAAGCAGAAAAGTTTGTGCAAAGACGTCATTAGAATTAGTTCAGTTTTTAGGTTTATCTAATAACACGAACACACAGCTATGTCATGTACCATTCACAATGACAGTGTTGAATCTAATGTAATATTTTGGGTTTGGGGACTTTCACGAATATGCTTTACTTTCAGTGCACTGGGTTACGGTGTTTTATTGTAAAATAATCATGTCTCTGATCTGAACACTTTATATTAAGAAGTTTGTTAAATACATTTCAAACAAAAAGCTGTATAGTTAATGGATGTAAACACTTTCAGTTTCTATTTATTTTCTCAGTAAAATGTCATGCTGTTATTTATTTATTTATCATTTGTTTTGATGTGTCCTATTGAAGCTATTGAAAATAATAGCAACATTTTATTTTCTCTCTGTATAGATTAATCTCCTACAATCCAAGAGACAATCAGAAATCCTTAAATCGGCAAGTGGTTTTAGTCTTTAATAACAAATATAACAGATAAAGTAAATCTATTCAAACTCACATGGTTCAATATTTCTTATACCTTCTCTTCTGTCCTATTTAGATGTTGTCCTTCATGTACGCCCATCTGACCTTCTTTCACCAAGGTTACGACCTGTTCAGTGAACTTCACCCCTTAATGAAGCACCTTGGGGGGCAGGTACAGTCGCTCTTAAAATCCCCATTCAAATCCCCTTCATTTAAACATATCTGAGATACATATTGTCATTTTGGACAAATGTATGCTAATTGTTTCCCAATACAAGCAGAAAACACCACCTTGGATGTGTTTATTGTTGGTGTTACGTAGAGATGTCACTAGTAATATTTACAATTCACAGTTAATCTCTTTCTCACACACACACACACACACAC
Source organism: Kryptopterus vitreolus (assembly GCA_030449085.1). Lineage (NCBI taxonomy): Eukaryota > Metazoa > Chordata > Actinopteri > Siluriformes > Siluridae > Kryptopterus > Kryptopterus vitreolus. Next base: position 6,670,952 of record JACRUU010000023.1, read on the forward strand.
ACACACACACACACACACACACACACACACACACACACACACACACACACACACACACATACTATCTTATAGTTCATTTTGTAATAATGTGTAATACTGCAGAAAATTCTAATTCATTTTTAATGTCCAGTCTCTTTAAACATTCTCTGTGAGGGTGAATAAACACTCAAATCCAATTTGAATGTTTTGTTTACTTTGACACCATTGGAATGCACCGAAATGAAAGTCTAGATATCAGGAAGATCAAACCGGTTAGTCAAAGTGTGCTTAAGTTAAAGGCACTTGCACTCAGTATGATGTTGGAAATGGTATGAAAAAGGAATGCTGGTATATCGGCAAGGTTAGATTAGTGCGATTGCCTCTAGGTGTAAGTATGTGTACCGGCGTCACATCCGGGATGCCAGGATTCACCTGGTGTTTCTACGATAGACTCCTTCACGTCATTGTGTCGCACACAGTAGTACATGGAAATAAATGAAATCTTTGTGTAGATGGGGAAAGTTTTTAAATATCTGAAAAGGCTTTTTGCAGCTGAAAATGGGGAACTTCAGAAAACAGATTAGCCACAGGACGATGTGACTCTGCACATGATCTATCCACTTATTATATCTCAGTCATTGCATACATTTCTGGATTCTTGTTGACCGTTTAAAGAGGCTATTAACTTGCGTTAAAACGTTTGCATTTCAAGTAAAGCCTGGAATAAATCCGTCTGTGGGATTAGATGCGCTTTTGTATACCAGTGTGATTTTTGTTGCGTACAAGACCAGGTTTATAGTAATTCAACAACTACATGAAGAAAGAATGTGGATATTTTGTCAATTAATGACTTTAGTATTATTTTGCTTCCTTTTGGTGCATAATAACCTGCCACTGGAAAGAGGAAGTGGAGGATAAAGGAATGACTGGTTCTTCCCAGTCTGGGTATTCCCAGACTGTGTGTGTGTGTGTGAGAGGGAGAGGGAGAGCTTTATATTCGCTTATTCTGGAGTAGAGTCTGAAGTGTGGAGGAGTTTGAGTCACATCTGGGATTTTAGGCCATCAGGAGTGTGTGTGATACGAGTTGAGTTGTGTGTAAGTGAAACATTATGAAGCTGAAGAATGTACAGAGGCTTTGTAGGCTACCATTGAGAAGCTGTTCAAAGGTGAGTGTGTGTGTGTGTACATTACACACCATTTTTCAGTGTTTGTGTTGGTTTCACTAACGTATTTACTGAACTTGTTGTGTGCTTTTTACACTTCATTATAATTATACTTTATATGTAAATGGTTGGTGGTGTTGCTTATGATGAGCTTTCACCCCTTAAGAGTACTTAATGTGTTAATGGAGGCATCTCGCTCAATGATTATCCTGAATGATAATCCTACATTGAGGTCTCATCTTAAAGTTTAAAATCTCCTTTTTATATAATGTTTTTATATGTTTCATATATTTTGAATCATTTTAGATATTTTCCCACAATGGGATCAAGTGTTTTTTTCTGCTTAACTTGAGGCCTTGTTAAAGTATAATAACAATGTTTTGCTATTAGGATTAGCGACATTTAAGTTAAATTTCTCATTCACCTGTTTTTTTTTTTTTTATAAAGCAGGAAACATGGTCGCAACACAGTTTTACCCAGACTCTAAAAGCATGTTCAAGGAAATGTTTCTTATAAAGAGTGATTATTGTCTCTCTCCTTCTCTCGCCGTCTGATTTACTCACACTTTAATTTAATGTGTGTTTTAGTTGGAACAGTTGATGAACGATGCAGCGAAGGATAAAAGGGACATGGAAACAAAACACTCCACAATTCAACAAAAGGTAAACGTTCACTCGTCTTTTCATTTCTCACACCCTGTTTCTCTCACTCTCTCTGGCTCTCTCATACCATCTGTGTAATGTATGTGTACTATGTTGGGTTTTTTTTTTTAGTCTGTTCTTTCTTGCTATTAGTGCATTGAATCCTGGTGATTTTGAAAATCTTGCATACGGTTTTATGCCTTTGTTTTTCTCTGGAAGTAAGAGATTTTTTTTGGGGGGACTGGAAATGTCAGCAGTTCAGTGTTCAATGTGAAATGAGTGAAAAGAGGGAAACGGCAAAAGTTTTAACTCTGCGGATAAGATTGGTGAACTCCTGACCAAAGGTCATCAGTTCAAGTCTGACCACTGCTAAGCTGTTGAGCCCTTCCACTATATATTTAAATATATATATATATATATATATATATATATATATATATATATATATAGATATATTTTTTTTTTTTTTTTTTTATATATATATATACGATATATATATATATATATATATATATATATATATATATATATATATATATATAGTGATATAGGAGGTGGGAGTTCAGTGGTTAAGCCATTGGGTTCTGGAAAAAAACAATACAGGGAAACTACCTGAAGTACCTGAAGATCGCTGGTTCAAATCCTACCACAACCAAGCTGCCACAAGAAGGCGCTTGAGAAAAGGGGCCTTAAACCTTATTTTTAATTTGCTCCTTTGTAATTCACTCTAGATAAGGGGGTCTGCCAAATACTGTAACTGTGATGTAGCTGGATGCAAAGCAACACAACATTTTTTTCCCCTCTCCTTATTCTGTGTAAATTTGACTACGGCAAAGTACATGAAAGGGGAAGGCAATGAAGTGGTGTGGTTGCAGGGACAACAGTGCAAAGTAATGGAGAGTGTGTTAGAGAAGTAAAGGAAAAAAGTGCAGGCAGGGTGGAGAAGAGTTTCTGGAGTGATTTTGTAATGGAAGGGTATCAATAAGAGTGAAAGGAAAAGTTTATAGGACCTGCGATGTTGTACAGTTCAGAGACAGTGGTTTTGTTTAAAAGACAAGAGGCGGAGTAGATGTTGAGATTTTCATTGGCGATTGGCAAGGATGGAGTGAATTAGAAAGGAGTTTATTAGAGGTATAGCCCTGGTACTATGCTTTGGTGACAAGGTGAGGGAGGCTCGATTGAGATGGTTTGGACATGTGCAGAGGACGCTGTCACCTCGGACAGATTTTTAATTTCACACTAAATTGCAGAGTTCGCTCTAAATACTTCACAACATCTATGTACTGAACAACAATTAAAAATTCATTTTACATAATTATAGAATGGAATATACCTTTACGGAATCTCCCAGACATTATTAAATATTTAAATTCCTGCTGCCAAGATTCTTCTGGGTCGCTCACGGTTCATGGAAAGTGAAATTGTATCTGTCCCAGGGGAGGAGTTTATTATGTGTTAATATGTTAAACATATTTATTAAAATCTTGTTTCTTTTACATATGCATATCTTTATGGGTTTTATAATGGTTATTCTGAGAATAATTCTAAGTAATTCTATGTTAGATCTGATGTTGAGCACCCCAATATAACCAAAATGACATGATCCTCATTTCATAACACCTCTGTGAAGATTCATGAGGTAGTTGAATCCGACTCCTTCTATCAAAGCATTTAATCTTTGAATATCCGGGATCCCCCATACAATAAATAAATAGGTATTATACGTCCAATATATAATTTGTACATTTGTGTGGAACTTTGGCAAAATACATATCTCATTTATGGTATAGCAGCTATTAACCGTTGTGTGTGTGTGTGTGTGTGTGTGTGTGTGTGTGTGTGTGTGTGTGTGTGTGTGTGTGTGTGTGTGTGTGAGAGCCAAACGGATGTAGGTGTAAGTTGATCTATGACGAGTGTGTTGTGCAGGCATGCCCATGTTTTATTCAACTGCAACAGTGCAGTTCCTCCATTCACCGATGAAAGGAGTGTCGATGTCTCCATTGGCCTCTTGGCAGAGCTTGTAAAATTCCATGCTGCTCCGGGAATGAGCTCTTCCTTTCGCCTGTTTTATTGGAACGGTCACACTATTGAAAAAAACGCCTGTTGTGAGGACCAAATGTCACCTAAATCACAACTGTGTCCTTTCTTACATTACTGTGCTATTTTAAATCCTTTCCCACCTGTCATTAGTTCATATTTTACATATTTATATTTGTGTGTGTGCGTGCGTGGGCGAGATTTACAGAGAGTTCCCTTGTTACTCACATTTTAGTCACCTGCTGTATTGTGACTAAGAAAATCTGATCTGTTGTAAATTGAATGGCTGGGGAAGACTGGGTGTACAGTGTCTGAGAGTGGCTGCTACCCCTTTCGCCAGCTCCCGGTCGAGGGTCGCCATAGGGCGTCATCCTCTTCAGGTCTATGAACTGTTTATATGGTTCACATTTTACGTCGGATGCCCTTCTTAACGTAACCCTCCTCGTTTATGCGGGTTTGGGACCGGCAACAAGAGTGCCTAAGCTGCTGTATTGTGATTTGGGTACCACTGACCTGCTTAACAGTGACTGTGTATGATTGACCCATTAAACAGTGACTAGGTGGCACTGACCTGCTGTATAGTTACTATTGTTCTACTATACAGTAACTAGGTGTGGCTGATCTATTTTACAGTGATTGCCAGTGGCTGAACCACTGCCCAGTGACTGGATGGTGTTGACCTTCAATACAGTGTCTGGGAAGGTTTGACTGATTGACCAGGAGCTTTCTGACCTGATAGTGACTAGATAGTGAACAGTGACTAGTTGCGGTGATTACTTGCTGTCCAGTGACTGGTTGTGGTGCTGATGTGCTGTTCAGTGACTGGTTGTGGTGCTGATGTGCTGTTCAGTGACTGGTTGTGGTGCTGATGTGCTGTTCAGTGACTGGGTACAGTGCTGACCTGCTGTGCTGTACAGTGACCCGGTGGGATGCTGACCTGCTGTACTGTACAGTGACTGGGTGCAGTGCTGCCTTGCTGAGCTGTGCAGTGCTGACTTGCTGTGCTATACAGTGACTGGGTGTGGTTCTGACTTGATGTACAGTGACTGGATGCGGTGCTGATCTGCTGTCCAGTAGACTGGTTGCAGTGCTGACCTACTGTGCTGTACAGTGACCCGGTGGGCTGCTGACCTGCTGTACTGTACAGTGACTGGGTGCAGTGCTGACTTGCTGGGCTGTGCAATGCTGACTTGCTGTGCTGTACAGTGACTGGGTGCGGTTCTGACTTGATGTACAGTGAGTGGATGCGGTGCTGTCCTACTGTCCAGTGGACTGGGTGCAGTGCTGACCTCCTGTGCTGTACAGTGACTGGGTGCGATTCTGACTTGCTGTCCAGTGGCTGGGTGCAGTGCTGTACAGTGACTAGGTGCAGTTGTGACCTGTTGTACAGTGACTGGGTGCAGCGCTGACGTGCTGTTCAGTGGCTGGGCAAGGCTGACCTGCTCTATATGAAAGAAAGAAAAACGGAGGGAATAAACTGATAGGGAGAGCCAGAGAGAAGGAGAAATTGAAGGGAGGGGTGAAGGGCGACGCGTGTATCAGCAATTCTTATGCTTCTCTTCTCGTTGTCTATGCACTTTATCCAAGGTGACTCAGCAGGTGAGTCTTCGTCTCCTCTTCTTTATTCTGTTTTCTTCTTCACCCTATCTTAAAGTCTCCAGACTCTCTGTGACTCTGCAGTTACAAGGTCAACATGCGTGCTCACGTATACCCGAGTGTGGGGTGTTTTTAACACTCACCCTCACATGCACACACAGCATAAATGTTTAATGCAGTGGAGCTCTTCCTGGTTATTCTAGCCTGCGTTCTAAAGCTAGTGCAGATGCTAACCCACACTCGCAGACAGGAGGATGGTCACCGCTATGCTTGAAGGTTGCGTACAGCGTCAGTGCTGACACACGCTTATCTATCAGGCATGAAGATCTTCAGCCGATTTTACTATGTGTGGCATCTGGTGAGTATAAAATTGGGAAGATGTTTTTATTTTTTTGATCAACAAAACGAACATCACTTTAGAACAGAAATTTTCGTAACAAATGGCGTTAATTTGTTTTAATTTGTTTATAGCTAGACAAAATGTTGCGTAATGTTTGAGAGGCAAGTTTAAATTTCATGTTTATTCTTGCTTTACATGAAAACAGGAAATGTAATAATATGGACAAGTAGCAAGCCAGTAACTAGAACATTCAAATAAGCATGTGATTTTGTTATAAACGTCCTCCTTGTAAAGGCGGAACATCTCTAAACTCTGACGTCAAAGGCGTTAACACGTAGATGATGTTAATTTGGTTCACAGTCTTCACTCTATAGTCCCTGTAGTTCCTCTTCCTCTCTCTGCGTCATGTCTGGCTCAGTCCTTCACACCGTCTGCCTCGTGAATCACAGCATGGCAGTATTAAAATCCTTTCCATTGCGTTTGTAGCACTGAAGCGTCGCAGGTTTGTGTAGCGTGCGTCTGGAGATTATTGTTTTGTTGTACTGATGTCTAATTTTAAAAGGAACATTTTGAGATTAGCTACACATGTAGTAGAAAGAGAGAACAAATATACCAAAGCATAACAATATGAAAAAAAACCATATAAAAGTATTATAATATATTTATATGAAGCACAATAGGCATCACCATAGGTCTCCAAACAAACTGCCAGCAGGTCAGTAGTGTTTATTTGACCTGTAAAAAGTAGCCTTTTTTTTGGTATATAAATAAAACTGGGATCCAATTTTCTTCCAGAGTTCATAATTGCTAGTTTTAACTAAATAAAAAATGTGTATTTATCATATCTCAGTGCAATTGATCACAATAGATAGATAGAGCTCTAAGTGTGTGTGTGTGTTTGTGTGTGTGTATATGTGTATATGTATGTGTGTGTGTGTGTGTATGTATATATATATATATATATATATATATATATCTATATATATATATATATATATATATATATATATACATATATACACACACACCACACACACACACACACACACACAACACACACCACCATACACAGACAGATAGACATATTACAAGATCTTACTCCCCAACCCAAACACCATACTTTTCATATGCACGACAGCAGCTCCATTACCAGAAGCAGGCATTTACTACATTTACTATTTAATAACATGTCCTAATGGTGGACTCAGACATTTGGTCTGAACTGTAATAGATTTACTGTCCTCTGAATGTTATTTGAGTAGACCTGAGCTCTTCTCCTCACCGCTTTCCACTGTAACATAATCCGCGACATGAGATCCACTTCCTTCATTTCTTCTTCCTCCTCCACTGGAGTTCATTTACAGTACTCTGAGTTCTGTTACTCATCCTCATTCACTGTGCAACCTACGCAACACCACAACGCAAACACACACATTAATGCTCATCAAAGATTGTGTATATGTTGGTGTTCACTTGGCACACGTACGGCATTATTTTACTTTTGACTGATGTTCTTATCTGATTTGTACTTCAGTTTGTATTCGCATTAACTGTATCATTTCTACACAAGTTCCGTTTGGATGTACTTCATGATGTTTGTGCAGTTGGCACATATGGTCAGGTTTATTAAGTTGATTTCATTGTTTTCTTTTTTCTTTTTCAGGATTTTTCGAATGACGACACCAAGCTGGAGTACAATGTGGACACCGAGAACGGGATTATTATGGAGGGTTACCTCTTCAAGAGGGCTAGTAACGCCTTTAAGACCTGGAACAGGTTGGTTTTGGAGCTACAAATTACAAACGGGATCTCTAATATGGAGTATTCTGATTCAGTGCACATTTTCCAGTTCAGGAAGTGTGTGATGTCTGTTGAAGGGTCAGTGATGTGTATTCATTAGCAGCGCCAAGTTTGGATTAAAACACAAGTGGATTGTTCAGCTTGTGATTTTCCAGATGTGGATGGAGAAAACAGGAACCACAATACACCTTTGGATCACATGACATTTTAATGCTGCCTGGATCGAGATAATAACAACTTAATTGTTTGCCAGCCTTATTGATTGATAGCCTTAAAGTTCCAATGCATCAGAAAGTAATTTTAACAACCTTAGAAATTCTAAATAAAAAAATTTAATGATTCCTTTTCTTCCTTGAGCAAAAACTAATATTTTTATCCTCTTTTTTTTTTCCTTCTTCTCTTTTCACAGGCGCTGGTTTTCTATTCAGAACAATCAGTTAGTCTACCAGAAGAAGTTTAAGGTTAGTCGTTTGACCTGTTCTTTAGAAATAGGTGCTGATTTATTGTCAAGTGCAGTGTTTAGAATAAACAATGCATGTGCCCGTTAGAATTTTTTTTTTATATATATATATATAATATATATATATATATAATAAATATTTAACTAAAGGTAAATTTGTTATTTCTGCTTATCAGTGTGTGAGTGTAAGTCGATTGTTTGTGGCGCAGGATAACCCCACTGTGGTGGTGGACGATCTGAGATTGTGTACGGTTAAACAATGTGAGGACATTGAGCGGCGTTTCTGCTTTGAGGTGGTTTCACCCACAAAGTGAGTCTGGCATAACAAGTACATATTATACCTAACTATGCTGTAATTTTTGTGGTTTGTGGATTTTTTTACTGATAATATAATAATTAATTATATGAAAATTTAAATTTAATTGGTTTGCAATAGTAAAATTTTATAATAGATATTAAATATCTGTGACATCAAATTGTTCCAGTCGTTAATTGTTTCATATAGTTTTTTGGGGGGGGGATAAATATATTATATAAACAAAAAAATTCTCATTTCTAAACACAAGAATGCTTTTTGCTGATGGTTTCTTATACACATACACCATGATGCATGTATTGTTAAAATGCTTAGAAAAGTTATTGTAGAAATGCAGTATGATATTCCTTCCATCACCAAGCTATAAAGTAAAGTTTATGCAAGCATGTTAACTGTAATCATCATACTGTGTGTGTGTGTGTGTGTGTGTGTTTAGGAGCTGTATGATGCAGGCTGATTCGGAAAAGCTGAAGCAGGCGTGGATCAAAGCCATGCAGAACAGCATCGCTACGGCCTTCCGAGACAGATCAGACTCAGAGGTAACTGGATTACAGATTCATTTTAAAGCGTTCTTATTAAAGAGTTATGGGTAAAGAGTAGGGACGAAACTTGAATGTTCAGGGTACGGGTTGGGTATGGGGAATATTATCTTTTCTCGCTTTCTCACATCAGAAATGAACACATTTCGAAAGCTTTGGTACATTAATTTTATTGATTATGTACAATGGTCTGCTGCTTCCTACATTTTTTTTTTTAATGTAGTTGATCAGCATGACCGTGAAAGTGTAAATCCATATCCCGCATACAGTAATGTGTAACTGTGCGTTTGAAATTGAAACTGCACAAGGTTGAATCTATTCAGCAATGCATTTATCAATCATTGTAATCTGTCCCATAGATTACATCAGGAAATTCTGAAAGCATGTGCCTTCATATTGATCTGACTAAAGGTTTTGCAGATCTATGACATCATTCTTATGTTGTGTCCATCGACACAAATACTTAGAATGATGAAGAAAATATTCTAATAAAAAATACAGGATTTTATATATATATATATATATATATATATATATATATATATATATATATATATATATATATATATATAGATAGATAGACATAGATAGACATAGAGATAGACATAGAGACATAGATAGACATAGATAGACATAGATAGAGATATCTATATAGATATATATTTATATATTATATATATAGATATATATATATATATATATATCTATATATATATATATATCACACACACACACACACACACACACACACACACACACACACACACACACACACACACACACACACACACACACACACACACACACACACACAGACATATCCGTATTCCTACCAATAAAAATACATGGACCACTGCAGTACAGGAGTCGTGTGATTACAGTATAATGTGTTTGACAGAAATTGGACAGGAAGTCGTCACCATCCACAGGAAGTTTGGAGTCAGATACGAGAGAGAGAAGTCTAAAAGGAGAAGGTGCCTTACAGAAAGTCATGGCCATCGCAGGGAACGGCACATGTTGCGATTGTAGCCAGCCAGAGCCCAAATGGGCCAGCATTAACCTGGGGATCACGCTGTGTATCCAATGTTCCGGCATTCACAGGTATGCAAACTGTAAAACACACAAATACACGCACCCAATCAGCATGCACACGCCTGTGAATTTAGCACAATTGTGCATTTACTGTAGAAATTATTTTGTATTAGATATTAATATAAATCTATGGTTCACTTAAAAAAAAACTATGCAACATATGTGTGATTTTTATTTATTTATTTATTTTTCCTTCTTATTAGGAGTTTAGGAGTTCATTTCTCCAAAGTAAGATCTCTGACTCTGGACACGTGGGAGCCCGAACTGCTGAAGGTGAGAAGAGGGAAAGAGATGAACGGATCACAAGCAGTGCTGGCAGATGGGTGTAGAAAACGGTCACATTAGAACAGTCAAACTCACACTGAGCCCACGTCACAGATCATCTTACTCCCACATACACACTCAACAGCCATATGGAGGGGAAAGTTACAGTAAATATCAAAGCGGAGTAAACACATTACATCGGGCATCACTTCACCATAAATCTCTATTACTTTTACGAAGACATTAAAGTAATATACAAGCTAAAAACCAGCCAATATGCAAAATGGAGGTTCACCGATTGATCGGTCTAACAGAGCCGCGTAGCTATTTTCAATCATATCTGTAAAATTGCATAGAGAAGAGCAAAAATCTTTTTTTGAACCCTTATTATTTACTGGCATTCAGATCTCATTAGATGCCATTTTTATTAATTAATTCAGTGGTCCAGCACATGGTCATGATGATGAGGAGCATGACCTTTTGTCTGCCATTTTTATTTTACAAAAATAGCCAAAGAATTTCCTAATTTGTAATGCTTGTGTGTTCTTCAGTTAATGTGTGAGCTTGGAAATGGCGTCATAAACCGGATTTATGAAGCACGTAGGGAGGAGCTCAGGGCACGGAAACCTCAGCCAGGAGACTCCAGGTATACACTATGAATGTGTGTGTATGTATGTAAGTACACACATACACCCCCCCCCCTCTCTCTCTCTCTCTCTCTCTGTCTCATATATGTATATGTATATATGTGTGTGTGTGTGGTTGTGTGTAAAATATGGATGTGTAGGATGTTCAGAAAGGATGTATAGACTACTTATCACTAGTCTTTGTCTCTATGTATTCAGGCAGGACGTGGAGTCTTTCATCAGGGCCAAGTACGTCGATCGGAGGTTCATCAGAATGCCATCAGATGAAGAGCTTAAGCAGAAGATCATGACTCTGATCGTAGAGCAGAAACGATCCGGCGACTCTTCTGAACTACAAACACGAAAAGCAGCACACAGTATAGACAAGAGATCACGCCCCGCATCAGGGCTTTCAGGTCAGTGTGATTCTGCACTCGGAGATCACTGATGCACAACGTATTACTTTAATTACTTCAGCAGTTTCAATCCTACCACAGCTGAACTACATACTGAAGTCCAAAATGAGATCTGGTATCACTAGACGGCGTTTATTTTTAATTTGCATTGGACAGATCAGATGCTTTTAAATATTAAGGATTTTACTGTAAAATAATGTAAAATAATACTGACACTTGGAAATGTGCTAAATGAAAGAAGGATATGTTTATTAATGAATATAATTATGTAAATGAATAAATTATGATTATAGTGCACTCCATTCTGCTGACAGTATCACATGTACAACAAACAGCATGCGATTTTACTGGTTTGCCTCTAGAGGCCGCTGTCATAAAGACAGTAGACCTTTGCAGCCACTCCAGCAACCAACACAAACTGGAAATAATATCAGCACAGATTTTTTCTGAACGCTGATTCCAGTTCCAGCAGTCAACTTTTAGTGCCAGAGAATTGACATTGACATTTGCTTTTAACAATATGGCAGAGTAGCAAGAACAAATAAAAAAAATTCTGTTGCAAAACTGTACAATGTCTCCTTTCAACAAAAAATGTGATTTTAGGGAACACCATAGCTTAAAAAAATATATACTCGATTATAGAATAATAATGAACTTTACTACAACATACGCTGCATCGAAACAGATGTCTAATGAATATTAATTATATTATTATATATTTAGGAATATAAATCTAAGACCATAATCAAAGATTGCAATAAAGATGAATGATAATAATAATAAAAAATAATAATAATAATAATAATGAGTCCACTCTGCAGGCTTCCAGATAAAAAAAAAAGCCAGCATTATGTATTTTTGCTAATAGTTCCACAGATCGCCTGTTGTTGCCAATTAATCGCCAAAAATGATGAATCGGTCGACCTCTTATTGCGATGATATGCATGTCTCCACGTCCTTTTAGCTTCTCCTTCTGCGGCTATATCTTAACTGCTTCAGTTCGACCTTCTTCGCTATCTTTTCTGCTTCTCTACTAACTTCCCCATTCTCTGACCTTTTTACCCTTGCCCCGTGATGTGGTCTTTGCGTAGCTGCAACTGGCCTTGAAGTTTCCAGCGAATCTCTCTTCTGTCCTGATGAGTTAGACACTCTGTTCTCCTACTTTGACGCGTCTGGCCAGCGCAGTAGTAAGTACAGATTAACTCCAGCTACTGGCTGAGAATCATCCCCCCCCAGCACCGCTCTGTCCTTTTCCTCACATTCTTACCTTTTAAAACCTCTCTGGCTGTGGTGTTCCTACTTTTTGAGGTTCCTTTTTCATAAAACTGGTGAAAACCTGGTTTCTGTCTCATGTAAGTAAAATGTGTGTGTGTGTGTGTGTCCCTCAGTTAAAAGTGCTGACAGTGGAGTCGTGAAAAAAAAAGAAGAAAGCCCTGTGGATTTAAACACCAGCCAGAATCATACAGGTGAGATGAACTTAAATGCATTTTGTAAGAAATTCTAGCTTTGGACTGGTCAAAGTGTTCCAATCTGCAAACGGCAGGTTGTTATTAATGCACTTTATCTATATGTTTGATGTATATGCTGCTGTTACCATTATAACCTCTTACACTATATTCTTTATTAAGAAGCAGATTATCGTAGTTGAAAGGATTAATACTGCACATCAGCTTCTTTTAATAGCTAAGATATGTGATCTGTTTGTGTCATTTCCCTTTTTGTGTGCAGCTGTAGACGAGTCTCAGTCCTCCACATGTAGCAATAAGGTGAAGCTGGTCTTCTCCGAGCCAAAGCAGTTCTGTCCCAGTTTGCAGCTGTACTGGGCCTCCTTCACACGCAGCCTACCAGACATGGCAGAGGCTTTGGCGCACGGTGCAAAGGTCAACTTTATCAACACGGAGGAAGAGAAAAGATCGCCGCTGATTATGGCTGTACATGGAGTGAGTTATTTTGCAAAATAGACACACTGTACAGATGTGTTCATCATGAGTGGAGGTCCTGTAAGCTGTAAAAGTAGGCATTATCAGGAGCTTATCAGGTGTTGACTAGACAGAGACAATAAGTAATGGATTACTTCAGTAGAGTTAGTCCTTGAGTTACTATGGAGATTTGTACCGATGACCCCATCATAACTTCAACATATGGTAAGTTGAGAGTAGTATAGTGTCATTTGTTCCCTGCTTTTAAAACGTTTTTTGTTGCCATTGTTGGACTATAGGGGGCAGGGTGTGCAGATTCTGTGCATGCCATTTTTTTTTCCTTGTTGACTTTCATGCTGATGAAACTTGAGTTGAAACTTTGTAAATCAAACTTACAATTAATTAATTAATATTTAATTTGCCATAGGTATTGATATTTAATCTAGGCTGAAGTCAAAATTTAAACATTTTTGAAGCCAGCAATAATTTGTTTTACACTATATCATTTTGCAAAACAGAGCATTTTACACCTAAAGTATAAGTTTACATAATATTCATGTGTGGCAGAGCTGGGCTTTGAAACAACTAAAAGAGAAAAAAAAACACCTAGGCATCTCAAAAAGCAAAATAGAGTGAACATTCTTAAAATTTTTTCATAGCACTACCTTCATCATAACTCGGGGACTAGCGGTACTATTAATCCAAAAAATAAAATACCGTAAATTCTGGACTATAAGCCGCTACTTTTTTCATAGGTTTTGAACCATGCGGCTAATAATAAGGTGCGGCTATTCTGCAGATTTTTTCCCGACCGCTAGGGGCTCTAACCGGAATTAGAATCAAAACTAACACAAAATAAATGCAAAGAAGAAGAATGCGCTAGTTCCTCTTTAGCAGATATAAGTGGGTAGAAGCGGATAGAAGGAGGACAAATTCTATCTTTACAAGGTTAAGGTGACGTGATTTCACACACAGGAGAAATGAAGGTAAATACTGTAAATAGCGCTTATTTTCTCTTGGTTCTGTCCCGTTTTAATCAGCAAAGTTGCTGCTCGGTGCTCTCTCTCTCTCTCTCTCTCCTGCTCTTTTTTCCCCACACACACACGCACGCCACACACACACACACACACACACCCACACACACCAACGCACACACACACACACACACACACACACAATACAGCCTCAGCGGTTCTTGATTTTCCCTCTCCCGATATAAGCCCGGTTCACCCTACAATCCCCGTCCGGGCTCGTAGCACATACCTAGTGTCGCGGACACGGACGCTCGATATATGTTTATGCCTAAAACATATTGCACACAGTGAAAACAGTGATGAAATACATCATGCATTGCTTCACAATAATTGTGTGTGTGTGTTGTGTGGTGTGTGTGTGTGTGTGTGTGTGTGTGTGTGTGTGTGTGTGTGTGTGTGTGTGTGTGTGTGTGTGTGTGTGTGTGTGTGTGTGTGTGTGTGTGTGTGTGTGTGTGTGTGTGTGTGTGTGTGTGTGTTGCGCGCGCATGAATATTTCAGGGCTCTCTGGTCACATGTGAGTTTTTACTCCAGAATTCAGCCATTGTGAATCAGTGTGACAGTCACGGCAGAGGACCATTACACCATGCAACCATCCTTGGACATACCGGGTTAGTACGTGAATGTGTGTGTGTATGTATATGTGTATATATATATATATGTGTGTATGTATGTATGTATATATATATGTGTGTATATATATAGATCTATATATATATATATATATATATATATATATATATATATATATATATATATACTATCTATATATATATCTATATATCATATCTATATATATATCTATAGTATATAATTATACTATTATCTATATATATATATCTATTCTATATATAATTTATAAAATGTATGTATTTTGTATCTTTGTATAGTGAAAACGTTTTCTTATCATCTTCCACAGACAAGTATGCTTATTCCTGAAGCGCGGAGCAAATCAGAATGCAACAGACATCGAAGACAAAACGCCGCTATCTATTGCAGTAGAAGCAGCTAACGCGGACATTGTAACACTGTAAGAGACGCTTACATCACAAACTTATTTAATTATTTTATTTACGTTGCCGTTTCCTATATTTGATTTATTACATGATTATCGTTAAGTCTGATTTTACAATAAAACGTGATTCTTTGTCACGTCTCCTTTAGGCTGCGATTGGCCAAGATGAACGAAGAGATGCGCGAGTCGGAGCCGTACACGGGTCATCCAGGTCATTATTGCTCTAACAGTCCCACTGAGATCCAGTACATGAAGTGTATAGAAGAGTTCATTTCCTTACAGCTCCGAGACTCTTAAGAATTTGGGATTTCTTCATAACCATGTAGCTGTGTAGATCAGGGTCCTTTTCTAGAACAGCAGCTCTGACAGTAATGTAGCTCCAAGCCACAGCTTTCTGCATTTGTTCTAGTAACTTATTGTTTCTATGGAAACGACTCATTCACAGGGGCCCTATGGAAAGGCATTTTGGTTTCTCCAGTGTCAGAGTCTTGGCCATCATTTTAAGGACACTTGGTAGACAAAGGAGATTGTGCTCAAGTTTTTGCACATACTGAAGAAGCAGTAACACGAGGGGCATCGTTTTCGCGTTTCCCTCTGTACTTGATGTATGTACTAGACTACTTCTGGTCATCTGTTTGCAAATGGGACTGTCATGTATGCCAAACACAATGGTGGGCTATGTTCCTCTTCACATACTTTGCAGTCATGAGTGTTGTGATGAGCTGCATCTCAAATCAATAGTGTTTCTATTAGCCTTCACATTCACAAACATTTACTTGAAGCTGCATAAAATGATGATGAATGATGATGATGATTTTTAAGATTATAAGTAGATGGTTTCACTGATATTTATAGCTGCGATGGATCCTACTTTCTGATTATCGATTAATCAGCACCTCTTTTTTTTATATAAATATATCCTATAAAAAATAGGATAAATAGAAAAAAAAACACTTCAAATGAACAGCACGTAAAGTCAGTGATTCGCCTCTAGAGGGCGCATTTGTACTGTATCCACTCGTCCTCTGAAATTCGTGAGTGGTAATGTTCCTCGAGCTTTTATGGAGGGGAAAAATTTGAACGTGGTCAAGGGGGGGAAAAATTAGTTTAAACCCAAAACCCTTTAATTTCAATTGAAATCTAATACATGACCCGTAATAAAAAATGTAACAGTAAACCAGTATAGCCTCCCACAGTGCTACAATGTAATATACTGATGTTCTTTGGTATCCGCTGTCACGTATAAGTAGGGTAAACATAGTAACAATATAATTGAATAAAAATACAGTCAAATGTACGGGTACTCGCCAATAATGAATGAATGACTTTTTCTTTCATTTTTTTTTTAGTCACCACGGCGGTCACAAACTCTGATAAGAAGCAGATCTGATGATACGATTACTATAAGGATATGTGATATGATTATTTTTGTCGCATTGGCCAGCCCCTGGTTGTCATCTGTGTCTAGAGCAGTGCATTAGTATGTGATTTGAAACATGAGGTTTTGTTGTTTGTGGTTACATGGTTCTTTACTGCCCTGTCATGTTCAATGGTGAATTTTTAATATCAAAATGAACGATAAGCAGTATAAAGTACACGCCTTTCTCGTTCGCTGTCAGATCTCGGTTATCCACTTCACAGATTTTGTTTCACTCATCACAGCGAAACACAACGCACCGTGAATATGGAAGTTACAAAGCAGCACAAAATGTTATCAAGTTAACAATGCAGCCTTTAGTTGTAGTCAAAACATTCCCGAGTTACGGAATTGTTGTTTTTTAAATGTGTGTGTGTGTGTGTGTGTGTGTGTGTGTGTGTGTGTGTGTGTGTGTGTGTGTGTGTGTGTGTGTGTGTGTGTGTGTATATATATATATATATATATATATATATATATATATATATATATATATATATATATATATATATATATATATATATATATATATATATATATACATAATAGACATGAAAATTTGTAAATTCTCTTGTTTATCCTGAGCCGCACAACACACACCGCACACAGTGTCTTATTTTTACCTGAAATCATTTTTAGATTTAGCTGTTATATATATATATATATTTTTTTTTTACAGCAGGTAATCTTTGCATACTTTTTCTTTTGTGAAATATGAATGTATCTATATTGGAGAGTATTTAAGATGGTGGAATTTACATTGAGGATATGTATGATATGCAGAAAGACTTGTATGTGTATGAGAGAGAGAGAGAAACAAAGACTTTTATTTATTTTTTTAAATTAAGAATAGGTTTTGTTTATATTTGTGTATATAGATATACATAATTCTTTATTTATTGCATCCCCTCCCCACCACGTTTATTTTGTGACACTGCCGCTAACACATTCTGTGTTTCTGAGATTCTTGTACTAATATTTCCTCCCTGCTGAGCTTTATTTTCTGATTAGTAACAAAAATAAATCCTTTAATATTTCTACCATTTAAAGATCCAATAAACATGTCTGTTTCTCTACATACCTCCTTCTCTTTCTGTTTTTCTTTCCTTTTCTATTTTTAACCTCCTGCTTTATTGACTGATAAACTCTGAGTACCCAGGTATGACTTCCTCCATTCTTCATCTCATATTTCCAGTTTTTCTTCTGCATCTTTTCTTGCAATTCTTTTTTTTAATTAGATGCTTATACTTTTTATTTATTTTTTCATATTCACTCATTCATTTACACATGCATTCAATTCTTTTGCTTGTGTTTTGCAGGTGATGAAACATACCAAGACATTTTCCAGGATTTCTCTCAGATGGCATCAAATAATCCAGAGAAACTCAATCGATTCTGATAATTGAGATTAAGCCTGCGTTTAACATATGCCATGACGGGTGTTGTTTGTTTTTTTTTACACCTGAAACAAAATGCAGAAATGGCTTTACACCAAAAATACATTTTCTTTATTTTTATTTTTTTTATCCAAAAAATAGTAAGCAGTATAACGAATGACAATTATGTAAAAAACATTTCTTTTTTCTTTTTTTTCCATTATAACTGCATGATTTGAATGACTGCTCATATTTCTTTCCTTTTAAACTTTTATTCCATATTTCATTTTTTCTTCACCTTCTTTGAAGTTGTCGAATGTAATGTACGGTTTCATTAATTGTAAAGTTTAGCCAAATAGTTGATTCTACTTTTTTTTTCTGGGAAATTTTAGTTAAGTTTAAATTTAGTTTTTGGTGCAAATTCACTTCATCCTCCTGGTCAGATGGCCTGTTTTTCATTTTAAATTATTTATTTATTGTTTATCTCCCCCAAACACCCCCCTCCCAATCATACTCGTACATTTTAGCTTTTGTTTTGTTTATTTTTTATTAAAATAATTCAACTGTCAAGTAGACAGTTTAACAGTTGGCTAGTCCGGGTCGAAGGTGAAACTAGTGGATCTATGCACATATAGGATAGAAACATGGCGCGAGTAGAGACCAGTTTGGAAAATGACAGTGACGAAATTGTGCCATTAAAGAATGGTACTTCTGAAAAACAGGAGAGAAGACGTGTAGAAAGCATTTGTACTGTCAAAACTGTGGTCACGTGGAGAGGAAATAGAACTAATCTCCATAATCACTTGGAGCACAAGCACAGGAATATTCAACACAGGGACAGAGTTCCGAAAGTGTAAGAACAAAAACGAAAATGTGTTCCTTATTTGTACATGATATTATCCGGTGTTTCGGGGATGCGCACACACACGCACACACACACACACACACCTCCCCCATTCAACAACGGG
>JACRUU010000023.1:6692443-6769943 GCA_030449085.1 Kryptopterus vitreolus
GACCATAAACTTTAACAAAATCTTCATAGCAGCACTGAATTACAAGTTCCATAAAATGCAGTAAGTATAAACAAATTCCTGTTTCTATCTTGAATACATCAGTAACCTCACGCACTACGTGGACTATTTGCATTTACAATGACCTTCTGGAAAGATGTTACACTAGATTTTGAATTGTGGAGATTTATGTTCCTTCACCCAAAGAGACAATGCACTATACTGTACATACTGCATATTTAACGACGTGGTTAAATTATGACGGCTTTTAGTGGATTTCAGAGAATCTGTTTCTTGTACTGTTTCTTGTATTTAATCTGATGTAAAAAGCTGCTTGTTGCTGACACTAATTACAACAGTTAGTGATATTCACCTGCCGACAGAACCAGAAATCAGGATGTGAAGAAATAATAGACTCTAACAGACCCCCCCCCCCCCCCCCAATAATCTAAAAAAGGTCGAGCACAAAAATAACATCTAAGTGTGAAGAGAGAAATGGGGATGTGCGGAATACACATTATTTTTTGGAAAGAAGAAATGTCTGCATTTTTGTTTGATTTGAACAATTTTAACCAAAAACAGCAACATTTTGATGTTGGAATTGAAAAACGGTGCATAATTGGAAGACTACAGGGGGCACCGTGGTTTAGTGGTTAGCAGGTTCGCCTCACACCTCCAGGGTCGGGGTTCGATTCTCGTCTCGGCCATATGTGTGTGGAGTTTGCATGTTCTTCCCGGGCCTCAGGGTTATTTTCTCCGGGTTCTCCGGTTTCCTCCCCGGTCTAAAAACATGCACGGTAGGTTGATTGGCACCTTGGAAAATTGTCCTGTGTGTGTGAATGTGAGTGTGTGCGTGCCCTTCGATGGGTTGGCATTCCATCCAGGGTGTATCCTGCTGTGACCCAAGGGAAGATCGGATACAGCGTAGAAGATGAATGAATTAATGAAATTGGAAAACTGACAAAAATTTAAATAAAAGGTCAAATTAATTGACTTCTTTTGCATCTGTTTAAGTGTATTATGCTCCAGACTACAAACTATACATCAGGCATGTGTGTGATTTGAGACATGTGTTTTACAGATTTAGTGAATGTCACATTTGTAGACAGCATGTGGGACAGGAGACATGGACACACCTATGAAGTGACGGGTTAAAATGAATGCAGCATGATTAACGCTAAACTGCATCTTAGTACACACTACACAGATTGTGAGAAGCTGGTGTGTGCTCTTAAAGCTCCTGGCCAGTTCAAGTCTTTACGGAGGGTGCAGCTCAGTGGTTTAAGGTGCTGGACTACTGATCAGAAGTTTCAAGCTCCGGTATCGCCAAGCTGCCACCCTTGGGTCCTTGAGCAAGGCCCTAAAAAACCCTCTGTGCTCCAGGGGCACACCGTATCATAGGCTGACCCTGCACTCTGACCCCAGCTTCTAAACAAGCTGGGACATACAAAAGAAAGGATTTCACTGTGCCGTAATGTATATGTGACAAATCAAGGTGTCTATTCTATTCTAAGCGTCAGTGTGTAATGTACAAAAACCTTTGCACAAAACTTTACGTTGACGCACATGAAGTGCTGACACGGTCATGAGTTAAATGGGAGTCTAGGAGCATTAAAATGTTGTATAGCTCTAATATACAGTACCTTTTCATCTTTCTCCTCTTTTTTATAGTGTTAGGAAAAATGTGAAGCATGCTGATGGCAGCACCAGGTCAAGTGTTACTTCTGCGTCTGTGATTCTCAACTGAGTCAGAGAGCATCGACGTTAACTCCCTTCTACGCTGATCGAGGGGAAGTGCGCGAGGACATGCAGAGAACAGAACTGATACACTGCTCTAGATAAAGAAAAGTCTTCAGAAATCCCTGAGTGAGGTAGAGAGGTTTCTGTTTCCATCTTTTTTCATTAAAGAACATGTAAAGGCATGTTCACAAATCGTTATAGCCCGACATAGAAAAAGCCACAATAATTAACCCATGCCCACCCTCATTACTATAGATAATTTACATAATTAATCACTACAAAAAAAAAAAAAAAAAAAAAAGTGTTGGTTTTCCGAAATGGTGCTTTTTCAATGCCGAAATGTTTGTTAATTGTTTGTTACCTTTAAATGGCACGGCTTAATTTGGCAGAACCGACTCTGAGGTTCACCTACTAATCTTAACCTCATTGACCTTCATGTAAACAAGGACGTGTCACCAACCAAAATAAAATATACAGACATGATAGCTAGCAAAAAACCCGGTGGGTGAATGGGTGCAAGAGTGGCTCAGGACAAATGTTCCTCCTTGTAATGCAAGATTCGTACTGGACCCCACACTAGAACGGACTATAGGGGGCATTGTGTTGTGTGGTGGTGTTTTTTGGAAGTTTTATGCAAGTTGGTCTGGAACAAAAATCAAAAAATTTTAACACCATGGCAAAGTTAAGACATTAGGACTGGATTACACCTAGTTCACATTCCATATTTCTATTTGCTCAGCCTATTTAATCCGTTGGACGTTGCGTTTGCACATGACGTGTGAGTGCCATGTGTCTAGAAGTTCCCGAGGGAGGAATTTATGGACTACAATCCTGTTCTTGTAGAAGCACGGCTCTTTTTTCAGTTTACGCTTTTCTTCTTTTTTTGCCTTGTAAAAAGTTTTGAACGCGTTGTGTTTTATCGGCGTCACCTTCAGCACTTCCAAGCACATTCCGAGGAACACATCATCGATTGGATACAAGTCCAGTTTTTCACTCGCCACGTGGAGCCGTCGTGCCAGCGGACCAGCCATCAGAAACCCCCCACCTCCTGCGTAGGATGGGTAATTCCTCTTTTTGTACATCAAATGTGGGATGTAGTACTTGTTTTGCTTTTTTCGGATGGGTTTCGCTTTGAAGACGACGTCTCCTGCAAACAGGTCCTTCTTCCTTTTGCTGCTCTTCAGATAATCCAAAATGTTGGTCACGCTAACAAATACATCGTCGTCGCCTTTGAAGATGTAGGGCACATTGTCGCAGTAGGTGGAGAACCATTTCAGGAAGTGGATCTCTTTTAAAGTGAGGTTGAAGAACGTATCCATGAAATCCCACTGCAGGATGTCGCCGTAGATATAATCCTCGTATTCCAGAAGCTTCTGGTGGTTCGTCTTCTCCGGTTTATTAGAGGACATTCCCAACAGGAAGAGCAACTTGATCCTCTTGCCATCTATGACCTGTTCCTTTCCCCAAGTTTGCCGGATCACTTTGCGTCTATTGTGCTGCGAAATGATGGATTTGATCACCATTAGGAGGTGCACGTCTCCAGAACATTTCTCTGGGTGGTTGATGATCATGGGGAAATATCTGCAATGTTTGTAGAGCAGAAATTGTTGGACTTTTTTGTCCAGATTAGCGAAACCTTTTAAAGAAGAAATTTTTGTGTTAATGCTGCAGTTTGTGCTATTGATGTCCCACGATCTGGTTACAATTTGTTCTTCTCTGGTTTCAGATGGTTTTATTTCCCCCTGTATCCGTGCATTGCTTTCACTCGCCAAGGTTCCTTTTGTGCCCAAGATATCTTTGTGAAACACGCTTAACATCAGCACGGTCAAGAGGAACATCAGAGCTACTGTCTTGTACTTTCTCCATCGGTGTCTGGAACATGCCCTTGTGTTTAAAAAAAAAAAAGTGCGGTAAATCTTTTGAAGTTGAAACAAAGTTTAAATGAAAACTAAGTGAAACTAAGTTAAAATAAAGCAGAAAAAAAGAAACAATTATTTTTCTTTATTTAAGAGCAATACTAAATTGAACACTAGTTCTAGTGACTAGTGACATTGATATGTCGAATATAACATATTGATATATTGAATTTTACACAGTGTTTACATACAGGTAAACACACTATTGCTCATGATAACAAAATAAAATGGCTAGTGTGGTTTGAAGAAAGACATTTTTTGAGAATTCTTTAGAAAAAAAAAAAAAAAAAAAAAAAAAAAAAAAAAAAAAAAATATATATATATATATATATATATATATATATATATATATATATATATATATATATAATATATATACCCTTTTACTTTTTGACTTCCCTATGTGTGTATATGTATATATATATATATATATATATATATATATATATATATATATATATATATATATATATATATATATATAGGTAAATGTATGTTTGTAACCGAGAGCCATCATTTTATCAAAAAAAAACCCCCTTAATTAAGTGGATACAGAGATATAAATAATAATAATAATAATAATAATGATAACAATAATAATAATAATAATAATAATAATAATAATAATAATAATAATAATAATAATAATAATAATAATAATAATAATAATAATGAATAATAATAAAAGCTTTACTCACATCTTGAACGAGGTTAAAAGTACAAACTTGTTCAACATCCCGGTTACAAATGACTCGGTCTCAGTTTCTCTCCCTCGCGAGCGCCTCCGTACCGCCAAACCCGTTACCAGCGCAGCGCGAGCGCCCGGTCTTTTAAGTCTCCTGGAACTTAGCAACCGTCAATCACCTGCACAGACACGCCCCCACAGCGCGCGACCACTACCACTGGCTCCGCCCCAAAGGATGCGGAAAGTAACCCATCCAGTCCTGTAATTTATTATTTAAAAAACAAATAAATACATAATAGATATGATATATCATATATTACATTTCTCATTTAGACATAGTATAGTTATATGTAATTGAGTTTCGTTTAATTATTTAAATAATACTTCCTATATTTATTATATAATTATAATTATTAAGGTGGTTATAAAACAACATATTTTTTGTTAAAGTTTTTTTTTTAAGTTTTTGTGTATATTTTGCATTTCTCTTCTTTCATTTATTTATTTTGTAGATATTTTAAAAGACTGCATTAAGTGTTCAGTATTTGCCTTTGAGTTTGTTAATTTTGTTTGTTTTTTTATACTGAAAAGTAGAATTTTTAGTATTTTTTTATTTAAATGTATAATAATAAAAACTACAACATTGATAAACTAAGGCAGATTTTTAAAAAAGTTTGAATGTTTTATTCATATTATAACAAAGCAGATTTTCAACAATGACGTTGGTGCTTGACATTTGACATCAAAAGTATGGATACACCTAGGCCATTATCATGAACAATGATTTTGCTGTTATGCAATAAACACAGTAAAAGGCAAAAACATAAGGAGATGAATGAGTCGAACATGGTGGGGGAAATATATTTGTTTGGGTTTTTTTGACATTCAATACATACCATACATCATGTTAATGTATCTATACTGCAACTAATTGGAAACCACTTCACAAAACAAGATGGTAATTAAAGAAAATGTGTGTCCAAGCTCTGTTAGCATTATTTAGAGAACAGACAGCTGGATTGACATCTATCATTTAACAACTTGCCTAGTCACTTCATCAAAATACTTCACTTGCTTTGGGATGAACTGGATCATTAAGAAATATATGAATATTAAGGACACCATTGGCCAGTTTTGCAAGATCCAAGTATTTCAGCTGAATGTTTGGAAAAACAAACTCTCTGAGATTGTGTACAACTGTTATATATATATATATATATAATATATATATACTATATATATATGATATATATATATATATATATATATATATATATATATATATATATATATATATATATATATATATATATATTTGCATTTACGTTTGAAGTTAACAAACAGCGTTGCTCTGTGGTTGTCAGAACACACCCTGTG
Source organism: Kryptopterus vitreolus (assembly GCA_030449085.1). Taxonomy (NCBI): domain Eukaryota; kingdom Metazoa; phylum Chordata; class Actinopteri; order Siluriformes; family Siluridae; genus Kryptopterus; species Kryptopterus vitreolus. Next base: position 6,698,159 of record JACRUU010000023.1, read on the forward strand.
TCCGAGCTGACGCAATATCACCAAACACACAATGCACATATACTAAGTCTTGTGGCCAAGCTTCATTTTCATTTATTTTCTTTCATCTTCATTTCTCTTGCCTTTAGACAATAGCAAATTAGTGGTAGGGTTACTTTACTTCCTTCTATTCTGATGTCAAAAAGAACAAGTTCTGCTGCATATTTTTAATTCAGTTAGTAAAGACTGACACTGAAACAGTCAAATGTAGGTCTGTACTGAAATAAGATTAGTATGTTTTGTGACATTTCTGTACACAAATGAGTATCACAGAATGATGTCATTCCAGGTATGGAAAAGTTTGAGCAAAGTGATTTAATTCATCAGACTGACATTTAATTTTATCCTTCTTTATGATTTATTGTTATCAATATTATCATCATTTGTTATTACATTTAACTATTGTCCACAATATCTCATTTTTGTTGCTCACTCATTGTGGATGTGTGTGTGGTGTGTGTGTGTATATATATATATATATATATATATATATATATATATATATATATATATATATATATATATATATATACGTATATATTTTAGTTTAAATTAGTATTTTCATATAAATAGGGTAAAGTGGCCAAGATATTATATACATAGATACATACATACAGATCCAGATCTATATAATAATATATGTACAATGTGCTATCAAGGACAACACCCAGACTCTTACCCTGAAAAGAAGAGTTATCAATAGCAATTGAGAGTCTATTGCATTTTGATTTAAGTTCAGCATGTAGAACAATATGTGACCATCGCTATAAGGCTATAATACCATCACAACTTTTCTTTCTTTTCATTTTTAGATGTAAATGTGAGACCTGATCCTTCTTAGCGATCCACAGTTCCCTTTAAAGACGTACTTGGTGAAGATCTATGATGTCTTCTAACTCTGCTTTACTCATTTAGTTAAAGGAGTCATTTTGGGATCATTTGTAAAAATATTTCAATTGCGCTTGTTGGAAAAATCCCCCTCGGTAAACACTGATGTGCAATACACTGCAATCTACTTTCTGATTACTTTCTAAAAGTAAGGTAACTAATTACATTTGATTACTTTTTGACTACTTTCATTTGCCCACTAGGTGGCGCTTTAAGTTAACATTTTAAAGTTTAAAAAAAGGTTATATTTTTTTCGAAATGAAACTGCAGCAGATCGTCATCATTCACATCAAAATCACATTTGAGTTGAAAGTCATGCAGCAATCAAGGCACTGATTTTACATGAAATTGTAACCCTATTTATAATCTTTAACATTTTCATAAGTAACTAATTTAATTAAACATTTTTTCTCAATAACTGTAAAGAATTACTGTTACATTTATTTTGAAATTAAGTTACTAGTTACTAGAGTAAGTAGTTACTTCCACAACACTGTTGAAGACAAACATGGGCAGTCAGTAAACGTTCTTTAAGAAGGCGAAATAAGCAGGTCATTTCCATAAGGGGAAATAAACTTTTTTTTTTTTTTACATTTGTCCTGTTATAATCCTTAATGTTTGAAAACAAACAGGTTTGTGCAAACCTGTTTGTTGTACACATTATTTTAATCGAAATGCGTACAAATAGCACATTGTCGTTCGCATATATATTCACTGAAAATGCAGACGGTTTAATTTCTTCTGTATGGTAAATGCACACTTTAACATGGGTGGGATATTCAGAGAAAGAAACCAGACAGGATTACTATGTTTACTGTGCTGTTTGTTCCTTTCTTTTTTGGTCATCCATTTTCAGAAATTGTTGTTTGCTCTGCCTTTACACACTCGTCAATAGAGGTCAAAAAACACATGAATAGAGGCGTGACAGATTTTACCAACAGGTCTAACCGTTCTGCATTCAATGACTTGTGCAACAGAGCGATGCCTCTGTTTTATGGTGTGCACACTATTCTGTTGAGAATAGCACAATCTTATTTTCATCAACATTGACAATTGAACATACTCCAGGAAACCGCGATTGTACACAATTAAATCGCTGAAATGAATGTACCATTTGAAGAAAATTGAAGAAAAGTGAAGCGAAATTTCTGCTTTTACATGCATGTGTCTACATGATGTGTCGCCTGTGATGTACATACACTTTGGCTTCTCCTACTATGTAGAGCTTGATCATTTCCCAACACACACTCGTTTTACATCCATGGACCCCTGTGTAACTCTAATAAGATTATTTGATATTGGGGCCCGGATAGCTCAGTCGTCAGACTTAATCTGAGGGTCCAGGGTTCAAGTCCCGGTTCGGGTGTTAAAAGGCTAGCGGTCAGCTTTTGGGGGAGGGGTGTAGCTGAATGGTTTAAGGCGCTGGGCTACTGATTAGAAGGTCGGGGGTTCGAGCCCCAGCTACCGCCCTTGGGTCGTTGAGCAAAGCCCTTAACTCTTAACTGTGACTCCAGCTTCCAAACAAACTGGGATATGCGAAGTGTGTGTGTGTGTATATATATATATATAATAACAAATATTTGGACAAAAATATTGATTAGAGAATAAATATTTCATTATCTCACTTGTAATTAGCGCAAAACTTCCGCGAAGAAAAAAGGGGGCAGGCGTATCTTCTTCCTAGTGTTTGGCGGGGTGTCACGAAGCGGCATATTTGTTTGCAAAATTCGGCTGTAAACATTTTTAACACACAGTAAACACAGTCTCGCGCGGCTCCCACCATAATCACAGTGAATCCAAGCGTTACATGCACTCCGTCTTATTTTCCATCATATTATTCCCGGAGAAAAATCCGACAATCAGAGCGCCACTGCCACCTACTGTAGTGGATTTACAATTACATTTGCATATTCCCCGGGGATACGCAAACCACTGGGTTAACTGCACTGTCTTTAAATGACGGAAAGAACAGACATACCGTCATTTGATTTGTTTACATATGATTTTATTGTTTTGCACATTGGTTTATTTGTGTTGTTTTTATGTGTGCATTTGATGTTTTTAGATGCACTAGGAAAACATACCTTTCAGCGCTTCATTTTATATTATTGTATTATATATAATATTTTATATTATATTATTATATTATTTTAGATGATATTAATTCATGCTTTAAAAAGTGTAGTTGTGTATTTGATTTTGAACAAAACCGTGATAATATTGATAACCGTGATAACTTTAGTCATATCGTTATACACTAACAGTTGGTGACCTGCTGACAGAACCAGGGATCAGGATGTGAAGAAATTAATCATTGCACTTTCTCCAGAATTTTGAACTTTTCTTGCGTCTCACATATGCATTTAAACCGGCCTGGTGTGGAATAAACTCCGAGGCCAGTCAACAGTGGGTTTAAAAAAATGACCGCAGACAAGGAACACGGTTTTGTGTAAAGATGGTGATTGAAATGAAAGTTAATTTAACTAAAGATGACTATTCAGTAGAGTTAGTCTTTAATCCGTTTCTGTCTCCATGTTTCTCTCTCTCTCTCTCTCTCTCTCTCTCTCTCTCTCTCTCTCTCTGTTTGATAAACATAATGTTTGCAGTAACTTTATGAAAATACTCACACAGTAAGTGAAAGTCGTCTGTAACCAGCTTGTTTGTTCTCACTAAACTGCGAATGTTTGAAGTCAAGCAAATTCCCCTGACAATAATGAAGTTTTAGAATTACACTTTCCTGTAGTGTTCATTCTAGGGCGCAGCAATGGCAGCATGACGATTTGAACTTGCAGCAATCGGATTGACTTCAACCACTGAACTTCCACCTCAAATGAGAGATTTGTTGAGGTCCCACTTTGCAACTTACAGGCCTTGTACCATTGTACCAACACACCTTCAGAGGTTTTAAAGAGGCCGTGCATAGACAAGGTCAGAGCTGTTTTGGGGAAATCTTCATATTAATAGGCTAATGGTATTTTCTCTGTATGTGTGTGTGTGTGTGTGTGTGTGTGTGTGTGTGTGTGTGTGTGTGTGTGTTTGTGTGATTCACACTTGTTATTACATCTTCATTTGTCAAAGAAAAATGTAAAAAATGTCCTGTCTTTTTTCCTCTTAATTTTTACATAGGCATCTCATCTAATGTGTCGTATGTCATGTCATGATTTATTTTATTAACCTGTTTGGTGTATTTGCTATACAAATAGCTGTGAATGAGCTGTTAATACACACAAACAACAGTCTACTGTATAAGAACGATTTACTGCAGCACTGCTGTGTGTTTATATTAAACCCTTTAGGGTGGATTAGTTCAATAGACACACAACACTTTTTACAGTTTACTTCAAACTGGAACAAAAATAACATTTAAGTGTGAAGAGAGAAATGGGGATGTACAGAATACACATTCTTTTTTTGGAAGCTTTTATTTACAAGGAATGTCAGCGCATTCTTGTTTGATTTGAACAATTTCAACCAAAAACAGCAACAATTTGAGGTTGGAATCGAAAAAAGGTGCATAATTAAATATCATAGACCCCCAAACCACTAAATGATCTTTATAAGTACCAGAGTGTTTATTCATTTCACAGTTTAATATGTCTAATATTGGGCTGTAGGTGTGAAAGAAAATAAACCATTACCCTGTAGGACTGGAAAATATCCACCCTTAAAATTCTCCTTATATTCTTCTTTACATGAATTTACAATAATCTTACAATCACTAATCCAGAATAAATAAATACAAAAATTGGAAAACCTTTAAATAAAAGGTCAAATTAATTGACTTCTTTTGCATCTGTTTAAGTGTATTATGCTCCAGACTACAAACTATACATCAGGCATGTGTGTGATTTGAGACATGTGTTTTACAGATTTAGTGAATGTCACATTTGTAGACAGCATGTGGGACAGGAGACATGGACACACCTATGAAGTGACGGGTTAAAATGAATGCAGCATGATTAACGCTAAACTGCATCTTAGTACACACTACACAGATTGCTGGTGTGTGCTCTTAAAGCTCCTGGCCAGTTCAAGTCTTTACGGAGGGTGCAGCTCAGTGGTTTAAGGCGCTGGACTACTGATAAGAAGGTCAGGGTTCAAGCTCCGGTATCGCCAAGCTGCCACCCTTGGGTCCTTGAGCAAGGCCCTAAACCCTCTGTGCTCCAGGGACACCGTATCATGGCTGACCCTGCACTCTGACCCCAGCTTCTAAACAAGCTGGGACATACAAAAGAAAGGATTTCACTGTGCCGTAATGTATATGTGACAAATCAAGGTGTCTATTCTATTCTAAGCGTCAGTGTGTAATGTACAAAAACTTTTGCACAAAACTTTACGTTGACGCACATGAAGTGCTGACACGGTCATGAGTTAAATGGGAGTCTAGGAGCATTAAAATGTTGTATAGCTCTAATATACAGTACCTTTTCATCTTTCTCCTCTTTTTTATAGTGTTAGGAAAAATGTGAAGCATGCTGATGGCAGCACCAGGTCAAGTGTTACTTCTGCGTCTGTGATTCTCAACTGAGTCAGAGAGCATCGACGTTAACTCCCTTCTATGCTGATCGAGGGGAAGTGCGCGAGGACATGCAGAGAACAGAACTGATACACTGCTCTAGATAAAGAAAAGTCTTCAGAAATCCCTGAGTGAGGTAGAGAGGTTTCTGTTTCCATCTTTTTTCATTAACGAACATGTAAAGGCTACTTAAATATGTTCAAAAATCAGTATCAGTATACTCCAACCAAAAAAAAAAAAGCCACAATAATTAACCCATGCCCACCCTCATTACTATAGTATAATTTACAACATAATTAATCACTACAAAAAAAAAAAAAAAAATGTGTTTGTTTTTTCAACCCTTCATATGAATAGTGCCTTCTCCAGGAAGGCTGTGCAATGGTGCTTTTTCAGACATGCCGAAATAATTGTTTGTTACCTTTAAATGGCACGGCTTAATTTGGCAGAACCGACTCTGAGGTTCACCTACTAATCTTAACCTCATTGACCTTCATGTAAACAAGGACGTGTCACCAACCAAAATAAAATATACAGACATGATAGCTAGCAAAAAACCCGGTGGGTGAATGGGTGCAAGAGTGGCTCAGGACAAATGTTCCTCCTTGTAATGCAAGATTCGTACTGGACCCCACGCTAGAACGGACTATAGGGGGCATTGTGGTGTGTGGTTTTTGTTTTTAAACAGGATAATTATGCAAGTTGGTCTTGAACAAAAATCATCCTTCCTTCAAAACCACTTTTGTCCTTCATTTGAACACCATGGCAAAGTTAAGACATTAGGGCTGGATTACACCTAGTTCACATTCCATAACATGTCTATATGCTAGGCTTATTTGATCCTGTCCACATCCGTTGGACGTTGCGTGTGCAGGTGAGATTCGAGTGGACCAGCTTCCACATCTCTAGAAGTTCCTGAGGAAGGAATTTATGGACTACGAGCATGCTCTTGTAGAAGCACGGCTCTCTGTTCAGTTTACTCTTTTTTTCTTTTATGAGGCCAAAAGTTTTGAACGCGTTGTGTTTTATTGGCGTCACCTTCAGCACTTCCAAGCACATTCCGAGGAACACGTCATCGATTGGATACAAGTCCAGATTTTCACTTGCCACGAGGAGCCGTTGTGCCAGCGGACCAGCCATCAGAAACCCCCCACCTCCTGCATAGGATGGGTAATGTGTCTTGTTGTACATCAAATGTGGGATGTAGTACTTGTTTTGCTTTTTTCGGATGGGTTTCGCTTTGAAGACGACGTCTCCTGCAAACAGGTCCTTCTTCCTATTGCTGCTCTTCAGATAATCCAAAATGTTGGTCACGCTAACAAATACATCGTCATCGCCTTTGAAGATGTAGGGCACATTGTCGCAGTAGGTGGAGAACCATTTCAGGAAGTGGATCTCTTTTAAAGTGAGGTTGAAGAACGAATCCATGAAATCCCACTGCAGGATGTCGCCATAGATATAATCCTCGTATTCCAGAAGCTTCTGGTGGTTCGTCTTCTCCCCTTCATTAGAGGACATTCCCAACAGGAAGAGCAACTTGATCCTCTTGCCATCTATGACCTGTTCCTTTCCCCAAGTTTGCCGGATCACTTTGCGTCTATCGTGCTGAGAAATGATGGATTTGATCACCATTAGGAGGTGCACGTCTCCAGAACATTTCTCTGGGTGGTTGATGATCATGGGGAAATATCTGCAATGTTTGTAGAGCAGAAATTGTTGGAATTTTTCCTCCAGATCAGCGAAACCTTTTAAAGAAGAAATATTTGTGTTAATACTGCAGTTTGTGCTATTGATGTCCCACGATCTGGTTACAATTTGGTCGTATGCCGGTTCTTCTCTGGATTCAGACGGTTTGTCCTCCTTGTCTTTCCAATAGTTTACAATCCCCTCCTGTATCCGTGCATTACTTTCGATCGCCAAGGTTCCTTTTGTGCCCAAGATATCTTTCTGAAACATGCTGATCATCAGCACGGTCAAAAGGAACATCAGAGCTACTGTCTTGTACATTCTCCACCGGTGTCTGGGACATGCCCTTATGATAAAAAAAAAATAGGAAAGAAAAAAGTGCAGTACAAAATTAAGACTAAATCTTTTGAAGTGGAAAAAGAAACAATAAAATAAATAAAAACATTTTTTTTTTTACATAATTTGTCTAACACATTCTCCATTTAATCTTTATTTTATCTTTATTAATCCTCATGGAGATACAAAGTTTTCTGTGTTTTTAAAAACTCAATTCCATCAGTTTTAAAATATTGAAAAAAAATTCTTTCACAATGGAAACACCTTGCACTGACACACTGTGTAATGCACAGATAAAGCATTCCAGAAGAGCTGTTTCAGTTGATTAATTTAGTAATCAAGCATTCTAATGTATATTCCATTGATTAATCAAGTAATCGAGTAATCAAGTAATACTTTTTCTTTATTTTAAAGCAATACTAAATACACAAAGAAATAAGACTGGTCTCTTAAAATAAAGACAAATCTGCATTTTATTGCTGAAACTGCAAACAAATATATCTGTGAAAACTAGTCCCATTTAGTGTATATAATATCACACATACTGTGCGCAGTGGAGGAGAAAATCCTGCCTTTGTGGTAATGTGTACTGAGAAATTATTTAAAACCTATATTTTTAAGTCATAACCCTTAAATGTAACAGTAAACGTTAAAACAAGATACTGCTGGTGGTCCACAGGAAACACTGTGTGCGTTAAATCTACTAAACACATTAATTTGCCTCGATCAATTTTTGTAATCGATGCTAGCCCTTTACCTTGCTTTGGTCTGCATCATCAACAACAGCCACTTATTTGACACACATGACACATCTGTTAAGAGCGAGCATTCCGTCCTCTTTGGAAAAACTGAGAGCTGAAATATGTGCAAATCCATATCAAGTTGGATAGATAGCAGGCATTCCACCAGCGGTATCTTGTTTAGTTTCCGTTTAAAGGGTCATATGACTCTAAAATATAGGTTTTAATTACTTCAGCTTTCTCAGTCCATGTTAACACAAAGGCAGCATTTTCTGATCCATTTGTTAGAGTGGTTTCAAACTGCAGGGTTTTGCTGAACAATAACGCAGATCTCGTAGTGGATGGGAGAACATAACACTGAGATTAAGTTTATGCATGCAGTTTATTGTGATCCTAGCCTTAGATACCTGACGCATATACACAAGCATACTGCTGGAGGAATGAGCTTGAAATAATTATGTTGTAATTAATAGCAATTAGTAATGTCTTAGATAATACAATGAATATCCCGACCTGTGTTTCAAGAGCGTAAGAACGACAAGAACTTGTGCAAGAACAACAAAAAGCACTGTGTCCTGCCTATGTCGTAAATCGGCTCGGGTGTAATACTGGTTAGCATAAATCCCTTTGTGGTTCATTTACTTAAGTGTTTGAAGATCTGCTCCAGAAACAATAGTTCTAGTAATTTCACACATTTTCCACTACATGTTGTGTCACGGTTATGAAAGTGTTCAGTTATGAGCAGGTACAGTTAATATGTCTTTTTTTTACATGAAGAATAAGCAAATGATTATATAGTTTGATTTAAATATGGGTGAACACACTATAATTATTGATAGCAAAATAAAATGGTAAGTGTGGTTTGAAGAAAGACATTTTTTGAGGAAAAAGTATTTTATTTATTTACTCTCTCTCTCTCTCTCTCTCTCTCTCTCTCTCTCTCTATATATATATATATATATATACACACACACACACACACACACACACACACACACAAACGAGGGTAAGTCAGAAAGTAAAGTGACATTTGTATACAGAGTATACAATTGGATACAGAGATAAATAATACTAATAATAATACTAATAATAAAAGCTTTACTCACATCTTGAACGAGGTTAAAAGTACAAACTTGTTCAACATCCCGGTTACAAATGACTCGGTCTCAGTTTCTCTCCCTCGCGAGCGCCTCCGTACCGCCAAACCCGTTACCAGCGCAGCGCGAGCGCCCGGTCTTTTAAGTCTCCTGGAACTTAGCAACCGTCAATCACCTGCACAGACACGCCCCCACAGCGCGCGACCACTACCACTGGCTCCGCCCCAAAGGATGCGGAAAGTAACCCATCCAGTCCTGTATAATAATTATTAAGGCAGTTATAAAACAACATATTGTCAAAGTTTTTGTGTATAGTTTACATTTCTTTTCTTTCATTTATTTTGTTCAGTATTCGCCTATAAGTTTGTTAATTTAGTTTTTTATATTAAAAATGAGAATTTTTTATTAAGAAAATGTATAATGATATAAAATAACAAAAAGATCATTGATAAGCAGGATAAAAAAACTACCCCAAAGGGAGATTAAGAAAACAGTTCACAAAACAAGATGGCAATTAAACAAAATGTGTGTCCAAGCTCTATTAGCATTATTTAGAGAACAGAGAATCAGCTGGATTGATATCTATCATTTAACAATTTGCCTAGTCACTTCATCTAAATACTATTCACTTGCTTTGGGATGAAGTTAATAACATTTACATAATAACAGTTCTGACAAGTTCTGAAGATGTCAGAAAACTTCTGAAGACACCATTTTTTCTTGAAACATCATGATATAAACAATTGCATGCATTATCTTCTAAAGATTATGTATTGTCTTTGTTTTTAAATGTCATTGTGAATGAGCTGCTACTTTACAGATAATATGTGTGTATTAGTATAAATGTGATCAACAGCTTCAGACCAATTACACTCGAGAATTGAGTCAGTGTGTATTAGAATCTAATTTGACAAAAAAATTTCAAACCAAAGGTAAGAACAAAACCAGATGATTGCATAAATCATTTTATTTCTGTAAATGTAATGTTTGGAAAGTGGAGTAAATTGTATAAGCTTCAACAAACAGCGTTGCCCTGTGGTTGTCAAAACACACCCAGTGTCCATGCTGACGCCATATCACCAAACACACAATGCACACATACCAAGTTACAATGTGGCCAAGCTTCATTACTAAATATAACTCTATACCTATATAATTATGCCTTACTGGCAGAATATTTTCTTTCTTCTTCATTTCTCTTGCCTTTAGACGATAGGAAATCAGTGGTAGGGTTACCTGACTTGCTTCTATTCTGATATAAAAAAGTTCTGCTTCAAATGTTACATTCAGTTTGTAGAGACTGATACCGAAATAGTCAAATGTAGGTCTGTACTGAAATAAGATTAGCATATTTCGTGACATTTTATACACAAAAACGTGCATCACAGAACGCTGTCATTCCAGTTATGCTTCAGCAATGTGATTTAAATCATCAGACTGACATTTAATTTATTGTTATTATATTAATATTGTTATCATTTTTATTACATTTCCTGTTTTAATGTTTTATAACGCTTACAGTAAACAGTGACAACAATTATTGCCAACATTATATCTCATTTCTCTCTCTGTCGCTCGCTCTCATATGTAAAAAAAAAAATTATGAAATGTTTTCAGATGAATCACAACTCAAATCCTCTAAATGCTTTATGTGAATTATAACAGTTATCATGCAGGTGGGGGGGGGGCACGGTGGCTTAGTGGTTAGCATGTTCGCCTCACACCTCCCCGTGTTCTCCTGTTCTGCCCGTGCCTCAGGTTTTTTTTCTCTGGGTTCTCCACCCCCCCCCCCCCCCAGTCCAAAAACATGCATAGTAGGTTTATTGGCACCATGGAAAAATTGTCCCTTATGTATGAATGTGTGTGTATGTGTGTGTGTGTGTGTGTGTGTGTGTGTGTGTGTGTGTACCCTGTGATGGGTTGGCATTCCATCCAGGGTCTATCCTGCCTTAATGCCCATAGACGCCTGAGATAGGCACAGGCTCTCTGTGACCCAAGGGAAGATCGGATAAAGCTGGAGAAGATGAATGAATGAATCATGCAGTTGGGAAAAGCTGTAGGACAGTATGCTACTGAGGTTTAAGGTTAAACCTGAGGTTTACTACTGAGGTTTTGAATTAGCTGTGTATTATAATTGCTTTTAAAAGCATTTGTTTGAGCTTGAATCCATTTTGATTCATAACAGCCAATGAATCTCCACCAGGACCCTGAACGAGATTTTTATTCAGGTTGTAGTTACAGCTCTACAAAAAGATTAACATACAGCACTAATGGTGTAAACATTTAGAAAGGCCTCGCTTTTTGAAGTCTCCAGTTTGGGACGAGCGAAAGGAAAAACAGGAATTATTCAATCTTCAGACTTCAGCTGTGTTCCGAAATCCCGTCTTCCTTTCCTTCATCCGTCCATTTCCTGTAACTGCATGTGCATCCTGTCGTTTGCATTTTCCCCTTCTTTCCATCCAACGCAATGTGTGTGTGCACTTTTATTTTTTTCAGCCAAACCAAATTCCTCCACATAAACGCACACACACACATGCACGCATGCGTGCAGTAACACAACCTTTCCCACAAAGCTACTGCATTTGATGAAGTTGCCTGGCAAGTGTTTTATTCTTGTCAAGTTTTGTGTTTTCTGCGTGCATTTTCAGAAAGGCTTCACCATAAGATTCCATTATGAACATTAGAAATGAATGTTGACGTTTCAAAGCATTTTTATTCTCGTCTAGACACACTTATGCACTGCAATATCTATTCATTCATTCATCTTCTACCGCTATATCTGATCTTCCCTCGGGTCACGGGGAGCCTGTGCCTATCTCAGGCATCTATGGGCATTAAGGCAGGACACACTCTGGATGGAATGCCAACCCATTGCAGGGCAATCATACACTCACATTCATACACTAGGGACAATTTTTCCAAGGTGCCAATCAACTTACCGTGCATGTTTTTGGACCGGGAGGAAACCGGAGATCCCGGAGAAAAAATCCCTGAGGCACGGGGAGAACATGCAAACTCCAGACACACATGGCCGAGACGGGAATCGAACCTGGACCCTGGCTGTGTGAGGCGAACGTGCTAACCACTAAGCCTCCGTGCTCCATGCAATATCTATTAAAAATACAAAAATATTCATTTTGATAACATTTTAAATTCTATCACAGCTGGAAAGATCCTACAATGAGTACAGACACTCCCCACCCTACGAACAAACACTTTTGTCCAAATACAAATCAACCTGTCCGCAAAGTAACATTTGTTCGGATTCGAAGAAAAGAACGCTAGCTATTCACGGAACCTAACAAACACAGAGCGTAGCAAACGAGTGTAAAACCCATGTAATGTTTACCTCCTCCTTCTATTAACCGCCACATTCCATGGTAAGTACAGTACTTACTGTATACATTACTGTATTGTTATCTACTCTTTACTCATTTTAAGTGCATTACTGTTATTGTTTATATAAGTGCAGCAATCAGGAGTGCAGTAAACTAAAGCTTATCGCTTAGAAGACATGCATACTCAATAGCAAGCGCCACAAACGAACAAATTTGTACTACGAATAAACTCTTGGAACTTGTATATCTATCCAACAGTGGTGGACACTAACGAGGTAAATCGGTACTGTAGTTAAGTAGTTGTTTTTTTTTGTAGAGTTAAAATATTTTTACTTTTAACCCAAGTGCATTATGCAAATCAGTCGTGATATTCTATTTTACGATAAGATAAAAGCTTAACTAGTCAGGCACACGGCAAGCCACAGATCGGTTTTGATTGTCGGTTAGTGGTATCGGCTTAGAACGAACGTCCAATTCAACAAGTCGAACACTTTAAAAGTAATAAACGATGGAAGAAACTCCCGAATTTAACTTGTAACTACACCTGTACAAGTTACGCCTTATTTGCGTGTTTTTGAAGTCATTGAAAAAGGTGGATTTGGGCTCTAGATCATTTTAATAAATAGCAATCACTATTATCATTGTACTAATATTTGGGTGTGATAAGAGTAACATTACAGTCTTTTCACATAAACTTTGTTGATTAGTGACCAAAAAATAAGACAATGGTAATAAGACATGGATAGCCATTGGATACTTGTGTACATTTGAACGCAAAAATGTTTGTCTATTTACTCAAGTCAACGTTTACTGGAGTAATATTTTACCAGTCTTTACTTTAACTCTACTACATGGCTTGTGTACTTCATCCACCAATGCTATCGAGCAAATAGCTCCTGTTCCAGGGGTTTACTCTAGAGAAGTCTGGTTTTAGTTGTGCATTTTCACACACACACACACACACACACACACACACACACACACACACACACACACACACACACACACACACACACTGTCTTTTTTCCAACTTCAGATATACAAATGAAAGTTAGACAGCGGTTGCGTAGGTTTATCAAGCATGTAACATTTTAATAGATTGTCACTATCTTTGTCAGATAAATTCCATCTTTATACTCTTTATACTCTATAGTCTTTTACACTCCATTTATAACTATCTCCCCAATCTACTAGAACTACTTGTCAGGTTTGATTCAGAGGGTGTGGCAAAATAATATTTTCCATCTTGTCCTTCATACTTTAAAACTCAGGATTAAACTCAGGATTAAGACTCGCTCGAAAGACAGACTTGCACCTGTTAGAGTTTATTTGTATTGTAACATCTATACGGCGTCATGGTTACTCGCGGTGTTTATTAGTTGATGGATAAAAGATTTCCGAACTCCTTCAGTGAACACAGACTGCCCGTTTCACCGAGTTTGTTCCTGGATAAGGAAGTTTAAAGGTTCTCCCCCCACAATAAACTTTCTTAGTTAATGGTCAATGAATCAAAGCATTCTTCTGCTACAGATTGTTTTAGACAGACCTAGACCTAGACAAATTGATCATTTTGATTTCAGGTCTCTGTACATAAATGTAAACTCTAAAAATATTTAGAATAAAAGTGATTATTGAAAAAGGGATTGCTCTGAATTTCCTTACGGATATTGCCTATGTTGAATTTCTATGTCCGTGACGCTGCTCTGTTGTGGTTAATAAACACGCCATACAAATAGAATTGTGTTGAAAGGAAATAACGGAGAAAGAAGGGAAATACTGCGAATGATGAGGGGCGTTTTAGCTTCATGCTAATACATTTAACAGAAAGAAAATGTAGGATTGCGAGAATAAAGTCAATACAAGGGGGGAAAAGTCCAAATATTTTGAAAATCTAATTTCTGAGGGGTGTAGCATTGTGAGAATAAAGTGGAAATATTTAATGTCAAAATGACATGAATGATGTCACAATATTCATAAGTATAAAGTTCTCAGTCTTAGTTACACATTTGTGATATCTTGGTGATCAGTGCTTGACTCATGCGTTTTTTTTAAAATAAATATTAGTATTCATTGGGACGACTTTATTCTCATAAACTTAGATTTGTGCATTTTAAACATGGCACTCAGATACAATAGTAAATACTTTCACTCCTAATAATCAATATTATATCTAGTTAAATATTAATATCATCCTATTTACAGTTTCATTTTATTCATTTTAGGATGGTGTGGCCTTAATATTGGCAACTGTTGTGTCTCAGTCCAGGATCCAGGTGCAGATTGAAGCATCCAAACCCAGTAGGCTCAGATTGCGGATCAGGCTGAGGAAGGATGGCTCTGAACACTGATCTACATGAAGAGCATTCACTCGTAGGTGCTCTGATCCAGGTAGGTATGGGCTTTCACCTACGAGTGAATGCTGTTCATGTAGATCAGCGTTCAGCGCAATCCTTCCTCAGCACCTGATCCGCAATCTGAGCCTACTGGGTTTGGATGAAACAGCATTGGCAGTGGAGTGTTTAGGGCAGGATGTTTGTATTCTTTATGTCGAGCCTCCCAAAGCAGTTCATTATGACTGACGGGAAAGTGATGGGTCGGTAGTGGTTGAGGCTTGGCTCTAAAAAACCTTCTTTGGCATGAGGACAATAGTGGCGGCCTTGGCGCATGTCGAAATGTGTTCCTGACACGTGTTTTCTCAAGAAATAGCCTCGCTTTGTTTCCAGGTATCTCAGCCATGTTTGTAATAAAGTACATCGAATGGACCATTTCATAATTGTAGTAATTGCACTCTTGCGCACACATTAAATGCAGCTTGCTCTGCACGCGTACGTGTGTGTGTGTGTGTGCAGGTCCAATCCAGCTGAGATTGAGCTGTTGGACAAACAGCTGTTACATAAACATCTTTAATGGTCTGATGGGTTTGAAACAACACCGCAACATGCTGCGAATCCTTACTTAACCTCCTGTGATGAATTGTAGGACACAAGGGGTTACTGCTGGTCACTTCCAGATACACAGCAGGGTTAAAGAGCCTCATTAGATCGTCAGAAACGGCAGAAATTATGTTTTCTGTGAGGCGGTGTGACTTTGAAGGAGCTTTGGAGGATTTTTAATGATGGCAAATGATGACGACGGAATAGTGAAAAGACAGAGTTATAGTGAAAACAGGAACTACTTGTTTCACTGGATTCCTACAACATTGAAAGTAATGTGTCTAAAATATTTAAATTAATTATTATTATTATTAAGTTTATACAAATGCTATATTTGATAAACTGGAATAAAAGGAATAAAAACAGTTTGTGGTGATAAAATCAATTCCTGTTCTGTAACCACACACACACACACACACACACACACACACACACACACACACACACACACACACACACACACACAACATATATACTGTATACATAGATATTTTTCAGCTCATGCTGTATTATGTCTTTAGCCAATACACTTTATGAAATTGATTTTAATTTGATTTCATTTCAGTATGTAGAAAGATATGTGCTGTATTAACACTATCACAACTTTTCTTTCTTTTCATTTTTAGATGTAAATGTGAGACCTGATCTTTCTCAGTGATCTACAGTTTCCTTTAAAGATGTACTTGGTGAAGATCTATGATGTCTTGTAACTTGGCTTGGTAGGTGCTGCCGTTGCGTATGAAACCAGTAATTGGTGTGTCAGGCTTTTACATGTGTGTAAAAGTGTGTGTAAATCCCGAACTAATGTGGATATTTTTGGAGGCGGGACTTTGTATATACTGTATGGACATAAGCACTGAGGCACCTGGTGTTCTTCCTCAAAATGTTGAAGACACACAATTGTAATGGAGGTGGTAGCTTAGCGGTTAAGGAGTTGGCCTCCGGACTGGAATATCACATGTTCAAATCCCACCACCACCAAGCTGTCACTAGTGGGCCCTTGAGCCCTTTAAACCGCAATTTTTTGGATGTAAGTTGCTCTGGAAAAAGGCATCTGCCAAATGCTGTAAATAAACAAGACGTATGATGTATGACATTTTTCATTCACCTAAATCAGGGGTGTCAAACGCATTGTCATCGTGGGCCACATCAGCATTATGGTTGCCCTCAAAGGGCCAGTTGTATCTATAAGACAGTATTAACACTTATAACACAAAAGACAGTTTTTCTCCTTGTAGCACAGACATGTATTCGCTTTCTCATCTTTCTTGGCAGTACCTTCCATAATTTTTTACTTCCTGGACATTTTGGAATCATTTCTCAATTGCAGCTTGTTGAAAAAAAAAAAAATGCAACAGTAATGTTTCATTGTTGCACTTCTCTGTGCAATAATTGTTTTATTTATTTGTCTTCTTAAAATGTGCAATAACCTTTATCCTTTCATTACATTACATGCTTTCCATCCTACTTTAAAAAAAAGTGCCATTGGAAACTTCTGTCACCAAAAACAAATTCCATGTAAGTGCAAACCTACTTGGTAATAAAGCTCTTTCTGATTCTGATATTTGCACAGTGACTTTTGTTTAATACAGATAAGAACCTAAAAGTTATTCTCGAGCTACACGTCTTGTTGAGGTAAGACAAATATCAAATCTTGTGTTTGCTAGAAAAGGCTGAGATTGCATTATTGTCTTTATATCTTTGATGTGTCGAAATGAGCCATTAACAGGGGGAAAGTGTGTGTGTGTGTGTGTGTGTGTGTTTGCGTCAGTCAGAGACTATTCAGGAAGCACCACAGGATGAATTCCCACTCTGCACACTTTTCGATTGCTACAAAGGCCAAAAAAAAGAAAGCAAAAAAAAACCCACGCTCTTATCTACTTCCTGCCTCGGTGGATGAAGCGCGGAGAAAACGAACACATCTACGCGTATTTAATAAATACTGTATATCAACACAGTCTCACTGAATTCCGTGGTTCTAGTCGCCAAAGTTAATCTATCGATTTCTAATCTTCTTATTTTTTTTCGTGTCACTCAGAGCGTCTCAATAGCAACGGAGGCAGAAGATCAAGGGTAATTCTGACAGAAATACCAACACCCCCCCCCTTCCTGCATCCTTAATTAACCCGGAGAATATATTAACTGTATTATGACTGGAAGGAACCACTGATTTATAATATTCAGCAGCTTACAGATTGTAAAGCAATAAAACCAAGGAGATAATCTTTTGCTTAAATGTTGAGTAATAATGCTTCAGGAATGAACAAAAAAAAAAAGAAACAATACAGTGCCTGTGATTCCCAGTGGCAGAAAGAAAAATGTAGCGGAGGCATCAAATTCATGCCCATGAACACAATTAAATATATCTCGGTATATTATAAGACTGGGCTGTAAGTTGTGTGTGTGTGTGTGTGTGTATGGTCAGGTTTTGTTATTTAAACAATAGCAGGTGTCATAATTCTCCCCATCCTTGCTTTTTATTACTTTGCTTTACCTCCATACGTCAACATCACTGCGTCAACATCCTGTAGTAAAGAACCTGAGCTGACTCCAGACACACTCACTTCGTCTTCCATATGGCATCAGTGCAGCACTGTGTGTTTTTATTCGCCTTATTCGGTTAAGAACCGTGCGCCTGGCCACTTTCATGTGCAGCCGCAGGAGGATTTCAAATTCATTTATTACTCTTTTTTTTGCCATCATTGTCTAATATTCTATATGTCTATCTTCCAGTAAATGAAGACACGCCTTTTCGACCTTCAGGGGAATTTAAAATGAAAGAAACGAGATCATTGATGTGCTTTACATTATTTAGGAGTAAGAGTGGAAAACTCCACGTTGATCCCGAGGCACGTTTCTGAATATTGGTGTAAATAGCGGCATATTCCTGAATATCGGTGTAAATAACGCCATATTCCTGAATATTGGTGTAAATAACGGCATATTCCTAAATATCGGTGTAAATAACGACATATTCCAGAATATCGCTGTAAATATTGGTATGTTTCTGTATAGCCTTTCCTATATTGGCCTGACTACTTCACCTTCAAAATAAGTTTTCACTGTGCTTTAAGGCTTTGTTCTAAATTAATTTAGAGTAGTCACCATCACACTTACACACTAATCCCACTGATCAACTGATCGCATTGAATGGTGTGTGTGTGTCTGTGTGTGTGTGTGTGTATGTCGGATCTTCAAAAAAAGAGGCAGATTGAAAATGTTCTCTGAAAATATCCACAAACAGAAAATAGATAAAAATGAAGGTAGACCAGGATTTGGGAAAAGAACCAGTCAGAAGAAAGACATGGAAAAAAAAAGCAGAGACGAAGAGAAAGAGATTTTGCTTTTTATCTTTGTGTTTCTGCGGTGGTCTGCATTTCGTTTTTTTTTTTGTTTTGTTTTGTTTCCTCAATGTTTATTTTGGTTCTGATAAGAGTGCCTTCCTCCACATCTGTGTTGTGTGTGTTTGTGTGTGTGTGTGTGTCAGGTTGAGGACAATGTAAGGAAACAGGAATGAGGCAACTTGCAGGTGGCTGTGAATCTGCTGTCTTTCTCTTTCACTCACTCTCTCCCTCCCTCCCTCTACACACACTCACACACACACACACACGCACATATATGTATGTATGTATGTATGTATGTATGTATGCATGTGTATATATATATATATATATATGTCAGTTGATTTAAATATAAATTAAGATGTTTCATGTTCTCTACTTCAACTAACTAAAATGCATACATTTCACTCAAAATAATACAATTATTGATTATTTAATATTTATTTTACTCTGGAAATTATTATTTTAAAATGTATTCGTTCATTTCAGTGTTAATGCTTAGTGGTTGTTTTAATCATTAAAAATGGTACGTGGCTCCTTTAAGAATTCTGTTCCGTTTTTTGGTTGCTTTCCATATAAATTGGTTGCAGGTTAGTGACCAGAAGGTCAAGGGGTCGAGACCCGGTAATGCCAGCCGTGGGTCCTTCATTTTAACCCTCTGTGCTAAAGGGTCACTGTATCATGGCTGAACCTGCACTGAAACAATCTTTCTGTCCTGTAATGTATATATGACATATAAGGGCTTTTCTTTTTCCTACTTAATGCTACTTAATTTCTCCCACTCTTATCTTTCACTCTCTCTTTGTCTGTCTGGGTAAAATATTTTCAAGCATGAATAGAACAGAACTTGCTTGAGTTGTTTATATGCTGCTCCAGCTGTACATTTGGACAAAACACACACACACATCTATGTTGGAGTTAGTGATCTTGGGGTTATTGGAGGGTATCAGAGAGTATCAGGCTAAAAATCCCACAAGCAAATCATTATGTACATATTATTATGTAAATGTATAAATGTACATATGATGGATGTGTTTCAGTTTGAGGCTATTGGCCTCCCTAGTGCGCACTACAGGATAAATAGGGGGTCGGTGGATGGGCGGTCCCCGTTCATGTGGAGGGATTACTGCCTCGGTCACATCACACGGATCTCCAACCGAACTGTTATATAATCACACCGTCTCTAATCATGCTGTGTGTGCGCGCGCGTGTGTGTGTGTGTGTGTGTGTGTGCGTGTGTATGTGTTTTTTTTTTTTTTTACTAATACAGTGACGCGACCTTGGGCCGAAGACTTTTAGACATATCTGCTGTATGTTTGCGTGAAAAAAAAGAATGTAACGCGGACCAAAAGTGCAAAAGTTTGTGCACCCCGATCGAAGACAAACATGACATTCTTTAAGTAAGCTCTTTTTCACATCAAAACCGTGTTTCTTTTTTTTTTACATTTGTCCTTGAATGACACAAACCAGTTCGTACACATCGTTTTAATCGCAACAATATTTACAAACAGCACAACATAATGGATTACTTGCAGAAGCCGGTACTTTCCTTAAAGGCATTGGAAAAATATTTGAGCCAGACTGCAGAATAACAATTCATTGCCTTATCAAACAAGACGGTCCACATGATTTACTCATGTTTTTTGAAAATGATGGCGTGTGCTGTCACTATTTCCTGATGTATATTGCGCTTCCACTTACAATCACTGACAATGCAAGGAATGTCTTCTGTATGGCAAATGCACAATTTAATAAGTGTTCAGAGAAAGAAACCGGACAGGATTTACTATGTTTACTGTACTGCACTAGTGTTTGTTACTTTCTTGTTTGTTCGTCCATTTTCAGAAATTGATGTTTGCTCTGCTTGTATACACTCGTTCGTAGAGGGTTTGTAAGATTCAACCGCTGACATGTTTTAGAGGACTAGTCAACTATTGTTAGATTCGTTGTCGTACTCTCTCATTCGTTACCATCGTTCAAGATTCATCAGCAGAACTCGGCCATTCAAAGAATTCACAATTTTAAAAAACAAAACAAAAAACAAAACCACAGCTGAATAGAAGCGTAACAGATCATACCAACAGACAGAATATTCCGTTGAGAATAGTATAAAATATTCAATATTGTGCACTATTAAGTCACTGAAATGAATGTACCGAACAATTTCCACGTGAAGAGAACTCATTTTTTTTATAATGTGTTTACATGATGTGTCGGCTTTGATGTACATACACATTGGCTTCTCTTACATGATCTGTATTCATGTAGAGCTCGATCAGTTCCCAACACACACATCCACAGAGCCCTGTGTAACTCTAATAGGATTTGATAGCGATTCCTACAGTAATTTACTGTTCCTCAGCTTTTGCTCTGAAACTCAAAATAGTTCTTTTTCTCATGTTTTGTTGAAACAATTTCCAACATAGTTAATATGCAGTTGTGATGTGCAGTTATATAATTACAGAACATTATTACACAAAAAGAGACGCTTTCTCTTTGTATCAAACGTTTTTGGCTTTTAAAATCACGTACATGTTGTTGAGTACATGATTTATAGGCTTGGTATTGGATTTGTGTCCGTGATTGGAATCCAGTTATTGCGTTATAAACTAGAATGATTTGTCTGAGTGAAAAACGAGGAATGTGTACATGTTCCGTTTGGGGGGGCACGGTGGCTTGGTGGTTAGCACGTTCGCCTCACGCCTCCAGGGTTGGGGGTTCGATTCCCGTCTCTGTGCCTCTGGGGGTTCTCCGGTTTCCTCCAGGTCCAAAAACATGCACGGTAGGTTGATTGTCACTTTGGAAAGTTGTCCCTAGTGTGAGTGTGTGTGTGTGTCCTGCGATGGTTTGGCATTCCATCCAGGGTGTATCCTTCCTTAATGCCCATAGACACATGATAGGCACAGGCTCCCCGTGACCCGAGGGAAGATCGGATATAGCGGTAGAAGATGAATGAATGAATTTGAAAACATTTATCATTGACAGAACGGAGGAAAAGAAAACGCCTGCTGTAGCTCGTCATACCAATAAAAATAATGATATAATAATAATTAGAAAAGGCGAGGTCGAGCTCTCACATTACAGGTAACATCGGTGTAACATCGCATCAGTATTGTGTTAGACAAGAACACTTAGAAAAGAATCAGGAGAAACAGGTTTGGTATTATTCTTTTTTTTTACAAATAACACTAAGATCTAAAACAACGTTTGCGCGAACATGACCGGTCTTTTAAATAATATGATTTTTAAATAATTATTGTTGGATTAATGTAGAATGGTTCATCAACTGTTTTTTTGCCATTAAAATGTGCAATTACATTAAAACAATACAAAGCCATTCACGGAACTATTGCCACTAATGTTCTGAATTACATGTGTAAAAAAGTCTCTACAACGAACAATATAAAGTAAAAGCTCCACGAACTGTATGGATAAAAGTATTTGACTTTTCCAAGTTACACACACACACACACACACACACACACACACACACACACACTGTATATGTTTTTGGGTGCAAGAAACCTGACCCAGCATGATGAGCTCTATATCGTCAGGAGTGGAAGAGTTCTGATCTCAACCTCTGGGATGAAATGAACACTGGTGTCAAAAGTATTCACATTCATTACTCGGGTAGAAGTGTAGATATAAGGGTTTAAAAAGACTTCTGTGGAAGGTGAAGTTTTTTATCCAAGTAAAAACGTAAAAGTACTGGTTTCAGAACTACTTAAAGTATAAAAGTAACTGGGAAAATGGCATTAATGAAAAGCCAATCGCTAATTTAATCTCTAGCGAACTCCCTACTGTAGCGTAATTTGTGGAGGACGAAGAAAAATGACTTTTTTGATAAATGGCCAGTAGAGGAGAAACAATCTTTTTTTGAGTAACGACCACAACGCTGGTTATATGTCCGTGCTGGAGTGTGATGTGATTTGTCTCATGTGCAGGTGCGATGGATCGCCGTACCAACCAATAGGGTGTCGGAATGGTATATGCTTATATTTCATCCAATCACATTCACTCTATCTGCTCTATTCACTCGTTTTTTTTGTTTTTGAACGAAGCCGGAACGAAAACGAGCCGGAATGAACTGGCTATTTTTTTTTTAATGTAAAGAGTAGAAAGTAGAATGAGTAGAAGTAAACAAATCGGCTGAAAATAGTGTAGATACCCGAAATTATCTACACTAACAAAGCACTTTGTTACTTGACACCTCTGCAAAATGAAAACGCTGATCGACTCGCCTCACCTACATCAGTCCTCCAAATCTCCACTCCAAAATTTTAATGGCTCTCCTTCCCAGTAGAGGGAAATATTATAACATGATTAAGAACCAACATTAGGGTCAAACTTTGAGTGTAGTTCATTTGAACCGGTTAAAACTCAAACAGATGAATGTTTATCCGCGTCCAACATCATAACGTGATTTAAAAGACAAACACTGACCACGTAGCTAAAGTAATGTACGTAAGTAAGTAAAGTAACCTGCACTGGATTCTAAAGGAATTGACTTATAAAGTTCTATGTCAAGTTCCAAACATGTGTTTTGTTTAAAGTGATGTGGCAACCGTGGGCAACCTGGGCACGGTGGGGGTTGGGGGAGGGGCACGGGGGTTGCTGCCAGGGGGGGGGTGTGTGGTGGGTCTGCGGTGCTGATGATAAAGGTGTTATTGTGGTGTAAAGTTACACGGTGGCTCAGACGGCCTAAAACCGCACGCTGACCACAATCAGGAGCTTTGTTCCTTCGTGCGCTCGTCCATCTTGGCCTGATCAGATGGTGGAATGATGTTACAGGAAGCCGCGTGTCCATCAGCAGAGTTTCTCTTCACTTCCTGTTCGACTGCGCACCTGAGGACACAGAGGACAGCGGGACTTACAAGCGGACTTACAATCTCTCTCACACACACACACACACACACACACACACACACCTCACTTTTATGCACAAAGAACGCTTTAGGTCTGATTTGAACTGATTGAAATGAAACGTTTGTTAATGTGTGAATGAACTATAAGTAACAGAACACAACGACTGCATTCAGCAAAAAAAATTAATACAATTATTTCATTTTACAAGCTACAGCATAAACTTACTTACTTACTGATTTAAACTGATTTACTTACTGCCGCAGTAAATCATTAAACCCACTGATGATCACACATTTATATAAAACTGGATACGCGCATTGACCTCTATATGGTGGTCTTTCAAAACAAGCTTTTACACAAGCTCTAGCTGACCTCTAGATGACCTACACGACCTCCCAATCAACTCTAGACAACAAATCTGACCCAAATGTGACGTCTAGAGGACCAGCGTGACCTAGAGTTTGACTTCTGGACTACTTTTGGAGACCTCTGTATGACCTATCTGACCCTTCTGCGACCTGTAGCGTTCCGTTTGTGAGATCCTGATAAGCGATCTGACATGTAGATGACCTCTGGCCCCTATGTGACCCCAAGATGGCATATTGTCCCCTATTTAACCCCATGTGACCTCTAGATGACCTCCATTCTGCAAACTACAAATGAATATTTGTACTATTTTGGAACTTTTGTGACCTATGTAACTCCTATATGACATTTTCAGTCCTCATTTGACCTCTAGATGACGTTTCTGACCTCAGGTTGACCACATAGCAAAATAGGCAGAAATAAAAAGCAATCATAAACATTATGCATTATGAATAGAATATGAATAACCGGGTTTAAGCTGCTATGATGACGACGATGTTGTGATCTTGGATGCAACCGATGACTTAAGTGTCTGTGTGTAAAGACAACAGTGATGTTGTGTGTGGATTGAGGCAGGAAAAGATCAAAGATGCAAATCTTGCCATCGTTCACGTCTTTTCCACGGCACACACAAACACACTTTCCGGTAAGAAAAGGAGTGACGGTGCCAGAAAACAGAGCTGTGATTTTGAACTGATTTAATCAAAACAGAGTGCATCAGGAGGCGGGGAAGATGTTCTGGAGATGGAGGCTGATAGGTGGCATGTGAGCTACGAGCTTTTACTGTGATAAATAAATATCATATTACAGATTGTAAGATTAAACAGTAAAAAAACAACAAGAAAATGGAATCGGCTCATCCACAGTTAATAAGTTATTACGTTGAAAATGGAATATATGTATATGTATATATGTATATACTCAAAAGGGAACGGTGACCTAGTGGTTAACACGTTCGCCTCACACCACCACGGTCTGGGTTCAATTCTCGTCTCGGCCATGTGTGTGTGGAGTTTGCATGTTCTCTCCGTGCCTCAGGGGGTTTTTCTCCGGGTTCTCCGGTTTCCTCCCCTGGTCCAAAAACATGCACGGTAGGTTGATTGGCACCTTGGAAAATTGTCCCTAGTGTATGAGTGTATGTGTGTATGTATGTGTGTATGTATGTGTGTGTGTGTGTGTGTGTGTGTGTGTGTGTGTGTGTGTGTGCGCCCTGAGATGGGTTTGGCATTTCATCCTGCCTTAATGCCCATAGACGCCAGAGATAGGCACAGACTCCCGTGCTAGAAGATTAGAAGATTCCCGTGCGGATTAAGGGCTAGAAGATGAATGAATGTATGAATGTATACACTCACACACACGCACTTTATTAGCAACCTTTATCCACTGCAAATCAAGTCACCTTTATTTAGATAGCGCTTTTAACAATACAGTTGTGTCAAAGCAACTGTACATTATTAAATAGGACACACAGAAAGAATTTTGTTAAATTTGTATACAATTTCGCTTGGGTCCCCAACTGAGAAAGGTGTAATCGACAAGGAAACAAAACTCCGCCAGTGACACAAATAAAAATAAAATAAAAAATAATTAAATAAAAAATTAAAAAAACCTTGAGAGAAACCAGACTCCGTCGGGGAGGTCAGTTCTCCTCTGACCAACAAACTAGTAATTTGTAATCTAGAGGTCGTAATCTGTAGACTAAGTGACGAGGACGGGGATTAAGGGTCTTGCTATTAAGGGTGTTGCTGGGATTTGAACTTGCACCCTTTCGCTCAGGAGTCCATTGTCTGGAAGATTAGACAAGCCTTTATTTGTCACGTATACATTACAGCACAGTGAAATGCACACGCCGCCCTTGTGGTCCGATCCAACAGATGACCCTCTGTAGCACAAATATTTGACTGAACGCTCAACGACTCAGGACTGGTGTGGCAGCAAAACTGGAGCCAACAAAACAATCGGTGAAAAGAATGCTATGATCAGTGCACATTTTCATGGCAAGTCTATGGGCATTTTATTTTGTGTAAACATTTTGCGATTAAAGCTCACAGACAAACGCACAAGAATTCAATGTACAAAAACCAAACTAAACTGCTTTCAGGTGCACAATAATGCACCTCGTATAGAAATGCCCATCGAACGTTTAGTCTTACAGACACAAGAATATGTTCCTTTTGTTTATATGCATCCATCTATGTTTATTTAAATACCAGATCACGCTAGAACAGAATGTTTTGGATGAAATACTTGGAGAACTGATGTTTAACAGCACATGTTCCTGATTCTACATCATTATATTTATATATGGGTTAAATACTGAATACGGAATAATTATTCTATACTGTTAAAACTGGAACTGCAGTCAATTGGACCCAACTTCATCATACAGCAAAACAATGAGCCTCCAAGCCAGACCTGGGCATTTTACGGCCCGTGGGCCACATCCGGCCTGTTGATGCTTCCTGCCCGGCCCGGTGTGCAGTCGGTCACTCACAAATAAGAAATAATAATAGTGATGCTTTCCAAACGACACTGGATTACACCATGTGCGCTGTGCTGCTTTTATTTTGAAAGTATTTTTGCATGCGCAGGATATTTACATTCCCTTAAAATGTCAATTCATGTGAAAAAACGGAGGTTTGACAACGAACGCCGCGTTTTAACCGCAAAATTATTTATTTACATGGTTTAAGCGAAAAGTCACGTGCTTAGTTTGTGATGCACGGAGTCTTTGTTTATAAGGCGTACAATTTAAAGCATTTTGCATTGTTAATTGCTTATACTTGCAAAACAACTATATAGCATTTCTGTGTGTGTTAAAAATTAAATGGCACACTTGTATTTATTGTTTTCCTGTTTATGACTCAGTCCACAATTGTATATCTTTCATTATAAATGAATATCTGTATTCTTTTGATTACCGGTAGGATAATGAAAATGATATCATTTAGCGCTCGTTACAGGTGGAGAAAATTAATATAGAACATAGGTGGACCTCATCTCAGGTTATTGTTGGATCGGCCCTCAAACACAGCTCAGGTTTCTCATATGGCCCTATTAATAGCTGCCCACCCCTGTTATTTAGAGAGGAACGAGTCAGCTGGAGTGTTCAGTATTAAGAAATGGCCTGCCCAGTTACTGCACCTAAATCCTAACGAACTGCTCTGGGATGAACTTAATCATAAGGTAAAAAAAAATTAAGTTCTACAAAAATCAAAGTATTTTTGATTCGAAGGGGTTATTTTTTTCAGTGAAAATAACAAATAAATTAAATAAGAATGAATTAATTATACATTTGGTTGATCACTGTAAATCTTTGTACCGCCAAATAACCACAGAAACGAATGAAAGACGTACCTGTCTCTCACAAACAATGGAACAGTTTCCGTAATTCTGCTCGGTGCTATATGTAATTTTCTTTTTAACGAAGAATGCATCCCGAGTCAATTGGGCTGAGATTTATTAAAAGACAAAGTAAAAATAATTGCTGATTTACAACAGGTTGGGGGGGGGCATGTGGCAGGACATCGGCTTAGATATTACATATCAATAGGAATTATTACTAATAAAAGTCCAGGCCAATAAGTCTGTGTTGGGAGTGTCAGAGGTCATAGTTACAGGATGTTGGGTGTTCCTTCCATTCCTTTTTGGCGTATTGGCGTTGGGATTAGAAGCGGTACAGTTGCATCCAGCTCTGCGGAGACCGCATCATTGTGTTTTGATTTTTTTCAGGGGGAACAAATAATAATGCCTGTATATCCTTAAAATGACGACCGTATCTACTGGCTAAAAGGGTGTAATCTGAGAAAAGTTTGTTTCGCCAAAAAAAAAAAAATAAATAATGGATATGACCCATTTCTTGAATTTTGACCAACCTGTGAACCCTGGAGCTAAAATATACCCAATAATTGCTGCAACAGGATATAATTTCACTCTTTGGGGCTCTCGGATGATTTAATAAAAGCTATGAAAAAGAATGACTCGGGGATGACATGTCAGCCTCATAATTGGTCAGCGGATGAGGTTTTTCCTCTAAGAATTACATATGATAGGCTCTGCACTGAAAGGACGGTCTCTAATGTCTTTTTTTTCGTACAAAAGGAGTAGAAAGCAACAAAAATAAATCCCACAGCTTCTCCGACGCTTCCAGGTGTTAATAATGGTTCTTACAGGCAGTGCTGATGGTGTTTTTTTTTTTGCTTGCTAACAATAGTTTGGTTACCTTAATGGCAGGAGGAAACAGGAAGTGGATTCCTGCTCGAAATGAAACACGAGCCTAAGCTCTGAAACCCAAAGCTCTGTGAACATCACCAAAGAACAACCACAAAATGAATGCTGCCAGGAATGCAAATCTTTATCCTGACAAGGAAGCACAGTGTACTGATCATTTTCTAACAATGCCTCCGGCGTGATATTTAAAACACACACTTTTCCTGCTCGGCTCGGCTCACTCGCTTGTGTGTATGCCCTGAAATGCACTAATGAGGGGAAAATAAGCTTTTTTTCACCTTAAGGACTCGACCAGACCATTTTAACTGCTATTATACAAATATATCTGGGTTCCCCCCCCCCACTTTTAAACCAGTTTTGTTTTATGGACTACTATATCAATTATCCTTAGCAACATTATCCTTATATATTCAGTCAAAAACATCTAGTGTATTTACACTATGAGATGTGTGTTCACTTGCTGCAGGATGTGTGTATAGGTGCAGTGTTGTATCTGTGCTGTGCAAGTCTTGTGTAGTTTTCTTTTGCTGTGTTGTGTGACTTGTGCAGTTTTGTCTGAATGTGTTCGGCGTAAATTGTGTAGTTTTTTCTCCTCACCATGTAACGAGTATAATTTTGTCTCACTGTGTTGTGCATCTGTCTGTGTTATGAGCGTCTTGTTTAGTTTTGTCTCATTTTGTTGTTATATGTGATTTGTGTAGTTTTGTCTCAATTTTGTCTTTTTACATTTTGTCTAGCTGAGTTATGGCTAGATTAGTTTGGACTCACTGTAATGCCTTGTGTATATCGTTGTCTAACTGTGTTATGAGTGTCTTGTTTGAGGTTTCGATTTACTGTTATCCATTTCATTGTGTCTTGTGTGTAGTTTTGTCTCACTGTGTGCTGAATGTCTTGTCTTGAATGCGTTTTTATCTCATTGTGTAATATATGTTCTGTTGTCTGTGTAGGGTTGTTTCAATGTGTTGAATACCTTTGTGTAGTGCTAACTTACCATGCTGTGATTTCACTGTGTAGTGTGCCTTATCTTGAAAGATGTGTGTGTTATTGTGTGTGTCGCATCTCACAGCAAAATGTGCTATTTCGTGTTTGTTTTTTGTCGTGTCTCACTTAGGTGTGTAGTGTTCCCTTAATGCGGGAAGCGTTCGTGTGTAGTGTTGTCTCTCGGTGTGAATCGTATGTTGTGTGTGCCGACTCGCTGTGCGATGTGGGCGTTGTGTTGTGTGTGCCATCTCACTGAGCGATGTACGAGTTGTGTAGTGTGTCTTGGCTCACTGTGTGACACGTGTGTAGCACTGTTCGGTTTGCTGACACGTTGTTGTGGCTCTTTGGAGGAGAAATTTGGGCCGAGTGGGCGGGCTTTGGGCAGGACTCCGCCTCCTGCATCATCACCTGCAGAGCGCAGAGTTGTAGGCTGGCCTGGGAATCGGCCGGTGACCTCACT
Organism: Kryptopterus vitreolus; assembly: GCA_030449085.1. Taxonomy (NCBI): domain Eukaryota; kingdom Metazoa; phylum Chordata; class Actinopteri; order Siluriformes; family Siluridae; genus Kryptopterus; species Kryptopterus vitreolus. The sequence goes on from JACRUU010000023.1 coordinate 6,727,958, forward strand.
GTGGGAGGAGTCAGAGAGAAACCAGCCTTAAGCAGAAGATTAGATTTAAATGATCAACTCGATATTATCAACTCAAAAGTATCAACTTTTCTGATAACAAATCCTTGGTTTTAGCTATTATGCCATTAATTAATATATTAATATATAAAATATTTAATTGAATACAAATGAAATAAATAAATAACACTTTGTAGATCAATCTGCAATCTACTGGATCTTATGATAACCACAATACGGTGTGGCTCGTGTTAGTTACTGTTAACATACATGCTTAAATATATCTAATTCTATTCAACATGTTTTGAGGTACTTCGGGGGTCCAATTGATCTAATTGTTTGATGAGGGTCCAACACAAAAAATCTCTTTGGTAAATTTGACAATAATTAGACAAATTTATTAACTTCACAACCTTCACAAAAGCAGCTCAACAACGCAGAAATAATTTCTATACTAAAATATCAGTCAAAGCTACTATCATACTATTTTGTCTGTACATTAGAATTCCGATGTTTATTAACTATAATGCGTGTGTATAAACAACAACTAATATATACTAGAACGAATACACAGTGCATGCAAACGTCAGGCAAATGTCAGCTTTTCACTGAGGTTTATTTCAACACAAAGGTTCAAGGCACAACATAATGAGCACCTTTTATTAATACACTCTTGCACTTTACTATCCTGCTGCTTCAGGTTAATAACTATTTTATTAAGAAGTGAATTCACCCGTGGAGTTCTGTAGCTGACATGGGACAGGGACATTCCGGTGACCCATCTTGTTATGTAAGAGTTCATTTGGATCTATATGTAGTGTGTGTGTGTGTGTGTGTGTGTGTGTGTGTGTGTGTGGTGTGTCAGTGACACCCTTAGTACTCAGAAGTCTTTATCCTCAGACTGTAGTGTGGATTTGAAACCTCTCGGCCTGTCTGTCTGTCAGCAGCTCGGAGGTTAAAGACATAGAGACGGAGCGAGTGGGCAGAGTCGGGATCAATAGGCTCTTTGTTCTGAGACTTCTTGAAAGGCGAGTCACAGACACACTGGAAAAAATGCTGAGTCAATGACCAGTGTGAGAGATTTTGAGAGATCATCAGCTACAACGCTGGGGCTGTTAGTGTTTTACAGTGTGTGTGTGTGTGTGTGTGTGTGTGTGTGTGTGTGTGTGTGTGTGTGTGTGTGTGTGTGTGTGTGTGTGTGGGTGTGTGTGTGTGTGTGTGTGTGTGTGTGTGTGTGTGTGATAACAGTTGTGAACGAGCTTAAAGTTATCAAAGTTAACCAATAAAGAAAAGCCAGAAATAAAACTTAGCGCCTGGTTTGATGTTTAAGAATTATATGTGTGTGTATGTATGTGTGTGTGTGTGTGTGTGTGGCTTTTCTCATTGAATGGGCAGGAGCAGGAAGTGAATTTTATATAAGAAGTCCTGATTCAAACATCAGGTTGCCAACTGTAATACCTTGGGCCACGGAATGCAACCTTAGTCTCACTAAATACACATTTCCGGGTGAAAGAGATGCATTAAGGGGACTACAGGTACCAATTAGTAGCCTTGTCTTAATATCTAGGGCACACACAAAGTGATAGGAAACATCAGAAAATGCTGATTTACTGTGATTTTCTACAACACTCAGAAGCCTTCTGTCTGGCTTGATGATCAGAAAAGCATTTATCTAAAAGTAAATCCATCCGATATGCATGCATATCTATCTGTCTATCTATCTATCCATCCATTCGACCGTCAAATTAATTTAGCTAAAAATGATAAACAAAATGCCTGCTCTATAGCATCATAATTAGATCTTGTGGGCCGTCTCAAGGGTACGACCTGTTGATAAAATTTCACTTCTGAGGATCATATGCTTTGAGATAAACTATCTGCAATAGTTTCGGAGGCGCTGGAGAAAAAGAACATTAACTATAAATTGTCCATAATTAACATCATCATCATTATCATCATCATAAGACTGAGATCCCAATAAGCATTAAGTGTGTGTGTGTGTGTGTCACCTGAATGTACGAGCGTTCATGTCTGATTCTACTGATTCCTGAGATAAGCGGCAGACGGAATCTGGAGGGGGGGGGGAAACACACAGAGTATAAATACTGTATAGTTATAGTATGAATACTTAAATACTGAGTATTTAAACACACTGTCATATGAATTTAATTCGTTCTGGAATATGACTCATTCATTCATTCATCTTCTACTGCTTTATCTAACTTCTCTCTCGGGTCGCAGGGAACCTGTGCCTATCTCAGGCGTCCTCGGGCATCTTGTACGGAATGCCAACCCATCACAGGGCACACAGATACACACACACCCACACACAATCACACACTAGGGACGATTTTCAAAGGTGCCAATCAACCTACCACGCATGTCTTTGGACCGGAGAAAAAAAAAACCTGAGGCGCGGGGAGAAACATGCAAACTGCATACACACAAGGTGGAATCTAACCCCCGACCCTGAGGTGTGAGGTGAACGTGCTCCCCCTGGACTATGACTCGTATACAGAAAAATTTGTAAACCGAAACGAATTTCCCCATAAGGAATAATGTAAAGTCGTATAATGCGTTCCGGCCCATCAAAAATATTCGTTTAAAAACAAAAATACAACCAATATGCACTAATATCATTTCTTTTTTTAGCATGTAATAATGGTGCCTTAACATGGAAATGAGGACAACATTATATTTACTGTGTTCTTTCCCTTTGAGAAGGTTGGATGGTTGCATGATAGAGATGATATTTGAAGGAGGGAGAAAGAACTATTGTTTGGAAGGATAATCTCCTTCCATTATGATATCGCGCTAAGACAATGCTCTCGCTGGGACCTCAGCAAAGGAACTGAGGGGTTAACCGACTGCATGACTGAGCGGCACAGCGCTGGTGGTCGTCTTCGCGAGAACCTTCATGCCCTCAAATTTCAGCCCGCGGAATATTTGTATCACTCATAACCCCTTAATTTTGATCGTCAGCAAATACAATTTTTATTTTATTTAATTTTTTTATGAATTCCTACAAAACTGAAGTATTCGTATACTGGGCCACTTGAAAAATCGAGGTCCCACTGTATATAAATGCAACAAAACAAATTTCACAAACCCTATAAGGCCTGAGCATATGCACGTGCACACAGACATTTCTCATGGCACTGCTATTATCATCACACACACAGTAAGTGTACACGGATGCTTTGATGAAGGAGTGTGAAGTTTCTACACAGCGAATGAAGTTAGAAGCTGAAACCATCAGCGGAGGAAAAAGAAGAAGGAAACAACTACGAGTTTGGGGTTCTGACTGATCCAGACATAACACGCTTCCAGTTTGCGTAATCGGGAAACACTAATTTATAGAGTACAAAGATACAGCAACAGATATGAATAAACAGAAATAAACAGAAAAGTCCTGTTAGACTGTGTGCTTCTACATTTATGGCAGAGCAGTTTTAGAAGAACTCAAACACTATATGAACAAAAGTCTTTGGACTACTGACCTTAAGATGTATACAGTATGTGCTTTACCCCTATACCATTTCACATTTAATACACATTTGCTATTATAATGGCTTTCACTCTTCTGGGAAGATGTTCCACTACAATTTGGAATGTGCTTGTAGAGATGTGTGCTCATTCAGCCACAAATCCCATAGTAAAGTCTGGTAGTGGTGTTCCGTACAGCTTTCTAATTCATCCCAAATGTGTTCGATAAGGGTTGAGTTCAAAGTCCACTTGAGATCTCACACTCCAACCTGTATCTTCCTGAGCAGCTTTGGGTCTCTTATTCAAGTGAAGGGAATATTTAATGCTAACAAATCCAATGAATTTTTATCCAATTGTGTGGCTAAATTTTGTGGTAAAAGCTTACGGAAGAACCACATTCGGCGGGAAAAAGTCCCAAACGTCATGCACAGCTATTTGGCCGTAGAATGAATATAAAGACATTGCAATTTTAACTATATATGCTTTGCAAATTCTAGCTCATTATATATAATATTAAGGGGGGCATGATATATCACCCCTGGGGCACAAAGGACCTTTCTCAAGGGCCAATAAGTGCCAGGTTGGCAATACCTTGACTTGAAAACCCTTTTGTTCAGTAACCCAGAACCTTTACTACCGAGTGACCACTTTTCTAGCATTTTATTTACTTCTATTAACTTCCATCCATCCTTTTATATTTACATTTAACTGCAAGATCTATTCAGTATATAACTATGTACATGACAAATTAAATCTTAAATCTCAATAATATTAGGGTCTATACTAGGTCTATAGGAGGTTGCAATTTCTACCACTGTGAAAAATAGAGCCTGGCTTTAGGGCTTTAGAGCTTTAGAGTCCGGACACCTCTATCACGACCAAATATTTACATGAAAAATGTTCATTTTATAACAAAAAACCTAACGTATCCATACTGTTTTTTTTTACTTTTACATGTTTGGCTAAATAAATCTCAAACATTCAAATTCCACACCCGGGGAATCAGTTCACTTCAGGTCGCTAACAGACAGAGCAGCATATCACCAGGATCCCAAAAACCATCTGGACAGGAAACTGAGAACAGGAGGAAATTAAACTTGATCGCACAGTGTACACACACTTTTCTGTATAAGTCAGTGTGATATAATTTAGTACTACAATTAGCTTTTGGATTCTGATTGGCCAGAAGGCATTGAGTAATTTTATCGATCATTTTAATTACACTAATTACAGATATTTACACACACACACACACACACACACACATATATATATATATATGTGTGTGTGTGTGTGTGTGTGTGTGTATATACATATGTACATATATGTACATATATACTTGAGTTTAATGGGACGTTTGTATGGGACGGAATGCTGGCCAGAAAATGACTTCTATAAACAAACTGTCATAATTCATCACATCAAAAACCTTGCAAATTGCTGACGTGTATAGAGAATCCCCTGGGTAGATTAAAAAGGGTGTGTGAGTGTGTGTATATACCCAGTAACTGGCGCATGGATTCGCTGGTGCTTGGGCGAGAGTTGAAGGAGGAGTCTAATATGTCTGGGGCAGCCCTAAAAACAAACACACACACACACACACACACACACACACACACTTTCAACTATAACAGTTTGTTAAATTATTTCTGGTTATTTTCTTATTTCTCATATCATATGTTGATGAGTGATGAGTGGAGAGAGAGATAGAGACAGAAAGAGACAGAGCATGTAATTGATAGAGAGAGATAGAGACATGTGGAATGAGAAAATGAGAGAAGGAGAGAATAAAAATAGTCTGTGTGTGTGTGTGTGTGTGTGTGTGTGTGTGTGTGTGTAATCAGTGAACGGATCTGCAGGATATATCGATATTTTACAATGCTCAGATTAAACACATACACCCACACACACCCACACGCCCACATACACACACACACTGTAATGTGGCAACTGATGATAAGTGTGTGATAAAACTTCGTATGTGATGGTGTGAGAGTGTGAGAAGAAGAGATCAGGTCTTACTCAGGGTTTCTGGGCGAGTTGCGTACACCAGGCCTCCTGACTGGCTCGCCTGTGCTCTGAAAGGCTTGACCACTCCATCCCTTAACCTTTGCTTCACCTTTCCCTATGTTGGTCATGATCTACAGTAAAATAAAACAATTACAATTTTAATACAATTTGACAAGACAAAAGAAGTCAATAACGTGTGCACTTCTTCTTTTACTTAATGGGATTAATATGGATCTTCCACGGATAAACATGATACTGCAACCTTAACATTTACAAAGGAGTCTAATATGTCTGGGGCAGCCAGCAAACACACACAAACACTTTAAACTACAACACTTTGTTAGATTATTTCTGGTTATTTAATTTACTTTAATTTGGCACATTGGAAAATTGTCCCTAGTGTGTGTGTATGTGTGAATGTGAGTGTGTGTGCCCTGCGATGGGTTGGCATTCCATCCAGGGTGTAGCCTGCCTTAATGCCCATAGACTCGTGAGATAGGCACAGACTCCATGGGACCCGAGGGAAGATCGGATAAAGCAGTAGAAGATAAATGAATATTCGCGATACTGAGAGAGTTCTGAAGCACTGTTAAGGCTCAAGCCCCGTTATCAACAAGCTAAGGACTCTTGGGGCCCTTGAGCGAGGCCCTTAATCCTTTGTGCTCCAGGGATGCTCTATCATAGCTGACTCTGCACTCTGTCCGCAGCTTCCTAACAACGCTGTGATGTGTAAAGAAAGAATTTCACTGTGCTGCAATGTGACTATTATAAAGCTTTGTTCGTTCTTCCTTTGGCTCTTTTGTTCTTTCTGTCATTCATTCTTTCTTCCTTTCTGTTTCAGTGTAGTCGAACAGAAAAGTTATACGATTTTACACATATACTAAGCAACAAAAGTTAATTTATCCACAAATATTCTTCAGTCTCTTTGTTACGGTGTGGTGTGGATGATGAGAACATACTCCCAGGTACTCTGTGGTGAGTAACTGTTCTCCGAACAGCTCATCAGGCTGAGGCTGGAGATCTTCCTCAGTATCCGAAGCTGGTTTGATGACAGCCTCCTTTTTCACACAAACACACACAAAATTTCATCTGTAGTGAAAATTGTACACCAGTGTAGTTACTAAGTAAAATAATCTAGTGTTGAAAGGGGTGACCTCTGAATATTATAGATTACTCTGTAGGACCACTATACCCGTATCTGTCCCTCCCCAAGCTGTCGCCACACAATTATACAGAACTCTAATGTACCTTTTATATTAGAGTAGTACATTAGGTTATTATTACTACTATTTTAGCTCCAAAGTAAGGTAAATTATGCAGCAACACACTGGACTCATTTTACTAAAGATCTAAAGAGGGAGTTGCTGTGAGATTAACGTTCATTTGACAAGATAATAATGACAAGATTTATGCAATTCTGGATCAACAAAAAAAAAAAACAGATTATTATATATATATATATATATATATATATATATATATATATATATATATATATATATATATATATATATATATATATATAAATACACATTTTATCATCACCTGCTTTTTCTAAATGCAATGTCAGATGTATGTTGATACATTTTTGTTTTGTTTGTTTAGAGGGAATTTTGAGTAGCCAAAAAACTTTAATTATTGTATGCGCTAAACTAAGAGAAGCCTTTTATTTACTAGCTAGAGAGGTCGAGAGAGGTTAGAAGGACATCGGACGTGTCGCGCCCGCTTCAGGTCTTGCCACAATATTTCAATTAGGTCTTATAGCCTTCCTTAGATTCATGAGCCATCAGCCACTACAGTGGTTTGGTTGGTTTCCTCTCTTTTCATCAGCATTTCCCAACCTCTTTCCTAAGGATGTCTATTTCACATCAACCTGTTACTCACTTGACTTTACAAATGCAGCTCAGGCTGCAACAATTCAATCGTCCATGTAGGTTTTTTTGGCTACTTGCAAATATTCACTCAAAACAAATTTTTGAAAGTGATCAACATAGAGCTGACATTTAATTTTTAAAAAGCAGGTAAAAACCAAACAAAATCAAGTACAACAGAAAAGTCTGAACTCTATCTCTATATATATTTTTTGTATAATTTGATAAAACTACCAATAAATAACAATTCTTCCATTTTTACAATTTCCATTTTTCCATTGCATCATATTGCAATGAATCGCATTGTTGAATCAAATCAAGTTCAGATTGCATTACAGTGTAATGGGGTGAATCGTATCACATCACAGCGATAGCTGCCTTTTATGCGTCATTAATGTATTATAGAATTGGCTATATAACAAGATGACTTTACCAACACCCTTGTGGCTGAATGAGCACAAATCTCTACAAAAACGCTTGAAAACCGGATGAATCATCTTCCCAAAAGAGAGAAAGTTGTTTTAGGGACTAAAATGTGGAACTGGATGTTCAAAAAGCACACAACAATCTTACGGTACTGTGTATATAATGTAAGTATAGGTCATTTCACACTCACCTCATCATCTTCATCCTCCTCCTCTTCATCCCCTGACTCCAATTCATCTTTGAAAGTGTCCTCTGATTAAAGCAAACAGAAATGTTACACACATGTTTTAAGTGACTGTTGGGAAATGGGATGATTAAACAGCAAATACATACCAACTTTTGTCTCTATAGTGTATGTATTTTTAAGTATTAAGAGCTTCTGGTACCCGTGTTGAGCTGTTTTATGATGAACTCTATCTGCCTGTTCCACTCAGGATTGTCCTCTTTCATGTAACAGTGCAAGATTTCCTCCAAGCTCTGAAAGATGTGTGAGAAAACCTGCTTTATGACGTTGTTTGCCAAAGTTCAAAGAGTCCCAAAGACATGGCTGCATTTGAGAGAGTTCGTTTATGTCGAGTTCAAATAAATAACTGCTAAATCATCACTCGTTATCACCAGGAAGTGAGAAACAAAAAGGAATCAGTGTTTGATTGAACATTAAAATGAATAACTGACTAATATTTACAGAGAACAAGGAAACATCTAAAGATAACCTCATGACCTAGATTTCCCTCACAAAAAATTTAAATGACTCTAAATATAAAATATAAATATACAAGAGATATAAAGAGAGAGAGATATATCTGCCTTCATTCTGCTCTCCGTTTCTTCCCACAGCATCTCGAATATGGTTTAAGTCAAGTGACTGTGGAGGCCAGGTCGTCTGTTTACTACATCATTCTACTGTTACTGTTTACTACTGTTTAAGGTATTTCTAACATAACAGGACATGTAGAAATCTTGCTAATGATCATATTCACTTGTTCTTTTTTGCGCTAAATGTTATGCACATCCTAGTTGGGGTTGTGTGTTTTTCTTTTGTTCATTTATGTTGTCTTATATGGCACCTTGGTTCTGGTGGAACATTGCTTTGTGTCACTGTGTACTACTGTATAATTGACTTGACTGCTTGACCCGCTGAAGAACATACCCACTGAGCTCCCACTTCCATTAAAATCTTCCATTAAAACTATTGAATGATGTTGTGACTCAATCACATGTTCATATATCCCAAAAGAAAAATCAATCAGACTGTATCAATCTATGTTTATACAGCCATTCATTCATTCATTCATCTTCTACCACTTTATCCGATCTCCCAATCACCTGTGTCTATCTCAGGTGTCTATGGGCATTAAGGCAGGATACACCCTGGATGGAATGCCAACGCTTCACAGGGCGCGCACACACACACACACACACACACACACACACACACACACACACACACACACACACACACACACACACATATTCAACCATTAGGGACAATTTTCCAAGGTACCAATCAACCTACTGTGCATGTTTTTGGACCAGGGGGAAACCGGAGAAAAACCCCTGAGGCACACAAATTCCAAACACACGTGGCCAAGACGGGAATCGAACCCGGACCCTGGCGGTGTGACGCGAACGCGCTAACCACTAAACCACCGTGCCCCGCTATACAGCCATTATTCTACTATTTAACAAGTCATAAAAGACAGTAATTACTCGTTTCAGGCTGCTTAAATATAAGGTTGTGATTCAGATTGTGCTCTTTAGTTTGACTATTAAAAGACCATTGAATGACAATATATATTTGTCCATGTGTGTGTTCATGTATGCTTTTACGTTTTAATGTTGCTGTTCTAATGTTGGACACTTACCATTTCTTTGGCTTCTTTTCGTAATGATGGGACACTCAGAATTCCATACAAAGCTCCATTTACATAGTACCGGATCTGAAAACACACACACACACACACACACACACACACACACACACACACACATGTTCAAATTAATGGCATTGGGAAACATTCAAAAAGCATATCTATTCTATCTCATATATCTGTTCAACAGGTTTGAACTCCCTTATAACGCAGCCCTACACACTTTCATCTTGCTACTTATTCCTACAGTCACATCAATAAATACCACCAAGTTTCATTGGCCATAACACATGCCAACGCTGTTAGAAAGGCTGATATGCTTCTTGCCCTTCTCCATAAACTCACTGTCCCTTCATTCTGGGAAATGTTGATCTTTGACTTATTGGTCCATAAAATGTATATGTATATGGATTTGAGGTTTACCAGTTGTTTACATTGTGTGATAAACTCCAAGTATGTTCTGTGTTGATGTTTCTGACTTTACTTAATCTGTTCATTATCTGGTCAACTGTTTTTCTTTGCCAGATTAAAAAAAAAACAGATAAATAACAAATAAAATAATTGTCCTTTACAAATATTCAAATATTTATAGACAACGTTAATAATGCACACAAACACACATGTGCAAGTGTGTGCACACTCATCACTTTATAACGGTGTTAGATAATTAATAAAAAATATACTTCTATATAATAATAAATATATTGCAAGCTTAATTTATTGCTTAAATTTTTTTCTACGCACAAACAAACTAAGTGCACACTGTCTATTTACTCTTCTGGTTCATTGGTTCACTCCAATTTACGCTTGTGCCGTTCGAGTAAAGCGTCACACTGCATCTGAACCAACCCGAAACGCGTCTGTATTTAAAAAGGGGGTGGGGAAAGTCAACAATGAGGAAAGTCAAACTTTCTGCTGCAATTATTTCTGAATGGCCTTAGTAAACGTTAGACCCACTCACTGTTTGTTAACACCCAGCCAGTGTACACCACTATTACACACACCTCTACACACACACACACACACACACACACACACTGCTAAAGTACTTAGGCTTATAAAAGACCTGAGAAATAGCTACTTTTGATTTGATTTAAGAAATTATTTAGATCTATTTATCAGAGCACTATATGTAGATTAATTTATAGAATGTTTTACGCTTTATTTGTATGAATTAAAATATATATATATTTATATATGAAGGTATATATATATCTATATATATATATATATATATATATATATATATATATATATATATATATATACCTTCATATATACTAATATAATATATATTTTTTTAAATTTTTTTAATATATCTATATATATATATATATATATATATATATATATATATATATATATATATATATATACTATATATATATATATATATATATATATGAAGGATTCTGATAAGGATTTTTTCCATTGAAAGGTTTCGTTATATATATATATATATATATATATATATATATATATATATATATATATATATATATATATATATATATATAGACTATATATATAGATATATACATATATATATATATATATATATATATATATATATATACATATATATATATATATATATATATATATATATATATATATACACATATACTCTATATACACATATATCTAGCTACACTATATATAATATATATATATATATATATATATATATATATATATATCTATATATATATATATATATATACATACATATACATATACAGAAAAACATATATATACAGAAAAACAAGTCCATCATAACATACCTCACGGTTTTCATGTCCCAGAAGGTCTTTCAGTACCTTCAGCACGTGTTTGCCGTTTTCTGTGCATTTTCGCTTTCCTGGAAAGTAAGTCATATTGATTTATCTTGGATTTTTACTTCAAAAATATAAATCATATGACCTGTATTCCCATAGAAACGTGTATTTACGTGTAAAGACGTGTAATGAATGAAAGGGGGGAAAAAACGTTGATTTTCTTATACTGAGCAGATACTTATATGTATTTATCCAATAATAGAGCGTTGCTATCTTTCAAATCGTGCATCTGCCTCCAATTAAAATAAACAAGGAAGAACAGTGAGTGATACACGAATGCCTTCACCCTCAATATCCAAACTGACCACCTGATGCCCAATACAAAAATCTCCATTGCTGTCCGTCGCTCGCTTGAACGTCCACAATGGGAGAAGTAAAGAATAGAATAGCCTTTATTTGTTACATATACATTACAGAACAGTGTAGTTAAGGAAGCTAGGATCAGAGCACAGGGTCAGCCATGATACGGCACCCTCTGGAGCACAGGGTCTTGCTCAAGGAACCAAGGGTGGCAGCTTTGTGATAACCACCGACCTTCTGATCAGTAGCCCGGCACCTGCGTCTTAAAGCCGAACACCTCAATGGCATACTTTACTAAGCTTTTTCATTCAACAAGCCCCAAATACGTTTTTGAAAGGCCGAAGAACAGCTGAAGAATAAAATCGGTTTTATGTCAAGAGAGATTTGCACCAAAAACTAGGAATCTGATTGGTCATTAGAAATCCATTGGCTTGTCCTTGATCAGTTACAGAGACAGATGTAAATATGATCGTTTGGTCGCACTTCTAGTCATAATATAGTGACCGACTTGCGCGTTTATGCACGTTGGACGCACTTGTCATAATATAGAAAATTACATTTGGACTAGCCAAAGAGAGAGTTATAACTACAGTTCATTGATCATTAGAAGGTCTAGTTACACAGACGTCGGACAATTAAGACTGGTTTAAAACGATTTAAGATTTCAAAACTTTTTATAGAGTTTTTACTTTTGAGAGCCATGTGGAAAGCCCTGATGCATGTCACTGTGCAGACGGTGTTAATGCAGGTGGGAGAGTTTACCCTGAGTGCGCAGGCAGAGGTTCATCAATATATTCACAGCGTACTCCAATGTGCAATCTGATAAAGAGTCGGGGTCCTGCAGCTCATCAACTAACCATGCAATTAGACCCAATCTGATCAAAGCTGACTGATGGACCCGTCTGTTCAAACACAAACACACACACACACACGTGAAAGTTATTAGAGATAACTGCAAAAACTCATTATTTTCTCATACTGTCCCCAATACAGGTGTGTAAAAATCTGCTATAAAGTAAGCGTCAATTCATTTCTTTTTTTGCAACTGCAGAAACTCTATCGGGTTTTATAGGGACTAAGACTGGATTCTGTCCCACAGGGACATTTTATAGGAAAAGGACATGGAAATGCATCAGAACGGGTGCTGGCGTGAGCGGATGATAAGTTACCTGAGGCTGAGTATCTGCAGTGCCCCCAACACTTTCTCCCTGCTCACCGAGTCCTTCTCCTCCAACTGTAAACATTCGACTAAAAGCTTCAGCAGCGTGGGACACCGAGACAGATACATACGACCTGTTGGGAGGAAAAAAAGTCATTTCATTTAGACAAGGCGGAAGATAAACGTGTAGGGAATGCCATCATTTTCCGAATCACCGGAATGATAATTCTCATGTGTATTGGTAAGGGGTTGCGATATAATACACTGCAATTCTGTAAAGCGAGACGATATATTAAAAGATAGATACAACCTGTCGCTGCATAGTACAGGTACACTGGAACGAAATGCTATCTTAGCATCTACCAGAAGTGCAAATAGTAGCAGTGTGCAAATTGACACGAGTATATGTACAGTGAGTAATATCAATATGTGGATATGTACAGCAATTGTAGTCCGAGTAAATGTATATGTACAGTTTGTAGAATAAATATGCATCCGGTAAAGGGAATATGCAAATGTAAAAGTACAAGACTACTGGGATTTGTCTTATTTTAGGAATCTTTTTCTTTTTAGAACACACCACAAAACATTCAACATTATGGAAACACTTTTTGTGTGGGACGAGTAAAGTGGGAGAAATAAAGTGCTTGAAGGATTATAGATAGTTGGATCCCTTAGTTTCGGGAGCTGGAACAGTTCTTTCATTCTCCATTACTGGCAGCGAAATATCCACCTGTTTCCTGGGGCCGCTGCTGTATAAACTATATGGGGTATAACTTCCGCCGGAAGTAGAAGCGGCGTTGACTGACTTGTGCCGGTTTGATTCATTTATTTATTTATTTTTGCCGTAGTGTCGAATATAGTTCTCGGTCATATGTCTGTTTGTTCACTAAGGATGCACTACATAATGATGTGTAAATCCTTAAGTTGCCATAATGTTACTGTGGCCTAAAGATACTAGTTAATCATTGTTAACCACAACATGACAGTTATTTTCTATAGTCTGGATTTTTGTGTTCTGATTGTTCTGATGATGTGATGTTTATGGTTACATATTTACAGAGGTGTCAAGTAAAGATGTATGAAAAACATTGTTACGTTACTTGAGTAGAACTTTTGCGTGTCTATACTTTACTGGAGTAATTATTTGCCCAAAAAAATCTTTTTTTTTACTTCTAATCCTTACATTTTATAAATTGTCTTTTTATTCCTAATTCATTCATTCATTCATCTTCTACCGCTTTATCCGATCTTCTTCGGGTCACGGGGATCCTGTGCCTATATCAGGCGTCTATGGGTATTAAGGCAGGATACACCCTGGATGGATTGCCAACCCATCGCAGGGCACACACCCACACATGCACACACACATTCATACACTAGGGACAATTTTCCAAGGTGCCAATCAACCTACCGTGCATGTTTTTGGACCGGGAGGAAACCGGAGAACCCGGAGAAAAACCTCCTTGAGGCACGGGGAGAACATGCAAACTCCACACACACATGGCCGAGATGGGAATCGAACCCGGGCCCTGATGGTGCGAGGCAAACGTGCTAACCACTAAACCATCGTGCCCCCATTTCCTAATTAATTTCTTCTCCTTTTTCATTCTGGCTTGTCATCGTTCCCAAAAAAATACCCATCCAGATAAATCGCTACAATGTCATTGTATCTCATCCAACCACAGTGTTGGGGTTGTTACTCAAAAAAAATATTATTTTTCCACTACTGGCTCATTTATCAAATGGGTGCTTTCTCTTTATCCTCCGCAAATTAAGCTACAGTAGGGAGTTCTGTAGCTTTTACGAGAATTTATGGCTTAAAGAACACTGTTACGTGCAAAAAGCTACATTTGGAGAGTGCGTGACACGAACCTTTCTTGCTTTGAATGTCTGTATTCTTTACCTTTACTCTCAGATCACACTTCTACTACTAGATCTGAGTATATCGAAGGGGAATATCAATCCAAATCAATATTAGGTGAATTTAACGATAATTGTACCCTGATTGTAACGATCACAAGTGTAAATAATTTTGAACAATTAGGTAGAATGATACTTATATTATACAGTGAATAATTGTTCATTTCAACCAAGAGTTCGATCCAACGTTCGCGCAAATTATGAGGTATAGCAAAAACAGGTGGATATTAATGCTAACCTTAATGCTAGCACTTTGTGTCACTATTTGTGTTCAATGATATGAACACTGTAGCAGTTGGGATATAAACTTATAAATAAATTGCATTTTTGGGAAACGATACAGTATCGGCAAATGAAATATCGCGATACTCGCAAGTTCTTACACCCCTCTTTCTCACCACTCGTACTCACCCTCAGATAAGGAGGCGAAGGTGTTAACGAGGCGAGCCGTGTACTGCCTCACTGTCGCATTCTTCGATTTGAGGAGATGAACCACAGATTTCTACGATGGAGCACAAAATGATCATCTGTGGCTCTGATCTCAAGGTAATTACATGAAATATCATTTATGTACATACATGCACAAGACAAATCTGCACAGACTCATTACAACACTATGTTTTCCTGCACAAACTCTTAATCTTATTATTTCCTTCATATTTACATATATATTTTTAGTATTTGTACTTGTTTTTTGGATTTACTAAATGCCCTCTGGCAATTTCTGTGAACAATGCTGGAAATAGGATTTAGCTTCTGTTCTTGCTAATGTTGTATTTTTTCTCTCACATTTTTTAAGATGATGGGGCATAAGTTGTTTTTGTGGTAGGGTTTTCTTAAGTATTACCACTTACTGTACACAACACATGCAAACACAAATATACACGGAGACAGGAAGGTACACAGCAATGGTTAATGGAGTATAAATGATTTGAATCTGTTAATAGGTGCGATAAGCTGCGTTCGTTCTCTCACCTGTTTAGCGGTGTAACAGTTTAAGAGGTCATTACTGATGTAGGCCTGGAGAATGGTGTCTCTCTGTTCGCCCTGCACTGAGTGGGTCAACCTCTGAAAAACCAAAAAAGCACACTGTAACCTACACTGTGTCTCTATACATGTGCTTTTTAAACATCCTATTCCACATTGTCCGTTTGAATAACCTCCATTCTAATTAAGATGTTGTTCCACTAGAGTTTGGGGTGCACTTGTGGAGATTTGTGCTCATGTCACCACAAGGGTGTTAGTAAAGTCAGGTACTGATGGAGGGGAGGTGAGGTGTGTGTGTGTTTGTGTGTACCCATCGCAGGGCCTGAAGCAGCAAAGCTTTCAGTCTGTCTGAGCCACTGATCATTTCTCTCTTTAGCTTGTCATAGTCTAGTGAGGGCAGCAGTGGGACGTCTTTACTCCTCCTGATGAACAGAGAAACAAAACAATAAAAAAAAAAAAATATATATATATATATATATATATATATATATATATATATATATATATATATATATATATATATATATATATATATATATCCTACAATTAAAGCACAAACAAATAAATAAATACAAATAAATATACAAATGAACTATCATGGTAATAATTAATTAACAACACTAAAAATATATATTTAAAAAAATAACTTGAATATAAATGAACGGCACGAATATAAACTCAATGGTAGAGTATTTAGCCTGTTTCTTAGTTTGTTGCTAGATCATTTTGCGTCTTTCTAGAAATAATTGTGGGGGAAAAAACTTATGAAATTTGTCAACTGTTGGTAAACATAAGCCTGATAATCACATATTTGTCTTATTGTCATGTTACAATACCAACTAATTGGTCACGGTAAATGTAAAACTTGCCAAGATGTTATTTTTTGCTGGAGCATGCTGTAGCTTTGTACTTACTGCGCTGCGATGGACGCTCGTAACATGGATGAAGCCTAAAACACACACGCACACACACACACACACACACACACACACACACACATAAAAATAAGGCTGGGTAAACTGTGTAACATTAATGTGTGTAAGCAGCTTAGCAGGCTGTGTGTTTAAATGGTTATCGTTGCATGCAGACTCTCAGCTTTAACCAACATGGCCATGCAGTGAGGTCGAACGCCAGCCTCGGGGTTAATCCGCATGCAGTGATTTTCCTTTTTCTTTTCACAATGCTTTGCTGCCTTTTTTTGGTCCAATATTTGATTCCTCTACTTTTCTTCTCATTCCTTTACTATTATTTAAACCCCCTGAGGCACGGGGAGAACATGCAAAGTCCACACACACATGGGCCGAGACAGGAATCGAACCCGGATCCTGGAGGTGTGAGGCGAACGTGCTAACCACTAAACCGCCGTGCCTCAATTCATTCAATAACATTCAATTCATTTTTTTCCGACTCTTTCTGCTATGAGGAGTTACACTGAAGCCCAAACAGAATGAAGGAGTGGAAAAGGTTATTGGCATTACAGGTTTATTGTGTTTGGAGGGACGCTAATTTGTCATTTCACCGGGTAACGTAATCCTTCAAACTTTCGGTAAATATTAGCTGCGAACAAGAGCATTCCGGCCGAGTTAACCAAAGCGTAATGCACTACGTTCGAGTGTTTGTCATCTGTGTGTGAAAGGTGTGTGGCATGAGACCTAAAGGAGGGATTTGAGATTCTGAAAAGCTTGACGTCTGATTAAACATTAGAAATAGCAATGGGTACGAATCACACGTCACATCTCCCGTTTCACTGCCAGATCACTTAATGTTACTCGCACTGATTTCATACCTCAATGCAGATATCAGTATACAGATACTAATTCAGCTATATATCTTAAAGCTTTTTGCTATAATTTTAATTGGACAGTTTAGAAGATGCCTTTAACCAGAGCAACATACGAAAGCTATATTTTTCCCCCTGAATATAAATATTATAATGCATACAGTAAATTATCAGTATATCAAATAAATGCTATAATAGAGGGAACCGAATGTGAAATGAAAAAAAAAAAAAAAAAAAAAAAATAGCAATTTCAGACAAATAAACAAAAGGAAAACATGCATGTAACTGTAATTTACACACTCTGTCTGTCTGTCTTTCTATGTCCCAAAAACATAAGTGTTTTGTTGTTTTTATTTATTTACTTTCAGAAACTTTTTTCTTCACTTTTTTTCCATTCACGTCCTTCATTTGCTATTAAGTTCAAACCCTACTGTTTATGGAGCTTTGCTCTCTAAAAGTCATGTACTGTGCAGCACAAGCTGCGTTTAAATGTCACAAATAAAATAATGTGAACAAGGAACTTGTGCGTGAGAGCAGAATGGTGGAGGTGGAGAAGAGGGAATGCTAGAACAGTTTAAATGGTAAATAATACAGGGTTATTTCCACTGGGCTTCCACTGAACAAAGAAAAAAAGACAAGCGGCTTTTACACTGAACACAGACATTGGTGTCACAGAAACGTGGGGAAAGACGGAGACATGCTGAAGGACGAGAAGACCGACATAAAGGATCGGGAGCCGAGGGATCGAGTACGATGAACGAGGTGGAGGGGGAGGAGGAAAGAGATATGAAGATACAACAGAAACTTACATATCCATCATCATAAGGAGTCATAGAGTAATATCCCTTCACACACACACACACACACACAGGAGAGGAAGAAGAGGTTGAGGAAACACTATAAGCAGATCAAACAGATTGTGTAAAGTGTAAATTAAATGTTTTATTCATTTACTTCTGTTCCATCCATTATTAACTTTTAAACATTATATATGCCTGTAGCTTTTATTGTCGAAATGAAAATTAATAGCAGGTCGTTCAACCTGCACAACCAGAATTCCTTTCACATTTCACATTCCTCTCTCAACCAATTTAGTGTGCCATGTTTTAAAAAAATATAAATATAAAAATAAATAAATAAATAAATTTACGAGTTTAATTCATTCATTCTTGTTAATAGCTCGATAGCCGAAAAGTTTGTATCCTGAACCGAATTTCCCCATAAGAAATCATGTAAATTCGGATCATCCGTTCCAGACGAGCAAAAATATTACTTTTAAAATGATAACACAACTAATATTTACTCATATTATTTAATAATAGCATGTAATAATTGTGCTTTCATATCTAAAAATTTTATTGGGTACCTTACATTTCAGAATAGTAATAATAATAATGTAATAATGTACAAATAAAAAGTAATAATGTCATTCATAAAGTTCAGTATTTCCACACTAAATAGTAATACAGCGCTGTAAGAATGTAATACACAAGATGCACCAGGATAAAATTTGTACAGGACAGTGTATGTGATAGTGTTCAGTAATAAATATTAACAAAACAAAGACAGTGTTAGAGACAACACCAAGACAATGCTCTCGCTATAAACCCTACTGTGGGATTGAGTGGCACAACGTTGGTGGGCGTCTCATGAGAACCTTCGTGCAGCTGAATTTCAAAGCGTGAAATTCGTATCACTCGTAACACGCAATTATTCTCGTACGCCGATATTTTTACGCATCATGGCTCATAAACTGTGACTTGTACACTGATGAGGTTCCACTGCATATATAAACAAAATACTTTACACTTAATGTGTTTGTGTATGTGTGTGTGTGTGTGTGTGTGTGTGTGTGTGTGTGTGTGTGTGTGTGTGTGTGTGTGAGAGAAAGAGACTCACTGTTCCAGGCCGTGTAAAATCGATGCTCTGAGCGACACTCTGGCTCATGTGTCCACTGAACAGGCGTACACACACATTCTGCAGATACTCAGGAGAAATCTAACCAGAAAACGATATTAGCCCTTGTGTGTGTGTGTTGTGTGTGTGTGTGTGTGTGTGTGTGTGTATGTGTGTCAGCAAAAATGCATTTTTTTAATTAATTAAGAGCAAATCATTTGCAAAGTCATCACAAGATGCAATGACTCTATAAGCATATTTTGGAAATGGGAAACCTGTTTAACAGGAATGGGCGTGGCCATTCTATTAGTGTTATGTGACATTAATGAAATTAGACAGGAAATCTGATTGTAATTTATCGAAGCAGTACATTTCTCTAAGTGCAGTTTCAACAAATGCCAAGAATTCTGTTTGCAAATATTGCAAACATTTCTTTGTTCATAACTATACAACTCTGACATACTGGATATTTTATTTACTATCAAATACAATACAGTACTGTGCAAAAGTTTTAGGCAGGTTTGAAAAATGATAAACAAAGAATGCTTTCATAAATATAAGTAACAATTGTTTATTTTGTTAATTTACAAAACGTGGGCGAACAAAAGAAAAAATCTAAATCAAATCAATATTTGTTGTTACTACCTTACCTTTTGAAGAACTAGAAGTAGTGGAAGTGACGGCACGACCCCTACAGAGTCCTGATCTCAACATCATGGACTGTGTGTGGGATTCCATGAAGAGACAGAAGGATGTGAGAACGTCGACATCCACAGAAGATTTGTGTTTACTTCTCCAAGATGGAACAACCTACCAGCTGAGTTCCTTCAGAAAAACTGTGTGTAAGTGTAGCTAGAAGTATTACTGCTGTTTTGAAGGTAAAGTGTGTTCACAACAAATATTGATTTGATTTCCATTTCTCTTTTCTTCATTACTTGCATTTCGTTCATTCATGAAAGTAAATAATTAACACTTCCATTTTTGAAAGCATTCGTCATTTACAGCATTTTTTCCACACCTGCCTAAAACTTTTGCACAGTACTGGGTATATATATATATATATATATATATATATATATATATATATATATATATATATATATATATATATACACACACACAAAAGTAATATTTAAAGAAACAATTTCTTGCCATTTTCCCATTGACTGTAGCCTCGATTGAGTCCACCAGTTCAGCAGTCACACTGATGAGGTTGTGATAATCAGCCTGGATCTTACTGAACTTCTTCATGTATGCTGAAACCTGCCTCTGTGCTTCAGAAAGCTGCATCATTTGTTCTATACACACACACACAAACACACACAGTTCCGCCTAATCAATAAAAAGCACAAACGAAGGCAAATCAACTGGATTTTAGGAAATCAACTGGATTTATCAAATTATTCTATTCCAAAAACACAAAGAAAAACTAAGCCGGTATTTGTATTATAATATTAGACGAGCTCCAGCTAGAATGAGCATTGTACTAATGCCGCCTAGTGGTCTGTGTCAGTACTACAACTGCGAATATTGTACCAAGTATGTAAAATAATCACGCCACACGAAATAAGCCTCATCTAAATATCACAATTAAAATAAATGTATAAATGTGAGAATTTGCTTCAAATAAAGAGTACGCTTACCTTTGTTACTCGTTGTACTCTCTCTCTGTTGAGATAAAGCTAAGGAAAAACCAGATCTATAACATTGGATCAAACTATTATTTTAATAACTATACACAAAACTATTTCTATAGATTCTAAAAAATATATATATCTGGTACACTGAAACTATCTATTCATAAACTGAAACCTTACTTTTCCAGCTTTAAGTCTGAACATTGGCTCACTCATTTGAAATAAACTCATTATGGATTTACTTACATGTACAACAGGCAATGAATAGACTTTTAAATGTATAAAACTGTAAAAATGTCTGTTGCTAAAAGTGCTTCACAAATTAAAGAATTGAATTGGAATCAAACCATTAACTAAATCCTACCCCACTGCAATTATTTACTGTCCTACTCCTATTATGCAATTGAATGAGAAATGATTTGGAAATGAAATAAATGGTTATGAAATGGCATTATAGTAATACACTATAACAATACATCCTTGTATTTGGATCATCTCTATCCAATAGATATATACTCAACGTAAACTAACAAAACCTGAATAAAAAGTAATTTTATCAACTCACAAGTTACCACATTAAAGGGATTTTTTAACCTATAACTGTACAAATGTTTAGTGTTTATTTCCTCTAATACTACAGCAATTTAGCTAATCAACTCCATCTGATCAATGCCAATACAAAATTAAAGAGGAGTGTGTCAACCAAAACAACTAAATAGCATCTCAATACTAGTGCTTTGTTTAGTATATAAATGTTCTATATATTGCACCTTTGCACTCTTATAATATAGTATACAAGGTGGTAGAAAAACGCATCGGGGCAAACTTTCTCATTCTCTTACTTGTCTCATTTGCATTGTCTCATTGTTCAGATGCCTTAAAGACTGGTAGTAGAACTCCCTCTTGATGGTGTGTCCCCTGGGGACATAATCTCCATGCACACAAATGATGCAAATGTCAGATGAAAGACAAGTCGGTCTTTCATGATGATGGGTTCCACCACGGTGAACACTGGAAAACTTGACACCGAAGTTTCGTCACCGGTAATGAACTTCATCATGAAAGACGGGTCTTCCACAGCACGCTGATGCAGATCTTGGCAGGTTTGGTGTTCTTTTCTCTTGGTACGGCAGCCTTGGGCTGAACGTGGCAGCAACATGGCACATTTTCAAATCACACATAAGGATTGTCAGGGCTGCTCAGGATGACGCACTGACAATGGCAGCGTTGGGGATTGGTCTCCGACGGTCATCATGCACAGGTTGCCAAGTGGTTTCAACATTTTCAGGGGTGGAGCTTGTTGAAGGTCGGATCTCGTCAACTTCCAGCCATGATCTGTGCCACTATTCTGTGTGTGTATATATATATATATATATATATATATATATATATATATATATATATATACATATATATATATATATAAATATTATATAAATATTAATATATTACACATTACTAGATATAAAATATATAAAAGGGGGCAAGGTGGATTAGCGGTTAGCACGTTCGCCTCACACCTCCAGGGTCGGGGGTTCTCCGGTTTCCCCCCGGTCCAAAAACATGCACAGTAGGTTGGATTGGCACCTTGGAAAATTGTCCCTAGTCTGTGTGTGTGTGTGTGTGTGTGTGCCCTGCGATGGATTGGCATTCCATACAGGGTGTATCCTGACTTGAATGCCCCAATAGACGTCCTGAGAGCACAGGCACAGACCCAAGGGAAGATTGGATAAAGAGGTAGAAGATGAATGAAATTAAATTTTATATATATATATATATATATATATATATATATATATATATATATATATATATATATATACACACACACACACACACGAAACAATAGTGCATGTCAGTCATGTGATCAGTGAAAAGAAAGGATACGTATAATGTGAGCAGCCTGGGTGTAGCAAATGCTTTCAGGGTGAGGGCTAAAACATTTTCAAGCTTTTTTCTTAAATCTAGACTCCAGGAGTCCTGAAATTGATAAGACAATAAAACACACAAAATCACACACACACACACACACACACACACACACACACACACACACACACACACACACACCACACACTTGAAAACAAGCTTTACAAATGTACCGTGAATGGCAAATTTGGATATTGTGTTATGCTTTGTACATTTGTAAATACACAGTTTAAACATAAATAATATTTGCAGAGACTTAATGACTAACTAAGACATTATCAAACACATAGTCTATTTGCACACATAGTGCAATTATACAGTGTGTACTGTGAAGATAAAGACAGCACATCTAATAGAGATTAACTGGAATTCAGTTTCCTACTTCAGCAGAAAGTCATTTGTGAGGAGTCCAAACAAAAATCATTATTTATTTATTTGTTTGTTTTTACTGTTGAGAATAAAACCTGACAGATCGGACGTGAATTACGTGTGTTTTAAAGCTATAAGTGGACATATAAAGTGTGCTGATTGAGAGGTGAGAGTGTTAGAGATGGTGGGGGAGACGGGGATCACCTGAAAGAGCTCCTTGAAGGATGGATGGGCTGCAGGATTAGGAACGAATGGCAGGGCGTAATAGGACAAGAACTCGGTGGTTTGGCTTAGCTCTGCTCCTCTCGTCTCCAAGAAGTGTTTAAAATGGCTGATCCGCTCATCGAACCCGGCTTTGTCCTTCAGACAATACAACATAATTTCAAGAATGCACAGAGCCGGTTTAACAAGTCATGTGATTATTGTTGCAATAACTAGCATTAATACAAAATCAAGCTTTGCCTGCATTGTTTTTCACTGTAATTGCTCATTCACAGGTTTGTCAAGGTAAACAATGTCTCTCTCTCTCTCTCTCTCTCTCTCTCTCTCTCTGATATATATATATATATATATTCTATAGATATATATATATATATATATATATATATATATATACACATACATACACATATATACATATACACATATATACATATACACACACACACACACACACACACACATACACAAACACACAAGGGGAAAGATTTCTACTCTGTGTACCGGCTTTCCAGCAGAGTTCTTCAGTGGATAAATCAGGAAGTAAATGTACAGGTAGAATTCCAGTTTCTGTACGGCGGTGTCGTTGTCACGGACACGAGCTGGAATATGTTCTGTCCACAGCTCAAAGAAAACATCTATCTCTCCATCATCAAAGAAGGTGAGCAGGTCTTTCTACAAATGCAGAAAAGACCCTTTTTAAGAACACATTTAATAAAACAATGCTGTCTCTAACTGGTCATTTTACACTTTTACACACCATTTTTATATTTTCCATGAAGATGCAGATGTGTTTTACATCTACTCTTTATTTTTTTTATTTTACTTATCTGCACCTGATCATTAGTGAAACTGCACCTGATCATTAGACTAAAAGAACATCTGTACAATGAATTTGCGTAAGACGAATGGTCAAATGTAACTCTAAATCTGTTACCTGTACGGATACGGTTTTGAGGTCTTCGGAGAAACTGCGCAGTTTTGGAACAGACTTTCCTTTGCTTTTGCATTCGATCTCAAAGATATTCACCGTATCCTCCAGCTGGCAGAACTTCAGGTACTAAAGAGAAATGCGTCAATTAGATATAAATGGTTCCTCCGCAGCACTTGATGTATTTCTGAAAACACATCAAGAAGATATTCTAAAAGGTGAACTGGGGAAAAAAATTACATATCATTTATATCAACCTACTTCTCTGATCATCTGTAGCAGATCCGCTTCAGTCGCCAAGGCGTCCGCCATTTCTGTAGAGCTTGCGGAACTCATGGGTTTCAAATCTGATACACACAAGAGAATTTCTCCATAATAACTTGAATACATGTAAATAATTATGTATAGGATAACATGCAATAATAGGCAATAAAATGCATACAAATTACATTATATTATATTATATCATATTATATTATCTAGAATGCATAAATGAATCCAATCTTTACAGAAGTCCTAAGCGACCATGCGTTTTAATTAAAATTATAAATTCCTAATTAAAGATTTCAATTTGTTCTTGTTTTCTCATGAGCAACATAAGGAGTTGTTTTTTTTCTCGCACATTATAATATGCTTTTCTTTTTTTGTTTTCTCCTGAGTTCAGCGTAAGTTGTCCTGCGATCACAAATAAACATTGTCAGGATCTCGACATAACAAAAGTTGTTTTCTTGTTATGTTGACTTCATTTTCTCGTGATCTTGGCAAGCAGTGAGCAGTGCTTAATTTTTTGCAGTGTATGTGGAATAAGGGTACGTCAGAGAAGGAGCACAATGAAGAATAACCGTAATAACCTCGTCCGTGTTCCCGCTGCCACAAATAGTTATTTATATACAGAAAAATTAAGTACTGATTACAAAGAGAAATAAAATAATTATTCATTTGTTATGTCAAGTTTACGGGAAACTTAAGTTGTGAATATGAGAAAACAAGAAAGCAATATATAATGTAATGAATGGTCTTTTCGGACTTCTTGTAGGTCTGAAAAAGAAAAGCAAAAAGTAAACACACTGAAACAAAACAAAACCTTTATCAGATTAAAAGATTTCATTCCATCAAGAATAAATGTAAAAAAGGGGTCTGAGGATCAGCACAGTATAATCAATTATAATTCATATATCATTATAAATATATCAAAAATAACACGTCCCATAAATATCTCCAGAATGTGGCGTGTAAACAACAACAAACGAGTCATGATGATACTGCGCATGTCTGATTGTAAAGCATTTCTGGTGCGTGATGATAACGTTGGATTACCGCAGCCCTTAAAATACAATATAGAATAAATATGTATCTAAATCACTTTATGCAGGCATGTATTCAGAGGTGTCAAGTAATGAAGTACAAAATACATCGTTAAAATTACATAATTAGAAATTTTGGGTATCTATACTTTACTGGAGTAATTATTTTTCAGTTGACTTTTTACTTTTTACTCTTTACATTTTCACACAATTATCTATGTCCTTTCTACTCCTAACATTTTAAAAACAGCCTCATTACTCCTATTTCATTTCAGCTTGTTTTCATTCATTCATAAAAAAAAAAACACCTATCCAGATAAATCGCTCCATCCAGATAGAGTGAATGTGAATGTGGTTGGATGAGAAATATAAATCCAACACCCATGGCCTACGCTTTTGTCCTTAATGGCAGTTTTTTCCACCTTACATTACTTTTACAGTCTTTTGTTGAACCACCGTGAAAAAGAACCCTTGTTCATTCATTCATCTTCTACCGCTTTATCCGATCTTCCCTTGGGTCACAGGGAGCCTGTGCCTATCTCAGGCATCTATGGGCCTTAATGCAGGATACACCCTGGATGGAATGCCAACCCATCGCAGGACACACACACACACACACATTCATACACTAGGGACAATTTTCCAAGGTGCCAATCAACCTACAGTGCATGTTTTTGGATTGGGAGGAAACCGGAGAACCCGGAGAAAAAACCTCTGAGGCACGGGGAGAACATACAAACTCCACAAACACATATAGCCGAGACGGGGATCGAACCTCGATCCTGGAGGTGTGAGATGAGATGAACGTGCTAACCAATAAGCCACCGTGCCCGCCGAACCCTTGTTCTATTCAACTTCTACCGCTATATTCGATCTTCCCTGTGCCTATCTCAGGAGTCTATGGGCATTAAGGCAGGACACACCCTGGATGGAATGCCAACCCATCGTAGGGCACACACACACACAGACTCACATTCACACACACACTCAAAATCACACACATTCACACACTAGGGACAATTTTCCAAGGTGCCAATCAACCTACCGTGTTTGTTTTTGGGGAAACCGGAGAACCCGGAGAAAAAAAAAACCCGAGGCACGGGGAGAACTTGCAAACTTGCAAACACACACACATGGCCGAGAGACGGGAAGTATTTCACCACATCTAATATAAACTTGATTAAAACCCTTTATTATATTATAGTGCTGAGTCACATAAAAAGATGCCTCGGGTCATGAAAACATTTTTGTTGGCGTTTTCATGCAGTTATGTTGCATATCATCATGTTGTTTTATAATGAATATAAACGAAAACATTCATGTTTGAAACCAGCACAAACAAAACACTTGCATTATAGAGTCGGTTCCTAACCTGATGGAGTCAACTCAAAGACTCGACTCTTTGGCGTGCGATGCAGTTAACACAGTTACGCTAACAAAAGCATAAACTCTGTATTTTACATTATTTAAATCAGAATTACTTCTTGCATTAGGCCACACTTAATTATTTGAAGCTTCCAGTTTTAAGCCTTATTCATAATCTTCGAATATCTGTGGACTAGAAAAACGATTCACTGCTTCTAGTGGAGGCCAAGCTTTATACCCAAACTACTAACAACAGCATCACCTGGCTTCTTACTTCAGTAAAGGAATTGGGGAAATAATATATGCATATATATCTTATGACATGAAAATGTATTTTAATGCATTGAAATACATTTATAAGTTTTGAAAGCGAATCCTAAAATTAGCTAGCTAGGTTCAGTTGGCCGCCTTACCTTATTCACGCTGCTCGTTTACGGGGACCGAAGTGTCGCGACACATTTCTACCCACGTTGTTTACAATCAATAAACACAATAATACATTTTATGAAAACACCCGCAAGATTTACTAGACGCTGACAGAACTTAGCGTAAACCTTCGGAGGCTGGTATCCATAGTAACCAGATACAAGACGCTTAGCAAATACCCCTAGCAACGCGGAGGAACAACCGTATGTTGAGCGAAAGTGTCGCAAACATGTCGTGGTATTATTCCGTAATTTAAGTGAATACAATGTAAAAAGTAATTAAAAATAGTAATAATAAAACAAAGAGCGTTAATATTAAATGTTAAAGCAGAACGTGTCTAAATGTAAGTTCTATATATACATTTTTCTCTTTCCGGAAGTCAGTGTAAAGGCGGAAATGCACAAGCACGTTGATTCAGCGCGGCGGATGAATGAAAGCTGCTGTTTTGTTGCATCGGCTGGTTTATTTCTCTCTTTTATAAAGTACGTGTTGTTTTATAATTTACAGGATTTAAATTTCACACGTATATATGAACAAATAGAAGTTTTGCCGGAAGAAGTAAGTGAATAAAGTTCGTTTGAGCTCATAATAATAATAATAAACACGGCACACATGCTAGTATGCTAACGATATGAATTGGGAAAAAAAAAAGTTTATTTTTTACCCTGTCCAGAAAACGTGTCTGTAGGGGAAGCTAAAATATACAATTAACGATTAAAAAGCGTCAAAGAAGCAATATTATTATATTGGGTACAATTTTCACTACACGTGTATACACGTTACAGATTTCTTCCACGTATTTATTTCTTTTTTTTAATAAAGAATGTGTGCAATGTGTAATGCTTGAATATTTTAACGCATCACTTATGTTTACATATTAAATACTTTATTATATCCAGGTGTTATTTTGATCAATCATAAGGTTCATTTATTTATGTATAAGTTGCCGCAATTTATTTGTAAAATATTCCAAAAAGCTCAGGCATGTGTGATTTGTTTTTGTTTCCTGACAGAAGAATTGGTTGTACTGAATCAGCAGAAACATGGCTGGGATCCTGTTTGAGGATATTTTTGATGTGAAAGATATCGATCCTGATGGAAAGAAGTTTGACAGAGGTGAAAAACAGATTCTGTCTCTCTCGGTTCAGAAGTCAGTGTGAAATCAATAATGACCAGTGTTATTCCATTTAGACACTTTATGCTGTGTGTGTGTGTGTGTGTGTGTGTCTTGCAGTTTCTCGTCTTCATTGTGAGAGCGAGTCGTTTAAAATGGACCTGATCCTGGACGTGAACACTCAGATTTACCCTGTTGACCTCGGTGAGCTCACAAAATGCACAAGTTGACAATTGAGTCTTCAGGGGGAGAGGGCAACACATAAAAATACACAACTGCATCATATACACACACACGTCTTTCTTATTTAGAGGTAGTAATTTCACACAATTACACATTTAAATCCTCAAGGTCATGCAATGTAAAGTCGTGCCGCGCACATAATGCAGTTATACAGTGTTTAAGTCAGAGTTGTTACTTCATACAATGCATGCTGTGCACAGCTGTAGTGGAACATCTGGATGTAATGGTATGATTGTGCTGGTGGTTTTCAGGAGACAAGTTTAGACTGGTCATCGCCAGCACGCTATATGAGGATGGAACACCAGACGATGGAGAGTACAACCCCACAGACGACCGACCATCCAGGTAACGTCCACATTTGTATCTAGAACACACACACACACACTCACACACACAGACTTGTTTTGATGAACCTGGTACCTCAAAATCCCAAACTCTAATTTGTTTATCTGTTTACTTGGTTTCCAGATTGATCATGACCCCTGGTCTGTGATTTAATTTAGCAGTGTTAAATAGTTATTTATAAATAGCTTACATTTTTGTTTTTTTCTTCACTGTAGTATGCAACAAGTTTTTATTATTTACTTCCATTGGTCTGTTACTTTCTTTTTAATTTGATAGGATTTCTCTTTTAATAGTAATAAAATAGTAATAGAGAGTATTGGTGTTACTCTTTTCTATATTATGGATTTTATTCTTATAAATTGTCTCGAACTTATTTATTAAAATGTTTTCAATGTCACAGCAATCCATTGTGCTTTGAATAAAATGATCTCTTTGCTTGAACTCGGAGAGCCAAACATATTCCTGCATGAGGACGCCCCTGTGAAGGAGCACATCTGGTCCAAACAGCAGAAGATTTGATTGGCCTGCTATAGTGCTCTGACCCCAACCCTATTGAACCTTTGCCCTTGTTTGTGTATTTTGCTTTTTTCCCCCCAGGGCGGATCAGTTTGATTACGTCATGTACGGTAAAGTGTATAAGATCGAGGGAGACGAGACGTCGACTGAAGCCGCGACCCGACTGTAAGTGCAATTCAGTTTCCTCAGAAGTGTTTACAGTCGTACTGTAATTTTGATGCTATTCTGGGTACAGATGTCAATGTTTATTTAATAAGAAACGGAGTGTGTATTGCAGTGTTTAAGGATCTGGGTTACTCATTGGAAAGGGGTGGGTTAAGCACTGGTATTTCAGCCACTGAGCCTGGCCCTTAACCCTCTGCGCACCAAGGGCCAGTATTATTGTCAAACCCTGTACTTGGACCCCAGTTTCCTAACACCACTGGGAGAAAAAAAAACACTGTGCAGTACTGCGCATATGACAAGTGCAAAGCGACATTCTGTAATTTGTACAGTTCATAAATAAGGCTCTTCTGCTTCAAAGCACGGATGAGACAAACAAACGAAATGACATATACTTGTGCCAAGCTTTAAAAAGGTACCTGGATATAAACTACACTTGCTTGTGCCAAGGTAGAGAACCACATGTTCAACATTTTCTTTGTTGAAGTATAGAGAATGTCAGAAGGAAATGCATTGTGTGTATGTAAAGTGTACAACAGGGTGCCAAGAGAAGATTTGTGGTATTGTATGAGGAAGTCAGAATGTGTCAGAGAAGTATGTACATTACAGGACATGTGTGAAGACAGTGTGGCAGTTATAAGGACAGACTGGTTCAAGGTGGAGGTGGGATTGCATCAAGGATCGGCTCTGAACCCTTTCCTGTTTGCGTGGTGATGGACAGGTTGACAGACGAGGTCAGACAGTAGTCTCCATGGACGTTTGTGGATGATTTTGCAGTGAGAGTAGAGAGCAAGTGGAGAAGAGTCTGCATTTTAGTATTCATCCGTGAACAGTTGATGTCGGGAATGAAGAAAACTATAATGAATGGACATTTTGTGTCACCCAGATGAGTCTGGTTCTTTCCTCATACCATCTGAGGGAGTTTTTCCTCCTCTTTCTTTTCTTGGCCATTGTCAACACAGGCCCCATTTATCCCTCATTTGTGAGTGTCTAGGGCAAAGAAAAACTCCCTTATATGGTTTGAGGAAGGATTCTTCCGAGGAACACGTTTCAGACAGGAGCACGTACTCTTTTGGGTGGCACCAAGAGTTCTTGTGCTTGCTTTAGGGGTCGCCAGAGCAGATCATCCTTCCTAATATCACCATGTCCTCTACATCTGCCTCTTTCACCCCAACTACCTGCATGTCTTCCATCATCACATCCATAAACCTCCTCATTTTCCTTCCTCTTTTCCTCCTCCATCCTCAGCATTCTTCTCCCTCTGTACCCCATGTCCCTCCTCTGCACATGTCCAATCCAAAACATCCTACATGTGCTGTCCTTGTAATAAACTCATTTCTAATCCTGTACATCATCGTGACACCTAATGGACTTTTAAAAACAATACAAAGACTGAAGAGTCAGAAATATCTGCTTCGGAAAAAGTTGGTTTGGGACAATTTCTAGCTCTATACAAATAAGTCAATTGAACTGTATTGATGAAGTAAACGATGGGTTTCTCCTTTTTCCCACGCATCAGCTCGGCGTACGTGTCCTACGGCGGCCTGCTGATGAGACTTCAGGGTGACGCCAACAACCTGCACGGCTTTGAAGTGGACTCTAGGGTTTACCTGCTCATGAAGAAACTTGCTTTCTAACCCAGCGTGTGTGTGTGTGTGTGTGTGTGTGTGTGTGTGTGTGTGTGTCTGTGTGCGTGTGTGTGTTGCTGGTGATAGCTGTATTTTTTCATGCTGGAGAAAAGCCACCTGGAAATGATTATAGTGTAAATAAAACTTTTATATGTACACTGTATGTATCAGTCTTTTTTTTTAACACACACGTGGTACATGACATCTCGGAATGTCGTAAAGGTGGGCACAAAAGTTTGTGCACTTTTAGCTCAAAATCTAGCAAATGGAATTAAAAATATATAATTTCTATCTGTGAAAATTACTGTTACTGTTCACTCGGTTGCCAGATTGATCATGATCCATTGGTCTGTACTTTAGCAGTTTTAAATAGTTTGAATTAATTTGCCAGGGAAAACTTTGTCTGGCAATCCTGAACTCTTGATCTTTGTTTTCTGTGTGTCTGGTTTTTTTTTTCACTTTAGTATGTAAATTTTTATTTTTTTTTTATTTACATAACTTCCATTGGCCAATTACTTTCCTTTGAATTATATATGATTTTTCTTTTTGTATTAATAGTTTTAGTTTTGCTATATTTTGGATTTTATTCTTATAAATTGCCTCAAACTGGTTTAGTAAAAAGTAACGATCCATTGTGTTTATTGGCAAAACACTATATGGGCAAAGCAATCAATACAAAAATAAAAATAAAATATGATAAAAGTGCCTAAACCAGTGTCTGTGGGTGAAAGTTGGCCTTTAATTTGGCTTGTCATGCCATAAATACGAGAAGAAATAAGGATCGGCTTTGTGTCTCTCGTTAGGAAGTCACTAAATAGCTTTAGTAGGCACTGAACTCTATTCAACAAAATGGATAGTTTCTCATTGTACTGTCACTGGACCAGAACTTTTAAGGGGGAAACAAAGTTTAGTAGAAATTTTTTTAAATGTTATGCAAACATGCGAGATGCATCTTTAATGTCATGAATGGTCGAATCCAACATTTACTTTCAGCCCATTGCTCTTAATCAAGTTTGATTTATGGCCCTTCATGGGAAAAGTTTGGGCATCTTTGTTCTGCAGTAATAGTTTTCTAGTATGTTTACCCCTCCTTTTGTCATATAGATCAAATATTTACACTGATCAGACATAACATTATGACCATCTGCCCAATATTGTGTTGGTCCTCCTCATGCTGCCAAAACAGTCCTGACTCATTGAGCATTACCAGCACCTTATTCAGCAATATGAGCTACAGGAGCTCATCTATTGCATCAGACGAGGTTGGATTCGCTCCAAACATGCATCAGTGAGCCTTGGCCATCCTTGACCCTGTCGCTGGTTCACCACTGTTTCTTCCTTGAACCACGTATTATAGATACTGACCACTGGGGATGAGAAACAACCCACAAGAGCTGCAGTTTTGGTGATGCTCTAGCCATCACATTGTCTAGTCGTCATAATTTATTGCTATATATATAATATTGCCTGATAAATCCCACCCTGCCATAATGAAGAGATAATCATTGAATCATTCAGGTTCCTGGGTTCCACCATATCCCAGGACCTGAAATGGGACATTCACATTCACTCCATAGCTAAAAAAAAAGCCCAGCAAAGGCTGTTGTTCCTCCGCCAACTGAAGAAATTCAACCTGCCACAGGAGCTGCTGAAACCGGGCATCATTGAGTCTGTCCTATCTTCATCTATAACTGTCTGCTTGGATCAGCTACCAAATCAGAAATCAAGAAACTACAGCATACAGTCAGGACTGCTGAGAGGATTATTGGTGCCACTCTGCCCAAGCTGCAAGATCTTCACACCTCAATAGATCTGTCAGGACCCCACACACACCGAGCCCACTCTCTCTTCCAACTGTTACCTTTTGGGCTGTGCGACTGTCCACTAGAACATCCAGGTACAAAATTAGCTTTTTCCCCACAGGCTATACTCGGCCTGAACAATTAAAATACACCATCATAACCGAATACACAGAACACACTGAATAACTGAATACTGAATACACACCGTCCACTGTGACATTATTTTTTTTACACAGAACATGAAAGGCACAATTATAAATAACATACCTGTACATTCTGTACATATTCCTACAACTATATACAGTACAAATTATTTATTTTCAGTCTTGTTATATTGTTATATCCCATCTATTTCTGTACTTTCTTCTGCACTGGAAGCCCTTGTCATCAAGTCAAATTACTTGTTTGTGTAAACATGCTTGGTAATGATTCTGATTCTGAGTGTTATTCACTCAGCACTTGTGACGTCAATGATATGCCTGATCGCTGTATACATATATAAGTGGTGCAAAACCTTTGCACTTAAATGTGCTTAGATAAGTAAGGGTTAAAATAATAAACACATATAATAAACACACACACACACACACACACACACACACACACAACTATAGAATGTCATGAGTGTAAAGTGATGGAAACACTGGTCTACCTTAAAGGATAAGTAAAACTAGTTCAGTTTAAGTTTTATTTGTGTGTGAACTGGACTGAGCAGAGGCACTGAGAGATTAAGAAATGACATTTAATTTGAGACTTGGTGTGTGTGTGTGTGTGTGTGTGTGTGTGTGTGTGTGTGTGTGTGTGTATTATGGTTTAATGAGAGTCACAGGACAGGCTGCTCAGCACTTATTTCGCACACAAAATCTCAGTCTTCAAATAAATGCCTGTCTAATTGTGCTCCTAACACAGAATCTGTGTACATTCACATTACAGGGTAAATGAATTCAATCAATTTATTCCTGTATTAGAGTTTAATCTTATTCACTCTATCAATGTTCATACTGTTAATGGTTTACAGGTCAGGCCTGTTTCAAGAGCAAAAAGGTGCAAAACACAATATTAGGCAGGTAGTTCCATGTTTTTCAGTGGCAATAAACTGATCCTTTTTTAATCAATGTTTTTAAATTGTATTTATTTTGTAATTGATCAATGACTTAATAATACATACATGTTTTTTTATTGATCAATGTTTTAACCACTGAGACAATTGTTGTAAATTGATCAATGGTTTTAAAACCGTTTTTTTGTTTGTTTACTTTTAATTGATAATTTTTTTAAATGGTTAAAAAACTTTTTGTTTGACTACTTTCCCGAAACGTCGGCATTCATTTATAAATCCAACGCTGGCGCCAATCATCGTTTAGGAGGCGGATATTTCTAACCAATCCCCGTGCAGGAGGCGGGACTTGTTTGAATGCGGAAAAGAACTCGGCAGCGTGAGGTAAAATCATGTATCTGTCTGTAGTGAGGGGAAACAGCACAGATATAATGGGATTCTATGATGGACTCGGTGCTGTTTACATTCAAACTCTCTTCTACTTATTTATTAATATCAGTCAACAGTTTTGAGCAGCAGAAATGGATTATAGACGAAAGAAAAAGCTGACATTTATAACAATCGGACTGATTTTCCTGCTTAGTGGAGTGGAGTATGGTGAGTATTTACAGGCTTTTTTTCTAATGTGACCTTGTTTACTGTTACTTTACTTTAATTTCTGTGCACCGAAGAATATATATATATATATATATATATATATATATATATATATATATATATATATATATATATATAAATATAGATCTATATATATATATATATATATATCTATATATATATATATAATATATATATCGGGTTAGTTAATAATAAGCTTCGGTGCACAGAAATTATTAAAGTAACATATATAGATATATATATATATATATATATATATATATATATATATATATATATATATATATATATATATATATATATATATATATATACAACACACATATATGTACACACACACCACACACACACACCACACACACACACATTTATTTATATATATATATATATATATATATATATATATATATA
This sequence comes from Kryptopterus vitreolus, assembly GCA_030449085.1. Classification (NCBI taxonomy): domain Eukaryota; kingdom Metazoa; phylum Chordata; class Actinopteri; order Siluriformes; family Siluridae; genus Kryptopterus; species Kryptopterus vitreolus. The sequence continues at coordinate 6,763,578 of JACRUU010000023.1, forward strand.
TATATATATAAAGCTTTATGAATCTTGCTGGCCTTTAAGCACTGTGCACAATGTGATGCCATAGAGACGACTTAACCTGGCTAGTACTGCCAAACTCTCCCTAATGATGTTGGATTGTGGAGTGGCTTTTCAAATGACACTGCGCCATTTATCTAGGAAGAACCTCTAGTGTGGCCGAGGCAGTAGGTGTCTTCTCCTGATAGGCAATTCCATATGCGGTTTCTGCCTTGCGGATGAGCAGTGCCTCTCTGTACTTGCCTGGGGTCCTGTGGAACCAGCGTGACCCTCCTGCTGTGTGATTCTCTGAGGAGTGATGCTCCGATACGTGTTTCTTCTTTCACAGTTTCCTTCTGTATGATGCGACGGCTTCTCTCAAGTTCCCTGGTGCGCCTTTCGTTTGCCTTGTGAGCAGTATGTACCTCTTCTTCCAGTGGACGACTTTTCCTTTCAAGCTCTTCTCCATCGAAATGTACTTGACTCTAGAAGTTCGACCTGCTCTTCAACTTTCCTTTCCTCTACCATCTGCCTCTGCATTTCTGCAAGCTTCATACTCTTTAATCTTTCATCTACAATAGCTTCCCGTATGTCTGTCAGTCTTAATATTGTCGTGCGAATGGATCCAGAGCGTCTGCTGAACCGTGATCTTAGTTTGCTTCGTGATGGTGGTCTCCTAGGAGCGTTCTTGCTTTCTCTTGGTGCATCTGGAGGGGTAATCACTGGCACTGGACTGCAAGCCACATTGGTGGCTGGAATTTAGCTTGGTTGGTACCCTACTGCGTAGTCATCCAAGTAGGCTGGTGGATGCCTCTCCCGCATAGGGCATACAATTGGATCGGCATCCTGTGTTGGCGGCATGTTATCTTCAAGAGTGAAGATAGACGACTCTAGTGAGACAGTAAAGGCACAGAGAGAAGTTGGGTACATTGGGTACATCAGACGACTGGAGAAGTTCTATGAAGAATCCAAGTTGGTCTCCTGCTTGCTGCAGCTAGGCTGATTGTTTGCAATTGATAAATTTAGCTTTCTCTCTCTCGCTCTCTCCCTCTCTCTCTCTCTCTCTCTCTCTCTCACACATACACACAAGTTTCTAAATTCCTTAAAAATGTAATTAGCGTCGTGGATTCTCCATTCCCCTTTCTGCATGACGTGAATAATTCAGTCGTTTCAGTCTCATGATTTTGTTTTTGTCTGCTGAAAAGAACTGATTGTTTTTTTTCGTTGTTTTTGCAACACTCCTTACGTGTAAAAAAAATATTGAGTAGATAATGGGTCAATGAGACAAAATAAAAACCTGACAGAACACCTTGTGATTCCATAGTCTCACAGGGTATCACATGGTGGCCTACGAAATTACGACATGGCCTGTTGTAACACTTATTTTAAACAGAGGGTTAATGAAGTCCACTGTGTCTAAGCCGGCAGACCTACGCACACAGAGCCAGACTTACTGACAGGCCTGAGAGTTTTGTAGACTGACAAATAGACTTAATGATCGAGGGACTGTTGGAATGAATGACAGACAGATAAACAGCCTATTGACAAAATATAGACATAATATTCGTCAGGTAGAAAAAGTTTGATGGCAAAAAAATTGCTCAAAAGGTTTGACTGAGACAACTTTTAACGGCTGAGAGGCGAAAAAAAAGTTTGACCAACTGACAGACTACCACTTTATCTGACTGACAGATAGTTAAGAAGTTTGAATGATTGACAAACAAAAAAATATAAAGCTGACAGATAAATATGACTGAAAGACAAACAATAAACAGGGCGACAGATACAAAAACACCATGGCTTAGTGTTCTCACTTATATCGAATAACTTTCTCCTTTTCTCTGTCTGATTGTGTTTAGCGGTGATTTTACCAACCATTTGGCGTTTCCTGCAGACGCTGGACGCTGCTCCATATTTCCTGGGTCTCAGTCTGTCAGCATTCAGTTTCAGTGGCCTTCTCGCCGGGCCTTTATTCGGTTTCTGGTCCGACAGAACACATGGCTCAAAGAAGATCATCCTTTTCGCCAACTGCTTTGAAATAATTGGTAAACACGCGAATGCTCATGTTTATATGCAGCCATCTAGGTTATTTAATGCTATGTCGTTGTTTATAATTTATCTATTAATTCTGATTCCTTTTCACCGGGAATAAGCCTCCAAAATTCCCTGAACCATTAATCCTCCATGTTTGACTGTGGCCGTGAAGCAGAAACATATTTTCTTGTGTTGATGTTACAATAATCCTTCTAGTAAAACCAAAATATGTCAAACATATACAAAATATGTATGTATGTATTTATTTACATACATACATACATACATACATAAAAAAAATAAATAAGATGAAAACCTCAAGTATAGTTAAACAAATCAGATTACATTAGTCCCCCGGAATTCACAGGGGTTACGTTCTAAGACCCCTCTTGAGCCCCTATGGTATATTGAATTCATCTCGACATTGTCACTACATAAACAAAAACATTTTTATGAAAATTGTGAATGAAAACATAGTTTAAAATGTTACTAACGTTATCCTGAACATTTGGTCCCGCTCCGGATTCCCGCAAGCTTTAAATTAATTTTAAGCAACTTTTCCGAGCCGCAGGTAAATAATCAGGATTTGACTGTATTTCTCTTTCTCTCTGTGTTTCAGGTAATTTCATGTATTTTATAGGATTTTCCAAGTGGTTGCTGCTGAGCAGTCGTTTTGTTGCAGGTAAAAAAAAAAAAAGATCCTACCCCCTACCCCCCCCCCCCCCCCCCCCCCCCCCCCCCCCCCCCCCCCCCCCCCCCAATTTTAAATGTGTTCGGAGCTATTCAGATTCTCGAAATTCTACAAATAAACAAAGCAAAGCAAATCGATTGTTGTTACTGTAAATCGTCTGTTATTGTTCGTGTACAACCTCAAAAATATGTCTCCTACACAACCATATGTCGTACCACACGCATAAGTATAATGCTTTTAACATAGGTTGCTTTTAACTGGTCTGTGATGCAAAATGAAATATAAAACATCTTTTAAATTATATACTAAAAAACAGAACATGTTAGTAGTGTCATGTACAAGGATGCAGTGATACAGTAAGTAAGTGAAGCTTAATAAACAGGGTAAAGCATAGATCAGGCGAGGTATGCACAAACTGGGCTTGGTGAAATCACAAAACACAATAACATACAGATACACAAAGGCTTAAAAACTGGAGGAAATTCCAGTTCTGTATGTCGGAATTTTCTCCCATCGGCTCTGTAATGTTGTGTAAAATTGTTGAACGGTGCGTGAATGAGTATATTTTTGGGACAGGAATCGGGACAGGAGCCGGTTCGTCTATTTTTGGCTTCTTAACGAGAATCACGGCCCCTGAAGATCGCTCCACCGTGTTCGCTGCTGTCATGGCCTGCAGACAAGCCGGCCTTCTGATTGGTACGTTTTTTTTTTGTTGATCAACGTTCAGATGATACTAATTCTGTAGCTGTTTAATGCATTTGAAGAAGAACGACATCAGATGCAGGCTTTGATTTGTACGTTTACCACAGTAATTAATTTTCATTGTATATTCTTGCCCTTTTTTGCATCACCTTTCAGGTCCGGCGTTCAACATTTTCCTCCGGCTGTGTGACTTCAGGGTCGGACCGTTTGTAGTGAATAAGTTCACTGCTCCTGGGGTAAATCACTCGCACAGTCACACACGTGAAACTCTCATAGTGTATATCTTTACGTTTTTCCTGATTAAATTGAATTTGTGTGTTTTGTCACCGTTACAAAATGTTGACTTTTGTTTGATACGATACTTAGAATCAGTATCACGATACCAATACCAAATCAATACTGTGGCAAAAAAAAAACCAACAGAAATTTTGCTGTTTGCTGAAACAAACAGTAACAAATACTACAAATAAATGTTTTTTTTTTTTAATTAAATAGTAATTTTGTAATTAAGTTTGATCAGCATGTAAGACAGAGTGCATCCGTGAGAGGAAAAAAAAATCGCCACGCACACAATGCAAACCCACAGACCCCTATAGTCCAACACTGGGAACTACAGCCATTACTACTAAAATTAAGAATGGTATTATTTATTTATATATATATATATATTTATATGAAGTATATAAACTATCGCGATATGATACTAATACCGGTATATCGCGTACACCCACTGTGTACACCCCGCTGTGTATAACCGTAAGGACATTGATAGCAGCATTACTTAACTACAGCATGACTCATGTAGTTGATCCTGATTATAGATCCAAAGCTAGGATAATTCACATGCTTAATTCACATTCATAATGCGTGTTTGTGTGTGTCTACAGATTTTCATGTGCGTTTTGTGGCTGCTGATGCAGCTGATTGTGTTACTGATGTACTGGGATCTCAGTGCAAGGAATGAGCGATCAGAAGAAGAGAAGCAGGAAGAAGAGGAAAGGCTGTTGGTTCAACCCGACGACGTCCCCGAGTCGTACGGAACGCTCCACGACTCACCGGTAACGGACCACGCCATCGCTAACGGGAACCTAACTCCGCCCGATCCACCATGTGAACACTCCAGCGCTTTTAAAAATTTCAGTGTTGCACGAGGTATGTGTGTTTGTGTGTGTGTCTGTATTCTATAAGTTCCTACAAACCATCACTGTCTCGTTCAAAAAGACATAAAGTGTTCCTCCCAGTTCAACACACCTTATAACTATGAAACTTATAATCCAGATCAATATGCCTTTACCTAAGAGAGAGGTTTTTCTCACAAAGTGTTGAAGTAAGCACATCGGTGGTGGATGAATTACACAAACCATGTATTATATACACACTAGGTAAACAGTTAATAGTAAAATACTATATTTTATTCAAGGTACTAACAAAGAGCCTGCGTAATGTCATATCTCCTATTCCAGTGTGTGTGTGTGTGTGTGTGTGTGCGTGTGTGTGTGTTTGTGTTTGAACAGAGTATCTGAGAGAGGAGGTGGTGGTGCTTCTTACGGCTCAGTTCATCACACTGTTTAACCAGACAGCACTGGAGGTGAATACACACACACACACACACACACACACACACACACTCATTCATTCATTCATTCATCTTCTACCGCTATATCCGATCTTCCACGGGGAGCCTGTGCCTATCACAGGCGTCTATGGGCATTAAGGCAAGATACACCCTGGATGGAATGGCAGCCCATCGCAGGACACACACACACGCACACATTCATACATTAGGGACAATTTTCCAAGGTGCCAATCAACCTACCGGCCATCTTTTTTGGACTGGGATGAAACCGGAGGGGAAAAAAAAAAAAAAAACCCTGAAGCACGGAGGTGACATGCAAACTCCATACACACATGGCCAAGACAGGAATGGAACCCGGACCCTGGCGCTGTGAGGCGAACATGCTAACCACTAAGGCACGGTGCCCCTACACACACACACACACACACACACACACACAAATTCGCAAACAAAATAGAAATTTTGCTGTTTGCTGAAAGTAGAACTGTTTAGACTAAAAATGAAAACACTCAAAAGGGAACCCGCCCTCATATTGGTCGCATTGAACACACACACACCCACGGATTAGATCATCACAGATTATCTTTGAATTCTCTTTCGCAAATCCAAATGTCTTTAAAGCGGAAGAAACTTATTTATTGTTTACCATACACTGCGTCGCTGCTGCTGTTTTAACAGACGATGGTGACTCCGCTGACGCAACAGTACTTTAATTTCGGCGAGCTGGAGAACAGCGTGATGTACTGCGTGTGCGGAGTCGAGGTGATCGCCGGCTTCGTCTTCGTTCGCTGGATGAGCAAGAAGGTGGAGGAGAGGGTGGTGCTGTCCATCGGCCTCTTCCTCGCCAACATCTCCTGCGTCTGGTGCATCATCTTCCTCGCTAACCCCCTGGGTGAAACCTTTTATCGCTCTCTTTCTATCTCGTTAAGGAAAGTCGGGTGGTTTCTCAGTAGGTGTGGCTGTCAGGCAGTTTAGAATAAAGGACCTCGTCTATAAGCCTTATTAATGTGATAGGAACGGGTGTATCAGATGATTTAACATGCATTGTTCCTTGTTGCACTTCCGGGACAGGCGGGTTCTCGTGGCAGTTGACGGAGTTCATCATCGGCGTGTTCCTGCAAGTTCTGGGCCTGCCCTTTATCGCCGTCGCTCAGGTGTCCCTCTTTTCTAAAGTAACTGCTGAGAAAACGCAGGGTGAGTGGATAGTGTATTTTTATTTTGATTAAATGCTTTATTTTAAAAAGTATTTTATTTATTTTAAAAAGTATTTTATTTATTTATCGCGATCTGACGATCATGATGCCGATTATAGAAGCAGATTAAACATCACGTTATGATGTTTTAAACGTGCGTCTAAATGCATTCAGGA